>VWZE01016971.1:432331-573250 GCA_013396675.1 Eubucco bourcierii
CTCATGTTGAGCTTTTCATCAACCCAGACTCCAAGGTCCTTTTCCTCAGGGCTGCTCTCCAGCCATTCACCACCCAGCCTGTATTTGTGCTTGGGATTGTGCCTACCCAGGTGCAGGACCTTACACTTGGCCTTATTGAATTTCATGAGGTTGGCCTGGGCCCACCTCTCCAGCCTGTCCAGGTCCCTCTGGATGGCATCCCTGCCCTCTAGCAAGTCGACTGTGCCACACAGCTTGGTGTCATTATCAACTGCTGGTGTGAAGGGAGTGCCCAGGACTGACAAAAAGTGGAAACAGAAATTGGTAGAAAAATAAATCAGGTCAGCAACAATGTTAGCAATTATGAAAAGTAGGAATTAAGTACAGTTAATGTAAGTGGACACCCAAGATCACCCTTCCAGTATCTGAAGGGGGCCTACAGGAAGGCTGGGGAAGGATTATTTACAAGGTCCTGCAATGACAGGACAAGGGGCAATGGGTTTAAACTGACAGAGGGGAGATTTAGACTAGATGTTAGGAGGAAGTTCTTTACAGTAAGGGTGGTGAGGCACTGGAACAGGTTGCCCAGGGAGGTCGTGGATGCTCCCTCCCTGGAGGTGTTCAAGGCCAGGTTGGATGAGGCCTTGAGTGAGCTGTACTAGTGGGAGGTGTCCCTGCCTATGGCAGGGAGTTGGAACTAGATGATCCTTGAGGTCCCTTCCAACCTTACCATTCTATGATTCTATGAAGATCACACCAAACAGTGTCTCATGAAGTTAATCTGAGCATCGATTTTCAAAATGCAAGGAACTACTCATTATTGTAACTCAATGACATTGGTTTAGGTAAAATACTGTAGAAATCATTCAACTTATCTGTGGCTGGGCATACAAAATATAGTTTAGCACTTGAGTGCTTAGCACCTTTTCATCCTTCTTACTTTTACAGTATAAATGTAGATGTGGTGCTGAGGGGTACGGTTTAGTGGCGACTTGGCAACGCCGGGTTAATGTTTGGACTTGAGGATCTTAAAAAAAGTCTTTACCAATCAAAATGATTCTGTGATTCTGATTCCCTGAAGGAAGGGATAAATCAAATCAGATTCAGTGAGATCATGGGCAGTTAGAAAATTCAGCCAAGGAACTGATACGATATCAGTGCACAGATTACAGTGATGGAGTAGAGGCAAAAGTTTCCTTATTACTGTCCTTAATTGGAATACAAATGAATGTGTCATGGACATTCTATGTTTTGTGTCCTGAAAGAAGCCATGTACAGCTGTGCTATTACATGGCACTTCTCATCAGTATGTTCTAACAAAAAGGGTTTTCTGTCATGTCTCTTAACTTAGTTTTTAGCATACTGTCGTGAGCAAAATAACGTGTACAAGCATTGTTCCCAATCTTTTCTAAGCTGTAAGTGCTACATACCCTTTAATTATCATCCTCTGGACAACAGATTTTAACCAGGAAGTTAGAAAAAGATATTACAATGTGAATCTGAACTTTCTACCCCAAAATGGTTGATCAGCCCAAGACAATGTAGACTATTGCCTGTGAAGTAAGGTGCAAGAAGTAGTTTAAGAACCATTTTACAAGCGACAACTTTGACCTATAGAAGTATCAGGCCACTTGTAGCATTCCAAAGCATAGGTAGCTCTAAATGAGAATACTCAGTACAATGAACAGATGAGTTTGCTCTCATGCTGTCTCATCTTGACTGGTGGAACACCAAGGCAATTACCCATAAAACACAAGACGTGCCAGAAAGGAATCTCATATTTTATGATACTGTCCTTTACAGGCTAAACTGTGTCTGCTCTTATACATCAGTGGTGAGGCATGAGGCAGGTTCAAGCTTACATCCTCATGGCAACTTATGACATGAACATAAAACAATCAGGTAGGAAGATGTAAAGACAGGGTGGAGAAAAATCCTCTGCCAGTGAACGTAAAGCAATGAATCACAGAAGATCTTCATCAGTCCCTCCATGACCACTCTCCTGTCACATATATGAGAGTATTTGCCTGTTTGGGTTCTCATACTACTCCTCCTCCAGCAGTAGCCAAATGCTTCTGGTATCCTGACAATATGCTTCCCTTCCAATCTTTGACATGTTTCAAAGAAGCATTCCCCTTCCTGTTGCAGCCGCTAACATCTTGCTTCTGCATGCCTCTCCATGTTTTACCCTCCACTTCAGAAAAGGGCTAGCAATTATTTGCCTGATGTTTCTCTAACTTTGACCACCTTGAAATGTGATTTTTGTTGAAATGTAGGACATGGATCCCTTGCAGGCTTTTACAAACATAAGAGTTCCCATGTGTCATTGACACTGATGAATTGCTAGATCACTACAGAAGAACTTGGAAATGGCAATGGAGCTGGCTCCACTGGAGCTAGCTTGAGCTCCTGAGAAGGACCAGAGGGGGTTTTGATTCTTTTTATTACATGATATCAATTAAGCATTTAACAAGTTACAATAAAAAGCAACTTTCCAACGGAATTTTTAACACAATAGAAACAAATTACCTTTGAGATGGTTATCATCTGGAATCCTGAGTAGAATGAAAATAAGGCAAACACCAACACATATTCATCCAGCTTGCCCACAACGACTTACCAGGCATCCCTGTTTCAAATCAAGTCCATCTGTGCGGTTTCTCTTTGACAGCAACACAAAACCCCGTGTGAAACACACTGAATGGCACAGATGATGCAGAACTCTAGCAGAAGATACTGCACCAAGCAGCTTTTGTTTTGAAGTGGGTTCCTCTGTTTTGCAACTCTCTTAGAATTTGTTTCTTTCAAAGAATGAGAGAAAGAAAAATAAAGCCTCAACAAACAAAAGCCACAATTCCCATACTTTTCTCAACTGGGATGATATTTCTACACTTGGACACAGTCTTTTCACAGCAATTCTACAACTCTGGCCTTGGCACAGAGACTAATTGTGGCACTCAACTAGAGTAAAAGGACCAAATGGCACATGATGGGTGGGACAAAGGTGTTTAGTGGAAGACAGAGGCTTTGACTCGTGAAACAAGAATGATGCCTGTAAACAAAATGGAATTGACCCATACCAGGAATACGCTGATTAGGCACATGAGCAGATTTAACAACTCCCTTCTATTCTGAGCCTTTCTGAAACTTTCTATAATCACAGATGAGACAGACCTGTTGTGGACAACAATGGACAGAACATAGCTTTAAGATAGATATAGTCTGTGTGGTTTTGCGTGTATCTGAGAAGAGAAACTCTAAACCTAACAATAAAAACTTCGGGATAGTTCACCAAAGACCCATTTGAGTGACTGGTATGAGTGAGAGTGCAAGTGGTAATATCCCCATCACACCTCTCACACAAAAGCCAGCCACAAACATGTTCTTGGGTTATGGGGATGAGTAACATCCTTTGCCCTCTCTGCTTCTGTGCCTTTGGGAGAAGGGGTAGGGAGTGACACAACAAAAAGAAGATGGAGGTGCTGACTGTGCTTCCTGCCCGTGGAGGCACGCAAAGCAAACTGTGTGTGAAGGCACAGACAGCAGCGTGCTGAAAACTGGTATAGGCTCTGCAGGAAACCTGTCTCAAAGGGAAGAATTGTCCTTTACTGAGCTCTTCCACATTTGTACAACATCTGACAGATTCCTTTTGCAACCTCAGTCTACACAGCATTGTGAGAAAGCATATAGGTACCCTTCTTCCTCCCCTAGTCAAGAGGATCCTTTCATTTCACTAAGACACATTGTCATATCTGCAGATTCTTGCTGCTTAATTCTGGTGTGATTTCCATATGCACACCAGAGCTGTGTGGGGGTGTCTGCAGTAGAGATAGGAAGAGTATGGAATTTGTCACCTTCCACAGACAATGCTCCCTCAACACTGCACATTTAGCTCACTTAGTTTCTTGTTGATTCTTTCTGTTACCTACAGTGCTTGCACTCTCCAACATGATAAAACAGCAAGTATACACTTGGTGCTTCTCTACTCCAGACACAGTAGATTTAATCTTTCGCTTTCTCCAACCATTTTCTTTACTATCTTCCAAGCAACAAGTGATAGAACAAGAGGAAATGGTCACGTTGCACCAGGGGAGGATTAGGCTGGACATTAGGAAAATTTCCTTCCTCCAAAGGTTTGTCAAGCTCTGGAAGAGGCAACCCAGGAAAGCTGGGGAGCCACCATTCTTGGAGTGACTTAAAAGATGAGGCACTGAGAGACATGGTTTAACAGTGACCTGGCAGTGCAGGGTTAGTGGCTGGACTTTGTGATCCTAAAGGTTTCTTCTAATCAAAATGATTCTATGAAAAAAAAAAAGTACCCAGTGCTCCACACACGTGGCCTTTCTCTGATGCTGTACTCAAGCACAGTTAGGTCTTCAGCCTTTGATCTTTAATCAGAAGGAAGCCAGCTGAGGAAGGAGGATATGAGCTTTCTTTCATGCCTATTCTGTTTCTTAGGTCCAATAAAGAGAACAGCACAGGGACGCTGGGGAATTAAGTGCAAGATAATCAAAGAACTGACTGAGAGAAGTCTGCACCCTGCTAGCTCTCCTGAGCTCTGCCCCTCACTCATGTGGCTAAGCTTCAAGGAAGAAGGGCTTCTGTCTTAACAGGAGTTAGTGTCTTTGCTTCCCCCTACCCCCTTCTCTACCACCTCATGCTCATCTTTATTAGCTTTTTCACACTACACAGTCCTCTCATCGATTACAAAGGCCAGTACAAAGCAGTCTAATGATGGGTCAGTCTTAATGAGAAAAGCGGCTGCTCTTGAAGTGGCTGTGGCTCTGTCTTGCACCCTGCCGAGTCCTGGCATGTAGAGCTTTGCCTCCTTTTAGAGAGCAAAGCCATGGAAAATCAACAGTGAACAGCCTGGTGACTCCGAACAGAAAGGGCCATGTACATGGCTATTTAGTGCCGCAAAAGAGAGACCATTTGCACGAATGGGAGTGAACATAAGGAGGCCTTCAGAGAAGAATGGGCCCTTGGCAAATTTATAGACTCCCCTGAAAGAAAGTGATTACAGATCATTATCCAATTGAGGCAGATTGATGGGTTAGGGTCAAAGTAATACTGCAGAGCTCACTGGAGGGACAATGCCTGCTTGTCAGTTCTGTCTCGGAAAAGAAAGAGAAGGGAAACTACCACACAGAGAGGAAAGACTTAAGCTTTTCCAGTCTCTATCTGAAAAATCATTACTTGTCTTGAAAGCTGTTCTTCCACAAAGAAAAACAACCCAAAAACCCACACACCTAAAACCAAACACACCACCAAAAAAAGAAAAAAACACACACCAAACCCCAACCACCCACCCAAAAAACCCATCCTGAAATTGCAGGAGCATCATTGCAGTATTAAACCTGAATATTCGGAATTGTAAGTAATGGTGCAAATATCATGCAATCATCGCGGCCACAAAGCCTGGTGGTTGTTACTCTCTGAAAACACAGTGACCATTAGTGCTAACAATGGATAGATCACACCTTCATTTTACTTATAGGAAAAAAAAAAAAACAAACAACACCAAAACAAAACAACCCCACACAAATAAAAAAAAAATCCCCTAGAAATCTTCTAAAACAAATTTGTACTTTTATTTATTTATTTTTCTTTTACTCTTGGTGAAAGGGGGATGGTTTTGTTAACAGCTATGGTTGAACAGACTTGAAACTGCAACATCTGGCCAGGCAAAACTGCTCAACACTGACACTGAATAAAACAAGAATGAATGTGCTCCTATTGTTTCTTCTGTATTGATTTTTCTTTTTTTTTCCAGAGGGTTTAAGAGTGCTTCACATTCAGGAACTTTTCAAATAGCCAGAGAAATGGAAACAGTATGGCCCAAAAAGCAGCTCACAGCAGTCATTGTGTGTTTGCCTCCTAATTTCCAACATGATTTTGGAATGTAAAGAATTTGAGCAAAGAGAGAAGACAATGCATTCATGAGAGACCTGATTTGTTTTTTAATTGTGTTTATTTATTGACTTCTCTGTTGTTCTTCATGTCTCAGAAGCAAAGCACCACACACACTGTAATGGGCACATCCCCATATCCCTGAGGATAGCAGAGTAGCACTGGCCCTGTTTCAAATGAGGGCTCAGAAGGGCAGCTTGCCTTGAGGCCACTATCTTGGGAGTTTAGTAAGAGCTCTCTCAAGTTACATTACAAAACCTCAACAGATAAGGAAGTTACAGCCACGGCACTCACCATGGTTTTCCTGGCACCTCAGGTGCTCTTGCAGAGGGTGTTTAGACACAGAAGGACCTATCATGCCTCAGAACCTATTGAAAAGAACATGGCAATGTCCTTCTGTGGACATTGGTCCAAGCATGGTGGGATTGAGGGTGGCCCTGCAGAGGACAACTTGGAAGTACAGAAAAGCTGTACAGGAGATAATGTGCACTCACAGCCCAGAAGCCAACTATGTCTTGGGCTGCATCCAGAGCAGCATGGCCAGTAGGTCAAGGGTGCAAACTGCATCCTTCTGCTCTGCTCTGCTGAGAGCTCACCTGCAGTGCTGAGACCAGCTCTAGAGTCCTCAGCTATGAGAGACATGAATCTCTTGGACAGGGTCTGGAGGAAGCCACAAAAATGATCAGAAGACTGGAACACCTCTGCTGCAAGGACAAGCTGAGAGAAGTAGGGGTGTTCAGCCTGGAGGAGAGAAGGTTTTGTGGAGATCTTATGGTGGTCTTTCAGTACTTAAAGGGATGCATGTAAGAAAAATAAGGATGGACATTTTAGCAGGGCCTGATATGACAGGATGAAGGGTGATGGTTTAAAACAAAAAGAAATAGATTTAGACTATATAGAAGTAAGACATTTTTCACACAGCGTGGCAAAACCCTGGACCCATTGCCCAATGAGATGGTGGAAGCCCCATCCCTGCAAACATTTCAGGTCAGGTTGAATGGGGCTCTAAGCAACCTGATCTAGTTGAAGGCATTCCTGCTTACTGCAAGGACATTGAGCTAGATGACCTTTAAAGGTTCTTTCCAACTCAGATGATTTTGTGATTATGAAGTTGTCCTGATACAGTCAATCTTAAAAGTGTGGAGAAATCTCAGGTACAGGTGCTGGTACTCTAACTCCCATCTATTGTATCGGAAATGACCTGTCCCACAGCCATAGATTTAACTATCTGAGCCTTGCAGATAACTCTGGATACACCCACACTTGCTTGTTCTCACTTAAAGCAGTAAGGATACCAAAGGAAAAAAAAAAAACATTTCTGGTTTCAGACTCATCTGCAGTTTCTGGAAGTGTTAAAAGCATCAGGAGAGACTCCCAGACTCAATTTATGCAGTACCTCAGAGTACCACAGAGCACATGTGTTTCTTGATGTTCACTTGGCAGCATCCCACCTGCAGGATGGTCGTGCTCCTTCTACAGAGTTCTTCTAAGAAAGGGATCACTCAAAATCCTTGCTCCTTTTTGTGCAGAGTCCCCCAGACTAATAGCACCATCATCACCACCATCACTCTTACAATTCCCACAAGTGAATTTTCAGTGTAACTCACAGACCCAAGATGGTTTGTCATCTTCTATTCTACCTATAAACCAGAAAGGACACCAAATAACATTTATACCAGAAAAATGAGAGCCGTTGCAAGGAAGAATCCATGAAATGCCATTCTGCACACAGTATATTTCCCTACCTTTACATCTGGTGAAACCAGGAATTATGTTACATGGGAAAAAAAACAAACCAAAACCAAACCTCACTGTGGTTTTCTTGTTGTGTTTACTAGGCTAGAGTTTTAACTCACACATGCATTCCCTGACACTTTGAATCCTCTCCTGTTTTCCTCATTCATCATTTTAATACTGATTGTGCCATAGGTTCCTCTGTGCCACATGCTCTTGAATCTTTCAATGTGCAATAGAGTTGTAACTGAGACAGGATACCACATGTGAAACAACATACCTTATGATAAGATAACTTATTTTGCCTTTTCTTCCAGCTTTTCTCTGCTTTGGCCTAACAACATTCTTCCTTGCCGTACATGGTTTAGAAACTACTTTTCTGAAGTGCTGCTTGCATTTGTTTCCACTTGCCTCCTCCAGTTCAGCCAGAGATGTGCTTATGTGCAGGAGTCTATGATTGCAGAGAGAATCTGCTTTTTACTACCAGTAAGAATAACCTTGAGTACATATTGCACTGTCACAATGCATTTTCTGTATGAATCAGAAAGGGAAACCGGTGCCTTGGAAAAACAGACTGTATTTTTAACAGGCAAATTCATGAACACAGCAAGCTGAGGAGTGGGGGATATCACAGGGAAACAGATGTGTGCTCATGATCTGAACTCCCTGTCCAACCAACATCACATTAAGTCAGGGTTGATCCATGGAGACTTATTACAGAACCGTTCAGGTTGGAAAAGACCCCTGGGATCATCAAGTCCAACCATTGACCCTACTCTGCAAAGTTCACCCCTAAGTCATACATCCCCAAGCACCACAGCTAAATGACTTGACCACCTCCCTGAACAGCCTATTCCAATGTCTGACTACTCTTTCTGTGAAAAAAAAGTTTCCAAACGTTCAGTCTAAACCTACCCTGCTGAAGTTTGAGGCCATCCCCTCTTGTTCTGTGCCTAATTACCTGTGAGAAGAGACCAACACCAACCTCTCTTACCTCTCTAAACAGAGGCTGGGTGCTTAACTGTCCACCCCATTTCAGTGAGTCACTGTGAGCACATCAGGCGGAAAAGAGCACAGAACAAGGGTGAGGGAGCAAAATGGCTGTTCCCTTCCATTCTAATCAAGAAAAGTATCAGCTATTCAGGATTTTAAAAAAAGAAAACAACCAATCAACACCACAAAACACAACCACCACCAAACCAAACAAAAACAAAACCCCAAACTGCAAATCCTAGAATCACTCAGCTGGGAATAAAGGAAGTAAAAGAAATTTCTCATGAAGAATTTTTGGCTCTATTTATAGCTACGGTTTGCACAGCACTTACTGTTTGACCCACAGGATTCATAGGTAAGAAATGCACTAACATGTAGTATTCTAAGAGTTGCATTTCATCTATATGTGCAAAACAGTCACAGGAGAGCTGCAGAATGCTACACACTTGGGGTAGCAACTTTCTTAGTCCAGGAACAACCTCTGAATCATGCTCGGTCTGCTCTGACAAATCTTGAGTTTCAGTGACACTTCTGCCAGAGCAAAAGCTCAGAGCAAAATCCTGAGGTACTCAGTGCTGGAGGAAGCTTTGTAACAGACTTCATAGAATCCAGTATGAGTAAACCTCACACTCTGCTTTTATTGTGTAAGACTTACAGTATTACAGTGGCAAAGAATATGAAGTCTTCCTTCAAAGGGAATGTGCATACAGCTTCTAAGTCAGGTTCATGTGAAAAGGGTCAGAGGAGAAACTGGTCCAGCTTCCAGTATCCTGAAAGAGTTGCCTTATTTTTAAATTCTTGAGCCAAAAGGGAAAAACACAACCACCACAAAACCAAACAATAACCCCCCACAAAAAACCACAAAACCTTTTTGCCTAATATATTTTCTTTGCAGGTTTGGAGAAGGTTTTTTTGGTTTTGTTTTTTGGTTTTGGGGTTTTTTTTGGGGGGGTAGGGGGCTAGGTATAATGTTTTTTGTTTGTATGGGTTTATTTTTGTAAAGAAGGGAGATGTACTGTGTGGCTGAATTTGGCTCACCAAAACGTGTTTCTACCTGCTGTCTCCTCATAGCAATACAGGGTGCTCTGTGTTGATACAGCATCCTCTATACAGAGAGCTGGCAGAGTACCGACATCAATTTCAGATACATCATTTGATTAATTAAAGAAATGCCAAATCTGGGCTGCATTATTCATTACCCATTTCACAACTTTACCTACCAACAGCTTGAATTACAACATTTTGAAGGTTTTGTGCCTTTTTTTCCACAGGGAAGATGCTCTCAGGTACTGAGAATCTAACAGATGTTGGCATAGCAGGTGACTATAGTCAGAAAACCATAGAATCACAGAATGGTCTGGGTTGGAAGGAATCTTTAAAGATCACCTAGTCCAACTCCCCTGCAGTCAGCAGGAGCATCTTCAACTATATCAGGTTGCTCAGAGCCCCATCCAGTCTGACCTGGAATATTTCCAGGAACAGGACATTTACCACCTCTCTGGGCATCCTCAACCAGTGTTCTACCACCCTCAGTGTAAAACACAAAACTTCTTCCTTCTATGTAATCTAAGTCTCCCTTCTTTTAGTTTAAAACCATCATCACTTGTCCTGTTGCAACAGAGCCTGCTAAGACTATGGTCCCCATCTTTCTTACAGGCCTCCATTAAGTTCTGAAAGGTTGCATTAAGGTCACGTAGATGCAGTGCAGGTTCTTACACAGTGCAAGGCTCCCTAAAGATCTGCTGAAACTTCTTAACCAGCAAACTCAGCTGTTACTTCAGTTGTACTGGGCTACTACCTTCAATATATCAAAATATGTATCCTGCTGTTGCAATACATATAGGAAGCCATACTATATTATCTGTAGAGTCAAAGACCATGAGTAATTTCAGGTTTAAATATAATTTCTACCCAGAACAAAAGAAGTAAATGCAGTACTTTAGGAAATACTGATCAGATTAAATATACCAATGAAGAAAACATGAAGACCCTCCTGAGTCTAAAAATACACTCACATTATCAGTTATTTTTCTGTCCCTAAAGGCATGTTTGGCCACTGAGGTGATGTCTTTATGCACAATGAAAAGCTGAAGAACCTCTCTGCCCCAAGTCATTGCACCCAAAGCCAGGTCTCTAATGGTGATATCATGCATGCTCTTCACAGGCCTGCATAGAAGATGAGGTGGACACATTGTAGCAGGTAAACAGGTTATAACGCTCTAAGCAAAACACAAGCAAGCAAATTCAGCAAGAGAACTGAACACGAAGGATTTATTGTCTCTTGTATTCTTCCAATTGGTCCTGCCCTACTGAGATACAGGAATGATGAATATATTGAAGTCTGTGACCACACGAAAGCTATTCTGTGACTAGAACAAAGGTCACATACTTTCACAGTCAGTTCAATAAAGCAAAATGTCAGTCTCAATTCCACCAGTCAAGCTGCAGCCAAAAATGTTTGCCCCACAGAAGACCTAGTGTATTTGTAGTGCCCAAATGCACATGGTCTAATCAAAACTGCCATATAACAAGAAGCCAGCCAAGAAAGCCAGACACTTTGGTTAATGAGATAAAGAGCAGCTTCGCATTCATTCCCTCCTAAACAAAGATCTGAGGAAAGGGAATGAGCTGTGGGGGGTTGGGGGATGTGAAAAGAAAGTATGAGAAGTACAGCAGGCCCAAAGAGCAGGGGACAAGCAGACAGTCAATTAGGTAATGCATCTAAGCCTGATCTGAAGCCCCAGTGCAAACAGAGCAGCCATTCATGAACTATGGTGTGCAGGTCAACAGAAGTAATCACATGCTTGCCTGGAACTTACAGCTACGTTTGTCAAACATCGTGGTAATATGATGAAACAACCTCTGATCACAAACCACAGTGGGAAAATTAAAAAATATATTTAATTTTTTTTCCACCTTTAAAACAAAATAAAAGTCAACATTCTTTTTCTAATTCAAAACAAATCTTTTTTTCCCCTGACTTATTTCCCTTCGTTCCAGTGAATGCTAAAGAACTCTTTGTATCTCGTGCTCTACTTCTGAAACATCTCTTTCATTATCTGACCCTTTTTATCTTCCAGTGTGGTAGATTGAAGTTACCCCCAAAATAAAATCATTACAGTAAGCTTAGAAAGTTTGGAAGCAAAATGAAACTCTAGTTACAAGCAAGCAAAAATACAGAATCATACAACTCAATGTGTATGTACAAAATATATTTACAATTGTACACAACTCAGAAATAACACAAAGTTCCCCTCTCAAATTGTTCCCCCACCCCTCTAGAAAAGGTAACAAGGGAATAGCTCCCCCCCACCAGAGAGAAAACTGACAGAGAAAGGTCTCATTGCTGCTGTCTACTTAGCCATAAGAGCCTCAGCCAAGGTGAGTGTAGCAAAAGCACCAGCCTGAGTGGGGAAGAGAAAAGAAATACTTCGTGCAGCACACTTTGCCCTAGTCCAGCAAGCAAACAGAATGACATAGATGTCATCTTTTTCTTTTGTATCCAATATCCTATTTACCTTTTCCTATTTTTTTTTCTATCCAACATCTTTAAATAATTAACAGAGTGGAAAAAATCCAGAGTTAGGCTAGAGGATTAGTTTTAAATCACCACATGTAGGAAAATACATCAAGCTCCTTGACGAAACTTACAGCTATAGCTATTCTCAAACCCGAGACATCCACATTGTTTGAAGGCACATACTGATCAAAACAAATGTCAGAAAATAATTTCTCTTCATGTTGGGTGCTACTTCCCATTTGGCCAGATACATCATGATGTTTGCCTTTTCTGTGTCTGAAGTACCTGCTAGCAGTTACTGCCAGATATGTGATAGTGACCACGGCCAACAAGTAGCTTGAGCTGGTGAATCCTATGTTCTGAGCCTCAGACTAAGCGCTAATGCAAGCAACACATACCAGCAAGCACAGCAGAAGAGCTTGACCTCTCTTTTCCAGAGGGACAAGACCAAGCTCATCTACAGCACACTGGAAAACCACAACATGGAAGGAATCCAGGCTAAAAGTTTTCCAACACATAATCATGCTATGAACTCCTATGAGAGCTTATGTTTCTGAGAGTTTAGTTAAGTCATCCAGCTCCCTAGCAAGCTTGGGCAAAGAGGCTGCTCACAGGCCAAACCTTAAGAGCTCATAAACAATTTTGCAACCTTTGAGCTTGTCTGGAAAACTACATTATGAAAAAAAAAAAAAGGACAAAAAAGAAACAAGGAAGATGAGTCAGCACTCTCCTGGCAAGGTTTTGGAAGCATTATTAATGCTGGCAGAGCAAGGAGCTGTTGAGCTGTACCATTGTCTTCAGAAGGTGAGTGGAATGTACAGGCCTTCCACGCAGAATGGAATTTCTTCTGTCTCTTCCTTCTGGTGCATGGGTTGCATGTGACATCAAGATACAAAACAAAGTAAGCATGAAGAAACAGCAGCATGATGCATCAGTTTCAAATAGAGAAGCTTTCTTCTTATGTCTGTTTATCCCAGAAATACTTTAGAGAGCAGGCAGGGAAAACTCCTAAGATCTGTACTTTCTGCCAGTGGGTTATGAGGGCAAGAAGAATAAACCTGACGAGCACAAATGGGCTGGTTGCAAAAGCATAGTCACCAAACAGTGTGTCAATAGGAAGGAGAAAAAAAAGGACAAGGATACAGAGGCACTTAATTTGTTAAATCTGGAAGCCTCCCATCAGAAACAACTCTGATCTCTCTGCATGGTAATCCATGAAGAACAAAAGGGCCAACACAGCAAATCTTAGGATTGCTGGTATAAATTGTTCCTCAAATATGGAATACAACCAACTGTGCCTTTCAATCTGATCTGGAGGAGCCCTCGACCACTACAAAAGGATTTGTGCAAGCCTCTTATCCTGAAATACACATGATTAGAAATCTGTTAGAATTAAGCTGCCAAAGACAGCAGTCCCCTTACATACTGCAGGCCTCTATGTCTCAGATGTGACATTTTCCTAAATCCTGTCAGGAGTAATCTATCACATAACCATCTTTTGAATGAGACTTTGAGGCTGTGGTCTTTTAGTGCAAGTATAAATAGGCTTCAAATTATGATTCTCCCCATTAGAAAGATGATCACTATTCTTGTGCAGAGGAAAATATTACTGATAACCAAAGGACAACCAGTACAAAGTACTAGGAGTGAAGAGAAGCACAAACCAGCCCTAAGGCTGAGGTGCAGTAGCACCAATGGCGTAAAAAGGTTTTGCCTCTTCTGGTTGTGCTCAAAAATCACAGGTTTGCATTTCCACCTATTCTGAGGTCTGTAAGTCTGATGGAAGGGCAGCATTCACTACCATCTGTGTCATAAACTGGTCTCCAAGAAATATCCAAGTAATCTATTTTTTTTTTTTTCTTCTGGAGTAATAGGATACTTCAGAATTGTGGTGGGTTGAGAAATTAACCCCCAAATAAAACTGAAATCACCAGACTAGCTTTGAAGGTTTGGAAGTAAGATAAAGTCACATTTTACAAGCAAGCTGAATTTACAGACATGTATACAAAATGTATTTACAATTATATACAATTATCTCCCTGCCAGCCAAAGAAAGCCCAGAAGGGGCCAGTGCCACCTTCTCCTCCCAGACAGAAAACCAGCAAGGCCTCATGTGGTACCAGCAAATAGTAAGTACACAGTGTGGAGCAGAGAGGTGAAGGAACAGAGACAGAGCTCAAGAGCTAAGAGATTGAAATTGTTTCTATATTGTTGTTTTATCCCTCTTAGCAAACCCATGACCAATACAGACTTTATCATTATTATTCTTTTACATCCAATGCTCTAATTTATTTACATTCCACATTGAACCTCTGAGAAAGTGTGATGGTTTGGGAGTTCTCCACTCCCACACACTTTGTAAAATCACCCAGACTAGGCTCAGCTGAATAGAAGTTAAGAGATGAAGCTCTATTTACAGCTTAGCACAATATACAAGCAGATATATATACTATGTACAGGAATATTTACAGAAATATACAAGTTAAAGGTAATACAGAAACACAACTCCCCTCCCACGTAGCAGAGACCCCAGGAGGGGCTCCCAACCACCCTTCCACCTTCTCCCCACCCCTATACCTTTCCCCAAGGTTTGCCTTATGCGCAAGGTGAGTTTGGAGGATCGGCCAAGGGGGTTAGAAGCAAAGTGGTTAGTGAGGCTACTCAGCAGAGAGGAGAAAAGCCAGAAGCTGCTAGACAGCCCGAGATGCTGTGCCCCAGAGACTGTTATCTATGTTTTGAATTCTTATTCTTACACATGTCAGCAAGCCTGAGTGAAGCAGACATCACCATTGTTTCCCTTTCACAGTCTATAATTTTCTCTGTTAAAATATTCCCATTAGCCTCAAACCAGCACAGAAAGTCCTGCTTTCTCTCATTGGAATTTTCCAGTGAGCCTTAAACTACCACAAGAATGTCGTTATTTCCTTTAATGTCAAATGGGAAGGTATTTCAATCATTCCCTCTCCAACACCTCCATCATCTTCTGCCCCAAAACAACTAATTTTCATGAGTTCTGCATAGTTGCCCATATTGGTGGAATTTGTCTTGCTTTAGTCTGAAGCCCAAAGCCCTCCAATCTTGACTTTTTTTTCTGTGAGAATAAACCAGCAGACAACAGACATATGATACATACACACTGGGGCTTGGCATGGAAGAAACTGGTCACTGGAAATATTGCTTGATATTAATGGATTAGGAAAATACACTCAGTTGCACTGTACCACCCAAAGCCTTCCTGGAATTGAGGAGGGCTGCCCTGAAATAACCAGCTGCATAGTAGTCATTAAACACACTACAAGGAGAGTTGTCACCAGCAGCCAAAAGATGTGGACTATGGAAAAGGGACGAGCTTAGACACAACACAGGATGATCAAATACTCAGCAGAATAAAAGGACAGCAACTTGCCAATCAGCCCATTAAGACAATGAAGGGCAGTTCACATTCTGCAGTGAATTCATAGAATCAGCTGGGTTGGAAGTGACCTCCAAGATCATCCAGCCCAACCTATCATCCAGCCCTATCCAATCAACTACACTATGGCACTAAGTGCCCCATCCAGTCTTTTCTTGAACCCTTCCACTCCACCACCTCCCTGGGCAGCCCATTCCAATGCCAATCACTCTCTCTGTGAAGAACTTCCTCCTAATATCCAGTCTATACCTGCCCTGGCACAACTTGAGACTGTGTCTCCTCGTTCTGTTGCTGGTTGCCTGGGAGAAGAGACCAACCCCCACCTGGCTACAACTTCCTTTCAGGTAGTTGTAGACAGCAATAAGGTCACCCCTGAGCCTCCTCTTCTCTAGGTTAAATAACCTCAGTTCCCACAGCCTCTCCTCACTGGGCTGTGCTCCAGGCCCCCTCACCTCACTGGACATGTTCCAGTACCTCAACATCTCTCTTGAACTGAGGGGCCCAGAACTGGACACAGGACTCAAGGTGTGGCCTGACCAGTGCTGAGTACAGGGGAAGAACAAACTCCCTTGTCCTACTGGCCACACTGTTCCTGATGGCAACTGGACACACTGCTGGCTCATATTCATCTACTATCTACCAGTACCCCCAGGTCCCTTTCTGCCTGGCTGGTCTCCAGCCACTCTGTCCCCAGCCTGTAGCACTGCTTGGGGTTGTTGTGGCCAAAGTGTAGAACCCTGCACTTATTAGCCTTGTTAAATCTCATCCCATTAGCCTCTGCCCACCCATCCAGCTTGTCCAGGACCCTCTGCAGGGCCCTCCTACCTTCCAACAGCTCAACAGCTGCTCCTAACTTGGTGTCATCTGCAAACTTACTGATGATGGATTCAATCCCCTGGTCCAGTTCATCAATAATGTTACTGAACAGGATCAGGCCCAGCACTGATCCCTGGGGTACACCTCTAGCGACAGCTGCCAACTGGATGTGGCACCATTCACCACCACTCTCTGGGCCTGGCCCTCCAGCCAGTTCTTGACCCACATCAGAGTGAATCTGTCCAAGCCACGAGCTGACAGGTTTGTCAGGAGCTTGTTGTGGCAGACTGTGTCAAAGGCTTTGCTGAAGTCCAAGCAGACTACATCCACAGCCTTCCCCTCATTCACTAGGCAGGTAACCGGATTGTAAAAGGAGATCAGGTTGGTTAGGCAGGACCTGTCCTTTCTAAATCCATGCTGGTTGGGCCTGACCCCTTGGGAATCCTGTAGGTGCTGTGTGATTGCACTCGAGATGACCTGTTCCATAACTTTGCCTGGCACTGGGGTCAGGCTGACTGGACTGTAATTTCTCGGTTCCTCCTTCTGGCCCTTCTTGTGTGTATTTAGTTTTGTTTTATCCTGAGAGAAAATACATGGAACTTCAGGAGTACAAACATATTAGGTGGAACAAGCAGGGGTGGGACACATTAGAATCACACTGAAGCTATTCTGGAACATCTGCTCTGCAACCTAGTCACAAGCAATTTGGAAGACAGGGTCATTGATGAGGTGACTAAGTTTGGTGTTGATACAAAGTGATCTGTGGTCATCAAAGTGACTGTGAACAGCTGCAGAAGGATATCCTGGTATTGAGTGACTGGGTAAGAAATATGGCAGATGGAATACCTTAATGATGAGTCCAAAATAATGCATATGGGGAAAACATATGTTGCTGTGCCATGTCCAATACTGCATCTGCTTCTAGATACCTGACATTCAGAAGGAATGTGGGAGTGTTGGAATGGTGGAGAGCAGAGCAATGGAGATGATCAGAAGGATGAAATTGCTTCCATATGTGGGCAGACCAAAGAATTTGGGACACTTTCCCTGTGGGACACCTAAAATACCAGAATGTGATCTATGTTCAGAAAATCATGAATGCCATGAAGAAAATGAATATGGATTATTTTCCTTTTGTAGTATTATGTGGATAATGTATGCATGTTATTTTCCATAACCTAAAAAGTAGGGACCACAACTGAAAGCAACAGGTTTATAACAAATGAGGAGAAGCTGAGGGAGCTGGGACTCTTCAACTTGGAGAAGAGGAGACTGAGGGGTGACCTCATTCATGTTTGTAAGTATGTAAAGGGTGAGTGCCAGAAAGATGGATGCAGGCTCTGCTCAGTGATACCCAATGACAGGACAAGGGGCAATGGGTGGAAGTTGAGGCATAGGAAGCTACACCTAAACATGAGAAAGTTTTTTCACTGTGAGGGTGACAGAAGGCCAGAACAGGCTGCCCAGACAGGTTGTGGAGTCTCCCTCTATGAAAATATTCAAGACCCGCCTGGATGCATTCTCGTGTGATCTGGTATAGGTGGTCCTGCTCCGGCAGGGGGGTTGGATTGGATCATCTTTCAAGGTCCCTTCCAGCCCCTAACCTTTTGTGATTCTGACACTCTTGTCTCTCAAGAGACAAGGTCTTGCCAATGGGATACCTGGGATACCAAAAGTATAAATGAGTTCAAAATATCCTTAGACTTCTGAAGAAGAGTTTCACTCAGGCATCTTAAAGGCAAAGACAGAAACACAACACCCAGCTTAGGAAGTGCAGGTTTTCAGGCCTAGAAGGCTACAGCAGAAGTGGTATTACTCTGCTCACCCCACTATCACCCTCACTCCTCCAGCTGATATCCACCTCAGACAGGGACATTTGAGCTTATATTGCACCAGGGACAAAAGTCTGGGCTGCATTAATATGTCTCTGAGGAACTTATAATAATTCTCAGATAGTGAAACTAAAAAGCTAGGCTATTTTTATTTTCTTTTTCAGCAGATCAACTCAGGATTTCTCATTGTAACAGCAACTATGTTTTGTGTCCATCACTTTTAATAATTGTATTTGTACCTTAATCCTCTCCTGCAGCAAATACCCTCCTGAGCACTCTAGACCTTTGAATGCAAACCAAGTTCTACACAAGTAAGCCAGGAGTGGACACACTTGGTTGCCTGGTTGTTTAATTAGAAACTGAAGCAAAAGGCATCCTGCTGCCGGGAGACAACCGGGCTGCAGATTGTGACGCTGCTATAGTCTTGCTCTGTCTCTCTTTAGCCTTAAGCAAATCTGATCTTGGGCATCCTGACCCTGACTAATTGCACACTGTTTCCTGTGATGCTGAGAAGCTCCTTTCACCCATCGATGGACTGTTAAGCTTCTCTGCTCTAGCTGATAAAAAGTCGAGCATTCTGCTGCTTAATTCTGTTGCTGTTGGGGGTTTTGAGTTTGCGAGGTGGTGGTTGGTTGTGAGTTTCTTTTGTTTTGTTTGGGGGATGGAGGGTGGTGTGCATTCATCCTTCTTCCCTCCTCCTCCCCAAACCTCTGACAAACCAAGGCCAGCTGGATGCTTCGTTTGTCATTTTGTCACACTGTTTGGGGGCCAAGATGTCATCTCACCTTTCGGAAAACAAGGAAGGTGATAAATGCACTAACATGAAAGACAAAGCATCAAGACACTAATGAAAATCTCTAGTGGCTAGACAGCAAGGAGGACCTCATTTTAAGAGGCTCTGAAGGAAAGACAACTTGATCAGCCTATGCAAATGTCAAGCCTAAAGTACACTGGTTCAATGTGTCAGCATATTTGTCTATGAGGAACAAAAGCAGACAACTTCTAGAGGAGTAATTGCAACTAACTTTGTAAATTAGTTTAAGTGTCAGTCAGATATCAGGCCCTTATCTTCACACCTAGATCTGCAAAACTAGTAAGATGGCCTAGACTGGAGGACTTGTTTTTCCAGGTGTTTTGGGGTTCCTTCCTGTTGGAAAACAAAACCTGAAGGAACTGTGTGTGAGAACATGTCTTTTTTTTCTGATATCCCAGTGAAAATAGAAACCACAATAATTCATCGAAATGTTGCCAGTCATAAAGGTTTCACTGGGCCATTATATTAGTTTATTAGGTAAAATTAAATAGAAAGGGACTTTAAATGAATTGTAGCCAGTTTGCAAAATAACAAATATATTGTGTATGAGAAAATTAGCTCCATCTGATGTGCACCAGCCACCATATGTAAAATGCCCATTATTTGCCCTGCCCCTTTGAAAATCATTTTATTGGAATGTATCAGTTAAACTAAAACACATGACCCTCCTTCTTGTGACATGAAAGAAACCACTCAAGAGAGGTGGGTTTGGGTTTTTTTTTTTCCTCCTCTTCCCTTCTACTCATGTGAACTCCAAGGATTTTTATCAATGTCTGTGTAAAGACAAGTGCATCACATGCATCCCAAACCATTAGCTGCCTACATCTGAAAGAATCTGGTCAACATTTAGGAATTCACTTAATGAAAGGCTGGCCTATTAAAGCTCTTCCAGCTTTGGAAGTTGATTGAGGCTTTCTTTTCGACTTCCTGCATCTGATGCTATGCAGTGCCCTCATGTGATATAGCCTAGACAACAAGCCTGCATTGTTCACACCAAGGCAAAACAACCAAGCCCCAAGTACGAGGTGATACATCTCCAAGCAGAAACCTAACTAGGCACACACAAGGTTCTTTAAAAATCTCTGTGTAAAAATCACAAATTAAAAAACCAAACAACCCAAAAAGCAAAAAACGACTGCAACTCCAAAAAAGCAGCTATTTATATTCTGGAGAGAGTAAAGAAAGCCACTTCCCTCATGCACCCACATGACACCTGAATCAACAATTAAATAAAAAATTAAAGCCCAGTACAACAGTACAAAACTTTACAACAGTAAAAAATGAAGAGTCAGGGGAATCACACAAACATTCTGGTTGGAAAAGATCCTCAGGGTCACCAAGTCAAACCAATATTCCTACTCTACAAAGTTCACCCTAAACCATATCCCCAAGCACCACATCCAAATGACTTTTGAACACATCCAAAGCTGGTGACTCCACCACCTCCCTGGGCAGCCCATTCCAATGCCTGAGCACTCTTGCTGCGAGTGTTCTCTGACCACTGAAATCAACAGAGCTCAGAATGAGGAACCTCTAATTACTTACTTTAGTTTTTGGTTGAAAGATTAATTTACATTTTCAATCACTTGATCCTCCTGCCATTTCAAGACCAGTGTGAGGTGGGCTGTGGCATTCTTGCCTTATGGCATCTGCAGATTAATGGAAATGCCTGATATAGGGGAACATATAGCAGGATGCCACTCAAGGGAGAAGCAGTTAGCATGGGAGGACATAGCAGAAGAGCCCACTGGCTAGTTGAGTACCCAGAGAGTCATAAAAATCACAGAATGGTGCTGATTGGAAGGGATCTCTGGAGGTCATCTAGTTCAAACCCCTGGTTAAAGCAGGTTCACTAACCATTTTCTTTTGAAGAGGTCTTTAAGATCAAACACCTCCTTCCAGAGACAGCTGCATTGCTGGGTTTGGGATGAGCAAGACATGGTTCTCAAAGCTGCAGATAAATAGGTTTCCTTCATATGACCTCATTTTCTCTGCATGGCTTGAGTGAGTGTAAGTACCACAAAACAGTGTCCTATGGGCGGGACCAGAGTAATTAACAAATGGAATCATTAACAAAAGAAGTTTAATCTTGTTCTTTGGGGATTTGCAGGCAAAATGCCCATGAATGAGGATGGGACTGGGCTCCATTTCTATGGGATAGGTAAAATGCAGGGAACAACATGTAAGGGTTATTCCCCTTCCAAGGCTTGGGAAGACAGTTGTGTCACATGAGCTTGGCACAGGGTCCCTCAGCAAGACAGCTGATGAATAGCTTATGAAATTACATTTAGAAAATGAGTTTAATTTCAAAACCAAACTACAGACACCATGTATTCCAGCTAATTTTTCTTCAGGCTCCAACTGAGAAGCTAGGGTTTTTTTTGTTTTCTTTTTTGTTTCTAAAACTGATTACCTACTTCACTCTTTAAATAATTACCCCTGTTGACTTTGATCTGCATTACTAGTGGAATAACACCTTCTTGTAGGAGGGCAGGTTGCCAGCTTCCTTCAAATGAAAAGCATGGGCTCATGAAGTAACTTCTTGATGATCTCACCAATTATCTTCTTGTCTCTGATCTTCCCTTTTGGGTAAGGTTATTGAGAAAGCTGAGTAAGGTAACTCTGTGGTCTAAGGACAAATTTATCCTCTCTCAATTGTAACTTGCCTTTAAGACTGGATGCAGCAAAGAGACTTCATTACTCCCTGTGGGTAAGAGCTCAACATAATGACACACAGGAGACTGGGCAAACACAGATGTTTAAGCACAGGCAGATGACAGCTTTTATACCAATGAATGATTTTCTTTCAGTTTCCATGTGAATTTTATGTACAGGTAGGGTCATGCTGCACTTAATTTGCAGCTTTCAGTCCAGTCTGAAGAAGCTGACAAAGGAGCCATTGCAATCTGTCCCAACATCACCAGAAGAACTTCTCCATAATAAATTCCACTCAGTGTACACAAGACCAGTGACAGCAGAGATCAGAATGTATATCCTATTGATAGTATTGTGCCTCTATTACCAGAATCTGTCTGACAATGGAATGAATCACAGAATCACCAAGGCTGGAAAAGACCTCCAAGATCAAGTGCAGCCTATAACACCATGACATCAGCTAAACCATGCCAACAAGTGCCTCATCTGATCCTTTCTTTAAGGCCTCCAGAGCTGGTGACTCCATCACCTCTCTGGGCAGTCCATTCCAGTGCCTAATTCACCCTGTGAGGAAGTGCTTCCTAATAATACCTGACCTAAACCTTCCCTGGCACAGCTTCAGACTATACCCTCTTGTCCTGTCAGAAGTTGCCTGGGAGAAGAGCCTGACCCCATCTGACTACAACTTCCCTTCAGGTAGTTGTAGAGAGTGGTGAGGTCCCCTCTAAGTCTCATCTTCTCCAGGTTGAACACCCCCAGTTCCCCCAGCCTTTCCTCATATGATTTTCCCTCCAGCCCACTCACCAGTCTCATCAGTCTCCTCTGGACCAGCTCCAGCACCTCAATATCCTTGAAATGAGTGGCCCAGAGCTGCACACAGTGTTGAGTACAGGGGCAGAATTATATCCCTGGCCCTGCTGGCCACGCTATTCCTAATACAGGCCAAGATGCTATTAGCCTTCCGTGCCACCTGGGCTCACGATCAGACCTTACTTCTCATAAAATCCATTTCCCATGACTTCCACCCTGGCCAGATGTAAACAAATACCCAGCCAACAGAAAAATTAAATTGGCTAAGTATAGTGTAAAGTGTAATAATGGCTGGAGGAAGATACAGTTGCACACACTAATCCAAAGAATTATCTTGTCCTTCTTGCATGGGGATATAGTGCATGCCCTGAAAATGAAATCTTGAAGCCCCACTTGGTCTGCCTCCATTCCTCACTCCCCACATCAGCAAGTAAGGAAAAAGAAAGCTTGGGCCAGTTAATGAATCACAAAGCCCTGCATTTTGTTGCTGGGGGAGAAGTACACAGTTCTTGAATAAAGCCTGAAGAAATTCAACACAAATGGTGTGGAACTGTTTTTCGAATCAAGCCCTGAGAACCCATCATGATTTGCATTCATGAGAACACCTACATTTTTTCGTTAACTGAACTGATTTAACTGCTAATTAAAACTAGTCAGTAAGCACAATGCAAAATTAATTAAACCATTTAGTCAGTAGATGCAAATGAGGCAAAGTTATGGGTTGGACACAACCAAAATAAGTACTACTCATCATCTGGCAAAATAGTTCTTGAGGTAAATACTTTCCCCAGAGATGATGTAAAGCAATAAAAAAAAAGTCATACTGCTGACTACATATGATCTTTTATTGATAAAATGTGCTGCAATCCAGCTTCTTCTCTTTCAAAGAGTGACAGATTGGACTCAGTGGATTTTAAAAATGCTCTCCCATAAAAGAAATCTTTCAAAGTCAGTTCTGGATCCCAACTCACTCCACTCAGGCATACAAAGTTGCTCCTGTCCGTCACTGGCAAGAGATTTGCCTCAATCTGGACCTTATATTTCTGAACATATATTTTTACAGCTTTACATTTTCTCAAGGGGAAAGTATCTGCTTGGCAAACTATATAATCTGATGTTAAGAGAAAAAAAGGCCAGAAATGTGTGGCTGCCTGTGGAATCTCTGAGCTCTGTCTCCTTTTTCCACAGAATCCAAGTGCCTCAAAACCCTAATTGCACTTACTGTCTCTGAGACTCCTCTGGGACAGGGACACTCAGAGTTACCCACATTGTACAAACTACAGTGGAAGAGGTTAAAGGAACATTAGATCTAAAAAAGGAACAAAGATGTCCAAAGGTATGGTCCAGCAGCAGTTCACGTGTGAAAGCCCAGGCTCAGGGACAAGTCCAGCTGTTTTGAGTCCCCTGGGCTACCTCCACGGTTCTGGGCAGTACACAGGAGAGCTTCCACATTCAGATATCCAAAATGTATCTCAACAAGGTGCAATTCAGAGCTAAGTGAGATGTTGGCAATTAGTGTAAATTGTCCTGTCATCTTTTCCCTTCCGGGTGCCCTAGAATGGCACTGAAAACAATAGTCTGCAGAAGGGGAGACATCTGAGCTCAAGAGACTCAACCCAGCAAGAAGTGCTGAGAACAGAGGTGAGAATCGAATCATTCCTCTTCATGAAATTATAGAATCATTTGGGTTGGAAGAAACCTTTAAGATCAAGTCCAACCATTAACCCAGCACTGCCAGCTCACTGCTTAGCCACATCCCTCAGCACCACATCTCCATCACTTTTAAACTCCTATATGTATGGGGACTCCACCGTTTTCCTAGGTAGCCTGTTCCAAGGCTTGGCAACCCTTTAGGAGAGAAGTTTTCCTAATGTTCAATCTAAACCTCCCTTGATGCATCTTGACACCATTTTCTCATGTCCTGTCACTTGTTCCTTGGGAGAAGACAGACCCAGCCCTATCTCACTACAACTTCCTTTCAAGTAGTTGTAGAGGGCTAGGTCTCCCCTGAGTCTTCTTTTCTTCAGACTAAACAATCCAATTCCCTCAGCCACTCCTTACAACACTTGTGCTCTAGACCCTTCACCAGCTTCATTGCCTGTCTTTGGACACACCCCAGCACTTCAATATCTTTCTTGTAGTGAGTGGCCCAAAATCAAATACACACTTTGGCTGTCTGTGGAACTGTCCCCAGGCACATGGCTCTTTCCGCTAAGCACTCACAACTCATATCTCACTCAGAAACAGAGCAGGATTCAAGCTTCTTTTTTATGACACACAGTTGTCATCACAGTGACTTTATGCACTCACACAGTCACCAAACCACTCATCCAGGATGCAGAAGGCTTTGTTTCATCTCTTCCTGCAACCCAAGGGGATGTGAATTCTCATGGAAACTCAAACCAGAAGCCTGATGGCAATGCTGGCAGGCTCAGGAGTGCAAGGGGACTCAGAAACTGCCAAGCACACAGTGCTCAACAGAAACGTGCTTGAAGACTGTTCAGCCAAAGACAACATCCTAGGGCACTGGCTGGGGAAGAACAGTTCTCAGCTGCTGATCCTGTTCACAGGACTACATCCTGTACCTGCTTGACAGACAGCTACCAGGCTGGCTCCTTGGGGGACTTCAATAGCAGAATGCATAATTTTTGACTTCCTGGTGATGTTAGCTATTGGCTTGCCAGGAAGGCTCAAGCATTTCTAGCAATGAGCACAGCATGACCTGTCTGCATCTGGAGATAGTTAGGATAAAGGAAAGTACCCAGAGAGTTTACAGACTGTGTGAGCAGAGAGTTCAGACTTCAGTCAGGTCTAGGTGAAGCTGCTTTAGCTGTGGAGTTGAACTAGCTGGTCTCCAGAGATCACTTCCAATTTCTATCTTTCTGCAATTTTTTAAAGCAATGTACCTGAGGCCCACAGCAAAGCAGGCAACAGCCTCCAGGCCTCTGTCCTCACCCACAGGCCCCAAAAACTCTGCGGTCACTCCAGACTTCTGAACTGTGAGACTCAGCTGAGTGCAGCACATGCTGGTGATATGCAGGGCTGTGTGTGCTCCTCACAGCAGCTGGGAAGAGCTTCTGCTTGGCTGGGTCCTCCACAGGCAGGCAACCAGCCTGGTAACCAAGCATCCCGGCAGCCTGGCTGCCGACACGTGAATGCCCTGCAGAGCATTGTCTGTTTCACCAGCACAATGCTTCATTTTTCTATCTGTGCTATCAAATTATTAGAATCCTGCAGGAAAACCTAAAAACAACAGCATGTTTATTTTTAGCAAAGCAAAGAACTCTGCCAGCCCCGCACCTGATTGCTGGGTGGTCTACATTTAAGAACTGTTCTGTTAAGAATTCTGTTAAGAATTCTGTTTCAAATTGCCACAATCTCATTACTGTTATAAAACTCTAAGAAATCTTTGTTTCCTCAAGAGTTTAAGTCACCTTTAGGTGTATTTCAGACACACAAAATCACACAAAATACTTCCAGTTGGAAGAGATCTCAAAGATCACCCAGTTCAACACTTGGTCCAGCACTGAAGGGTCAACACTAAACCATGTCTTTAAGTGCCGGGTCCACAGGCTGCTTAAACACCTCCAGGGATAGTGACTCCACCACTGCCCTGGGCAGACCATTCCAATGTTTGATAATCCTTTCGGTGAAAAAAATATTTCCTAACACCCAGCCTAAAGCTCCCCTGGCACAGCTTGAAACCACTGCCTCTAGTCCTGTTGCTTGACACCAAAGAGAAAAGGATGCCTTCAGCAGCTTTCATCCTGACACAGGAAACACACATTGAGAGGAAGAAAAACATAGGAGCACATTCTGCTTTCTTCAGACAACTCTGAAGTGGATGACAGGATAAAGCCAAGTCCCTGTTTCACTATGGTCCTCTCCACTTGTGACTTCTGCTACTGACAACAGGACTCAGCTTCTGGAGCGTGACAGTCACTGGGACGCTCATTGTGCTCTGTCTCTCCTACATGCACATAGACCATTATGAGGCATGGGAGACAACATCCTGAAAAGCCTGTGGAGCTCCTACTACAACAGCACTTCTTATGCAAAGACACCTGTTAGGGCTGCTGTGCACCACTCTTGCTGACTGTTAGCTTTGAGGCAAACCTAATGCAGTTATGCTGTCAAAGGTATGGTACTTATCTGCACACTGCAAAGATGGAACTAATGCAAGCCAAAATTATTTCTCTTTTCTTTCTGTAACTACCATTACTAATATATTTCACATGGTTAAAAATGCATTATAGCTCAGGCTCCTTCTTTAAATCTGCATGCATAAATTTAGCTTGGAGACTGTTAAATATAATTTCAAGCAGCAGAAAGAAAATAGCATTTTGAAAAAAAAAAACAACAAAAAAGGCATTTAAGCAGAAACAAATATATTGCAGTTAAAAGTTTTATGAACACTGATAAGATTGCTGGGTAAAGCAACTTAATAAAAGGAAAACAAAGGACTACATACCTCAGATCAGGCCACGAGAGACAGCTTCAGCTTGCAAAATCTCCCCTGCAAAAAAGAAACACTTCACTCAGGACTGTCCCTTTTGAATGAAGGTCACAAGACAGGTTAAACTGAGTAGGTCTTCAGGCTACACAGGTGAAAGGAATTGTGCTGGGCATGATGAGGTACACCTGGTTTCTCAGCTGTGGCATGTTAAGATGCTCTGAAGAGTGCTACTGAGAGCAAGAGCTCTCTTTTTAGACTATTTTTCCTGGCCCTGCTGCAACAGCAAAGCAAGCAGCTAATGTAGCAGGCTGCTGCAGCCAGGACAGTAGTTGCACATTCAGGTCTGTTTTCCTAGTCCCTAGAAACCCAGACTTGTCTTGCTGCTCTCATCAGTGAGGGTAGAGCCAAGATGCACAAGACTTCCAGGCCTCCAGGATCACCACAGAATCACAGAAGAGTTGGGAAAAGACCTTTAAACTCAACTATTCCAAATCCTCTGCAGTGTGCAGGGACATCTTCAACTAGATCAGGTTACTCAGAGCCCCAAGCAACCTGACCAAAAATGTTTCCAAGGACAGGGCATCTACCACCTCTCTGTGCAACCTGGGCCAGTGTTTCACCACCCTACACATTAAAAAAAATATATACATTATTCCTTCTATCTGGTCTAAATCTCCATTTTTTAAGTTTAAAACCATCACTCCTTGTCTTGTCACAAGAGACCCTGCTAAAAAAGACTGTCTTCACCTTTCTTTGAGGTCACTTTAAGTACTGAAGAGTCACAATAACATCTCCACAAAGCCTTCTCTTCTCCAGGCTCAACAACTCCAACTCTCTCAATCCTTCTTCACAGCAAAGGTGTTCCAGCTCACTTGATCATTTTTGTGGCCTACTCTGGACTTGTTTCAACACATCCTGTGCTGAGGACTCAAGAGCTGGACACAGCATTGCAGGTAGCAGCTCACCAGAGGGGAGCAGAGGGGTAGAATCCCCTCCCCCAACCTGCTGGCCCTGCTACTTTGAATGCAGTCTGGCATACGGTTGGCTTTGGGGTCTGAAGACAGCCACTAGCACTACCGCAGGAGCACTACCCCAGTAGCAACTCAGTTTCTTCACTCCTCCCAAGCTATCCCATATCCTATAGGCTGATACAGAAGCAGCAAGCCTGCTTCACAAGCCATGTCCATCTTGGCTCTGCTGCTTTCCCTTTTACATCCCTGTTGCCTCCTGATGACTTCTGCTCAGTTTCGCCTACACACTTGAGCTGAATCTAGGATGCTGAAGATCCTAACTCTGGCGACTGACCTTGGCAGTATGGTTGTTCTGGAGTTCAAGTCAGTGCAACAGGACTGCACTGCTGGGCAGGGTAGGTGTATGCACTGAATTTGTCATCTCATTGGCGGTGCAGCACAGAGCTGTGACAGCCATGTGAGCAACTGCCTTTCTACTAACTCAGAATATGTATTATTTAGTTCAAAGGTCCTGTCAAGGAAGGCTTTGTCCTCTGTTGTATACCTACATGATGCCCTGCTGAATAGAGACCAGCTTTCAGTCAGTGCCTCAAGGTAGCTCTGTAACCCAAATAATTATTCATAATAAAATAAATATAATGGCTCACATCAAATGTCTAATGATACTGTTCTAGGGATCCTGAGGGTATTTCTCAAATGTGTTCTTATCATATTAAAAATGTAGGATCTGGGTATAATTTCATTCCCTTTTACAGTATTTTAGATGACCAAGAGGCTATTTTCTCCTTGTTTCATCTACTTATAATCTTACAAGTATTGCAGAGGGAACAAATAGAGACTAGAAACCATATATATGATTACAAGAATCTACATTTTATTACAAGCAGCCTTATTCCCTTCTTTCTCTTCCTGTGCCAGAATAGCATGACTTGGGTTGCAAAATCAAGCATTCAGAAATTAGGAAGTTGAGATTTTCTCTGCAGATCTAATTCAGCCCCACCATTTGTACACGTTACATCAGCATGTGAGTAATTAAAGACTATTATCGTCAAGTGAATTTCACCTTCTCCTGAGCAGACTGGATGGTGCGCATTTAATGAGCGACTTTGCAATACCCTTTCTCTTGATTACTCAGTGTGTGGTCCTCAACTCCACGGTTGCCACTTATCTAGCACTTCAAATAGTTTTTTTCAAGCTTAGAGCACACACTCCCAGACTTGAATCAATCAGAAATCTATGGATTTGTCCCTCAGTTTTTAGCAATGGGCCTTATGTAGGTCTTTGGAGGGGACCAGCCTTTAAATGGAGCCACATACAAAGCCTGCGTAAAAAAGTCACAGGAACCTGCAGTAAATCAAGAGCAATGCAACAGATTATCAAGATGGAAGATATAGATTAGGAGAGGAGAAGAAGAAAAAAAAAAAATGGAAAGGACTACTGCAAAGAACTAGAACATGTTACAGAATCACAGAATCAGGCAATAGATGGAAACAGATCTCTTGAGCTCATCTAACCTAACCTCCTGCTCAGTGCAGGGTCAGTTAGAGCAGGTTGGCCAGGACTATGGTCCAGTTAGTTTTTGAACATTTTCACTGAGTCTCTGGACTGTATGGCCTCTCTTTTTCAGTCTTTCCTGTGCTGTCATCATTACTGTAGCCCAGTGCCTTATAGGTATCATCCTTTTTTCCTCACAGTACCTGTTTCACAGATGAGAGAGTGGGACACAGCCAGACTGAGATCTAAAGTGTAACCTCATTCTGTGTGCCCCACCTAAGATGCCACTGGTTTTTTTTTACAGGTCTTTCCAAGTACAAAGCACTATATTCACATCTCTAAGCATAACATATTTCATAGAATCATAGAATGGTGAGGTTGGAAAGGACCTCAAACCCGTGCCATAGGCAGGGACACCTCCCACTAGTACAGGTTAATCAAGGCCTTGTCCATCATGGCCTTGAACACCTCCAGGGAGGGAGCAGCCACAACCTCCCTGGGCAACCTGTTCCAGTGCCTCACCACCCTCACTGGGAAGAACTTCCTCCTAACATCCAGTTTAAATCTCCCCTCTGCCAGTTTAAATCCACTGGCCCTTGTCCTATCATTGCAAGACCTCGTCAATAGTCCCTCCCCAGCCTTCCTGTAGGCCCCCTTCAGACACTGGAAGGCTACCATAAGATCTCCTGGAAGCCTTCTCTTCTCCAGGCTGCAGAGCCCCAACTCTCTCAGCCTGTCCTCATAGCAGAGCTGCTGCAGCCCTCTGAGCATCTTCATGGCCTCCTCTGGACCTGCTCCAACGCTTCCATGTCCTTCCTGTGCTGCTGCTCCAGAACTGCACACAGTACTCCAGATGGGTTCTGACAAGAGTAAAGAGGGAGAATCCCCTCCCTTGCCCTGCTGGCCATGCTTCTCTTGATGCAGCCCAGGACTCAGTTGGCTGTCAGGGCTGCGAGTGTGCACTGCAGGCTCATGTTGAAGGCTTCTGACCTTCTTCTGCATAGAAGAGCAGAGAAGAATTCATACTGATCCAGGCAATATTCAAGTGCCTTTACTATGAAAGTAATGTCTTCCACCTGCAGTCCTCCCCTGCACACCTAGATCTTTCAAATCTATCAAACAATCCACCAAGGGTCCTTCAGACAACTGTCTCCTTCATTATGCAACCTTGATAAAGGCTTGGAATAGACCCATCCCTACACACTTGCACTGAATAGCCTAAATAAAAAGGAACCCTATAACTCCACCTATCATTATGAAGTCAGCCTCCACGTACACTATAAAACACAGAGGCTTAAGGAATGTCAACTGCAGCATATAAAACAAGCTCAGGGTAAAACATTGACAGATTTATTTGCTCCAGCAGAAAAACCAAACAATCTTCACTAAATTCAGTGCAGGATAGTAGGAAAAGAAGGACTGCTATGGAGCACATGAAATCTTGCTACGTGAGGTTTCCTTGATGGCCATGGAGAACAGAAGATGTGCATGGAGACAGCAGATGCAGAATGTCACCAGTTTCCTCATTGTATCTAGCAGTAAAACATTCATGTCAAAATCATTTAGCATGCAGTGAAGCCTCAACATGTGGTTTTGCTGTAACATGTCTCTACGTTTGTTATCTCTTAGACAGCAAAACATCTCATCTGATAGCTGGTGCAGGATGCCCATGCTGTCAGAGATGCCTGGAGCCACAGTGAGGCAGGGACAAGAAGGATCTCCAGAAGGGTGCTAAATCCATCTGGGCTATGCATTGTCTACAGTGGAAGTCTGTCTTTGCTATCAGTGCGTAAATTACACTAGCAGCTTTCAATTACCTGCAGATGAGGTAGAAGTGTGTGTGGAAGTTGCTACATTGTAGAATAAATCATAGAATCACAGAATGGTGGGGGTATGTATAGGACCTCCAGAGATCATCTAGCCTAATCCTCCTGCTAAAGCGTGTTCACCCAGAGCAGATAGTCCAGTATTGCATACAGGCAGATTTGGAATGCCTCCAGAGAAGGATACTCTACAACCACTCTAGGCAGCCTGGTCCAGTGCTCGCTCCAGTATCCTCAAAGTCAAGAAGCTTTTCCTCATGGTCAGATCAGAACCTCCTGTATCCCAGTATGTGACCACTGCCCCTTGTCTTGTTGTTAAGCACTACTGAAAAGAGTCTGGTCACATCCTCTTGACCCTGCCCTTTAGATGTTGATATCCCCTCCCAGTCTTTTGCAAGCTAAAAAGTCACAGGTCTTTCAGCCCTTCCTTAAGAGAGAGAGCTCCCCTCATGGTCTTCATTGCCTTCTACTGGATTCTCTCTGGTAATTCCCTGAGACTTTGGAGCCCAGAACTGGACACAACAATACAGATGTGGCCTCTACAGGACAGAGCAGAAGGGGAGAAGAATCTTCCTAGAACTTCTAGCCACACTCTTCTTAATGCCCCCTAGAAGACCATTGGCCTATGGGGCCACAAGAGCACACTGCTGGCTCATGGTTAACTTGTCTACCAGGACTCCCAGGTCCTCTTCTCCATGGGGCTGCTTTGCAGCAGATCAAATCCTAACCCCTACTGGTGCCAGGAGATATTCCTCCCTAGGTGCAGGACTCTATACTTGCCCTTATTTTACTTACACTAAATCATCCCCTCCCTTATTTTTTTTCCCTTTTGCAGTAGAAGACACCAAGTCTGCCTACTGACACAACATGACCATGATTTCCTAAGCCTGCTATCAGGGGTCCAGTCCTGAAAAAGATGCAATATTTTGTAGTATTTTGAATAGAGTTCTCCCAGTGGGAAACAGTCAACACTGATCAACTGTTCTGCATGCATTGGCTCAATGGTAAGCATTAAACTGGAGGAGGATCAGAGCCATCACTGAAAGCAGCAATGGTCATCATCTTCTGCCTGCTCAATCACATATTTTTGAGTAGTTTTCTGAAATGAAAGGTAGTGAAAGGAGAGCAATGTAAAAATGCACTAGGAATTACTAGAAAAGCATTTGAAAAGAGTTTTAGCCCACACAGTATTCTTATTTCTGCATACTGTAAACCATGGATTGGTTGTAGCAGTTGATAGTGAGCAATGAAGCAGTGGTTTAGAAGGAACTTAGGAAACCTCAGCTTTCTCACATGGAGATCAGTATTTTCTTCAATAATCTGGATCCCTCCAGATCTTCATTCCTGCACCTGGATCTGGAGGGATCCAGATTATATTTCTCATTATGGGAAGTCTGAACACCTAATCATTAAAAACATCTTGCACAATACCAAGGAACCCCGAGTTCAATCTTTATAACATTATTCTATTACCAGTAAACTACACTTCATGAAGTTTATTCCACAAGACATGAATGAATCAGTTTGTCAAGGCAATCTCTATGACACAATGGCCACTAAAAGCCCAGCTCTGACCCTTGCCTTTTATGACCCTTACCATCAACGTGCCTAACTCTATTGAGTAATAGTTTCATATTCACCATCAAAATACGTTTCTGTTTTCCCTATCTTCATTCGACTCTTATCAGCTAAGCAGTGGATTCAAGTGGACGATCCTCTGCATAAACTGGACGTGTTTTACACCTCTGTAAACATACTTCTGCTGTCAAGTCTGGCCTCTCTGCTTGCCAGCTGCTGGGTCAGTCAAATGCTTTGGAAAAGGGATAAACTTGCAATTGCTTTTTTCTGAGTAGAGGAGCTGACAGGGTTTTTCTTTGCTCCCCAGCCTCAGTTTTCATAAGGCATCTGGTCTTCTCTGTAATTTGGCTGACAACCTGACTCCCAGATTCAAAGTTTCTAGAAGAGCAGTGACTGATGGACACAGAGGACTTGCAGCTCCTCTAGAAACCAAGCCACGAACATAACCTGCCAAGAAAACTATGAGCTGATGAAAAGGTTTACGATTAAAAATTCATAAAATATCTGAAACTGGAGGAAATATGTACCAAAAAGCACAGAAACAACATATGCAATTGCTTAAGTATATACCAAGAGGAGAGAGTTTTGTGTACGATTTAGGGCACATCATAAAGGTATTTAAAGAAAAAAAACCTTTTAGTTTCCATCACAATAAAGATTTGCCATCTGTTATATGGAAGTTTGCTTTTCCCTTTCATTGTAATTAACTTTTTATTGAATTAATTACTCGAGGTGAGCTGGAAGCGGCTGTTCGACCTCACCTGGCGTGGCTGCCTGTACCCACACCCAGCCCTGCCATTCACCATTCAGATGCAAATGGTCCTGCTCCCCACACGAAATCATTGGAGCACAGCCAAAAAGCCTGCTAGCGACAGAAAACAATAACGTGGCAGGCAGCTGCTGCTGCACAGAGAGGAAAAAAGTTTCAGAAAGGACATGTATTTCCTACTTGATCTTTAAAGAATTGGTATTTTATTCAATAAAGCAGGTGGGAAAAATACTTGTTTGAATTTTAAATAACCTACACGTGGCCACCGATTCTTTTTCTATATGAGAAGGAATATTTTTGCTAACTTGGTCCATTTTGTACACTTGCACACATCTGTATAGATCACAGAACAGGATCAGAGAGTCATTTTGGTTGGAGGAAACATTTCAGATCAAGTCCACCTGTTAACCCAGCACTGCCAGGTAACCACTGAACCGTGTCCCTCAGCACAGCAGTTATGGCTCTTTAAAATCCCTCCAGGAATGGGTGACTCCAGCACTTTCCTGGGCAGCCTGTTTGTATACGTGTACACACAGGCAAAACCAGGTACCCAACTCTGTGAAGAAATGGGAACAAAGCAGTGCATTGGTTAGGCAGGAATTCTGTTAATTGCAGTAATACACAAAAAAAGGTAAGAGCCCTCATTTGAGGACACACTCTCTGGAAATTATTAATTCCATGAATTTTTACAAAACAAGGATACAAAAGAAATACACAAAAGAGAAAGAGAAAGAGAAAGAGAAAGAGAAAGAGAAAGAGAAAGAGAAAGAGAAAGAGAAAGAGAAAGAGAAAGAGAAAGAGAGAGAGAGAGGCAGGAGCCGGGATCTGATAGACCGGTGGTTACTATGCCATGTGCTGCAATGCATACACACTGAGAGTGTACTGAGGCAATGCAACAGCTTTTTGCAGCAAAGATGGATTCCACCTTGCAATGATCCCAAAGCACATACAGACCCCAATGCAGCAATGTGTCATTGGGACAGCACATGCTGCTTTGGTTTCTTTTCTGCAGTATCTACCAAGGCAGTACCTGTTCATGTATACTTTCTTTTTGTTGCTTAGATGTACTTTTTCCCTTCCTCTTTAAAACATGTTCAAAGCCTAGGTTAAAGCTCACCCTGCTGAGAGACAGATGCAGGGATGAGGTTCCTATTATCTGAGTTGTTCATAGCCAACAACAGAAGCAACAAAACAGGCTCATGCAGAACAGGCCTACATGTCATCGCTGTTAGTGAAGTAATTACAAATTTGGCACTAATTCAGGTTTTCCACTTGCCAAAGCGCTGAATGGAAGTTTAAGCAGCAAATGATTATCCCTACTCAGGTGAAGCTGGTCTATCAACCCTCTATCAATTCCCCTGAAGCAGTAGCACAAGACTGTGGTTGATTTCTGAGCGAGCACACTGCATGTCTCTGCTCAGCTGAAACCCACTTCTGAGGGCATGGATCCTGGTACCATATGATCCTTGGACACAACGAGCTCCAGCGACTCCCTGGAAAAAGCAATTCCATAATCAGATAATTTTCTGCATGCAACACTGCAGAAAATGCAGACAGGAGAAACTCTAATTCAAACTGTCACCTCAACAGTAGTAAGATTGTCAACCACACTTCTGGCTGACTTTTATGGCTTTCTGAGTATGGGGGTGGAGCTTGTGTTTTGCAACTGTCACAGTCCCTATTCGCTTTATTCGGTACTTTGACACTGACAGTAGATTAACAGCTGGCCTAAATCTGGCTTTGGAAAAAGAATTGTATCAGACCTCTTCAATTTTTGCTCTGTCTTTCCAGGTCTTGACATACTCAGATTCTGCCACTCTACTCTGCTCTGGTGAGACCTCACCTCGAGTACCATGTCCAGCTCTGCGACCCTCAGCACAAGAGAGACATGGACCTGTTGGAGTGCGTCCAGAGGAGAAGCACAAAGATGACCAGATGGCCGGAACACTTCTCCTGTGAACACAGGATAAAAGAATTGGGCTGTTCAGCCTGGAAAAGAGAAGGCTCAGGGAGACCTCAGAGCTACATTTCAATATCTGAAGGGGACCTACAGGAAAGATGGGGAAGGACTGTTTGAAAGGGCTTGTAGTGATAGGACTGGGGGTAATGGTTTTAAACTGGAACAGGGTAGATTTAGGTTGGACATAAGGAAGAAATTCTTTATAATGAGAGTGGTAAAATATTGGAACAAGTTGCCCAGGGATGTGGTTGAAGCCCCATTCCTGGAGACATTCAAGATCACACTTGATCTGGCCCTGGACAGCCTGATCTAGTTGGAGGTGTTCCTGCTGACTGCAGGGGGATTGGACAAGATGACCTGTGAAAGTCTCTTCCAACCCAATGTACTATGTGAATCTGTGAATTTATAAATATATTTGCTTGCAAGAAAAGTTTGTCATACAGGAATATGTTTTTATTCCATAAACATGTGCATTTCTTCTCATCCTTAATAAAAAATATATTGTGTGAATTTGACTCTGTGAAGGCAACAATAAAGCCTTCAGTGACTTCGAAAGACAGGATTTTCCCAGGTGTTTAATAACAGTAATAGATGACATTGCCATAAGTAGGCTTAACTCCATCAACTTTAAGGGGAGCAGCTAAACAGAAGCAGGATTCATGTACACAGTATCAGATCCACATACTCTTGGTTGCAGTGAAAATTTTGAGCCCAATTTGAAACCTGAAAACTCTGCCTCCCTACCACAGTTACTATCTACTACTTGCAGGAGTAAAAATTACTTACCCAAGCCATCCCTTGGCTGCTGCCTGTTACCATATAGAACTTAGTAAAGCACAAGATAGAGTGATCAGGTTCAGATCACTCATAAGTTATATCCCAGTAATAAATCTAAGGCACACGTGCTGTAAGGGTAACAGAGGTGAAGGTTTCTCTTTTTGAAGAGGAAAATGCACCCACTATAAAGATACACTGTCTTCTTAAAATCTTCCCTTTCAGAAGTTTGTGCTAATTTTAGCTACTGCCTCTAGCTAAAAAGCAGAGAGGAAAGAGGACCATGGCTACGATGAGTCCAACTGCATTTCTGAATGCACATTATTTGTTTTCAGTTATTAAATATATATATATGTATATATATAGAGAGAGAGAGAAAGAGAGGTACTACAGCTTACAGCCCTCTTCATTCATGTGGAGGGATCTCATTCAAATGTATTTACATATTTTCTTAGTGACACATGTCAGAACCAATGAAAACAGCAATGATCCTGTGAGTAAATAATTTTACTAACTCTAACTGCACATGAAGAATGTTATTAGTGTAGCAAAACCCACTGATTCCTCCCTGGAAAGCCACTGGAGATAATTTCCAATAGTCAGGGTTTCTGGAAGTAGATGCAGGCATATCCCAGAAGGTTGCTAAGGAACTAGCAGAGAGATGTATTTCCTGTATATCTGACATGTAAAATATATCCCTGTTGCTTGGATTAGGCAAACTGAGAAAGCTATGTGAAACAAGATGCTCACATCAAATTCTCCTGGTTTTCCTTAATCAAGAAACCCCTGAGAACTGTAGCTATGAATAATTCAATCTTTCACTAACATTCGGTGCAATTAATAACAGCACTTTAAGGCTGCTAGCTTTGTATATATTTTTATGCATAATTAAAGGGTGTTGATATCTAAGTTTTCAGCCAAGGAGCAAGCTACATTTGGTTCTGCTGGCAGTGCCTGCTGCTGGCTTCCTTACAATATGATAACCTGATATTGCTCCATCCCATTTCACCCAGCACAGTTAGCTTTCTTCTTTGCCACCACTTCTGCTCTTCCTTAATTGTGCTGGAATTTTGTACTCTGAATCAGCAGCTGCCTGCCTGCTTCCTTCTCCCCTCTCCTCTGCCACACAAAGTTTGAAGCTACAGTCAGAGCTTGTGTGATTTTCTCGTGGGAGCTGGTCAACTGAAGGCATGGTTCTTGCCATGCAATTTTCTGTTTCAAACTATTTCAAACCTAAATGCAGAATAAAGAATTTGAAGAACCACAGAGCTACCAGTGCATTAGATTTTCTGCTCCTGTGATTAAATGGACCCATGGCTTTAAAGTCATAAAAGAAGTCCAGAGAAATGCCCCTTTTAAGGAACATGGCTCCAAATCTCTGTGGTGTCACTACACTGCTTTGTCATTTCAGTTTCCTTTCATCTCATCAGAGAATTCCTCCAGCAGATTACTTCATTACATTTGCTGAAAAGAAACTCTCCAACAAGGTCTCTTGCTGGAGATTTCACATAATTCTCCACTTTTCACACAGTTTTTATTAATAAAAAGTGATTTAATTGCCAGCACTTTCTGGTAATTAGGAAAAAAAAAATCAAATTAGGCAAAAAAGGCCTTGAGTAACCTGTACTAGTGGGAGGTGTCCCTGCCTATGGCAGGGGTTTGGAACTAGATGATCCTTGAGGTCCCTTCCAACCTTACCATTCTATGATTCTATGATTCTATGAAAAAAAGCAATGTAAGAGTGATTTCTATGTTTCCTTTAGGTCAAAACTTAAACTGCTTAACTCCAGATCTAAAGAGCCTACAAAGACTTACCTTGTACATTTTCCATGACTTTGCTGGCTTTTGCACACTGCTCTCTTTATGTACTTTGAAGTGGCATAGGTAGATACATTTGCATCCCCATTTTAAGTCCTATCCACCTACCATAGAAACGTAGAATGGTGGGGGCTGGAATGCACCTCTGGAGGTCACTTAGTCCAATCCTGCTAAAGCATGGTCACCCAGAGCAGATTGCCCAGGTGCCTGCGAGCTCCAGGAGTGTTTTGATATCTCCAGAGAAGGAGACTCTACAACCTCTCTGGGCAGCCTGGTCCAATGCTCCATAACCCACGAAGGAAAGTTGTTTGCCCTGTTCAGATGGAACTTCCTGTTTTCTAGTCTGTGCCTCCTGCCCATTGTCCAGTTACTGGGCACCACTGCAAAGAGTCCAGCCCCAAATATGTGAAAGCTGTTGCCTTCTGCAATTTTTCACAGTTTTAAATGCAACTCAATAAAAGAAGAAACCCAAATCGTGAACATTTTTTCATTTTATCAAGCCATCAGCTGCTGCCACCACACCACAGCCTTGAAAGACCACCTGTTCCTAGGCAAACTTTCTCTTGCAAGATCAAACTTCCCCCTGGCATAAGTTGATTACCAGTATTCAGGAAGTGCTCATTCTTTTGTGTGAAGATGATTTGTAAAGGAAAAGGAAAAGTTAACAGGTAATAGGAGGATAAGGTTGGGAACTACAGCATATGGTTACATGCATTTATACTCTCAGTTTGGTTCCAAACTTTTCCTTGTTTTCTTCACATAACCCAAATTCCTGAAGCCTCTTAGAAGCGTTTCAGAGGTGTGCAGTCCCTGTCAGCCTGAGATAGACTTTATCATTAATGGCAGAGTGAGTTGAAGAAGGGAACACAGTATTTTCTGCAACCCAGTCTGAATTTGTGCTTCAAGGAATTTCACTGAACAGAGAAATAATTCGTTCTCATTCAGTATGCTTGTACTTTGACAAGCTTGGAGGACTAAGTTTACATTCAAGTACATAAATCCATAGCTACATACTTTGAAAGGTGGTTAAAGGATTTGAATACTTGTGAAACCAACTGAGCTCAGCTGGAGCTTTGGGCATAGAAAATCAAGGTTAGTATTTTCAAACATGACAATGTTGTGCAGAAGCAAAACCTGAGTTATACAATGGCACAGGAACAAATTTACTTAAAAAAAAAAAAAATGTTTATGGACAAAAGTACATTTAAAAATTAGTCCTTAGAAAGGCTAAGATCATGAGCTTTGTAGGGTGCCTTGGTTCCTAAATCTCCAAGTAGCATTTAAAACAGATTTCAGTTTTAGAGGTCACTTAGCCACCTCAGAATATTTTTCTCCCAGATACTAAATATGTGATTAAAGAGTCAGCTGCCTGTAAGGCTATTGGCTTGTTTCCCCAACCCAGGAAGGATGAACATCATGCCAAAATCTTTTTCAGGATCTCCCCTCAGGCTGACTTTATTAATTCAGGGATAAAAAAGAAAAAAAAAAAGAAGAAGAAGAAGAAGAAAAAGAAAAAGAAAAAGAAAAAGAAACCATCTCTCACAAAACATGGGCTGCAGGGGCCATTTTCCCATGCTGCAGCTCTCCTTGCTCTAAAGCCAACATCTCTCCTGTAGAGCCTTATCTTAATGAGCTTTTTTAACTCTTGGTAAGCACTGCCTGACAAATGAGTCAGAGAATGGGCAGAAGTTCCTGTTTCCTGGTGCCTCTGACTCTTAATGTGGCTGCCTCTCCTGCTGTTGTGCCTGACCTCAAATTTGCAGACCAGCATTAAACTCTGGGCAGCACAGTAGACATATAGTTAAGTATATACTTGAATAGCCAATATCTAGCTTCTGGTTTCAAATACCCTCTGCTGAAAGCAGGTTGTAGTTATTGCTGGCATCAAGTATCTGCATCTTTAACTGAAGGAAAAAAAAGGGAAGGCAGCACTTCTTGGAGGGGAAGCAAGGTGCTCATATGGGCTGTCAGTGTCACATGAGGTGTCTAGATCTGTACTAGGACCAACTTTATAATACTGTCCCTGCCTCTATTGTAGCATTTCTAACACTTCCTAAACAGAATAATTAGCAAGTTTGCCCCAATAATGGCCCCAAACTCTAGAGGGTAGGTAAAATAGAGGGCACACGTTATCATGGTGAGCCAGCTGCCTGTCATTTAAATGTCATGAAGCACAAATGTCACATGAATACCAGCATCAGCAGTGCCACATTCTACACACAGTCAACAGTGCACACAGTTTAAAAGCAAATTCATAGATTCATAGAATGGCCTGGATTGGAAAGGACCTTAAAGATCATTTAGCTCAAACTCCCTGCCATGAGAAAGGACACCTTCCACTAAACCAGACTGCTTAAGGCCTCATCCAGACTGACCTTGAATGCCCCAAGGAAGAGGCCCTGGGCAACCTGTTCCAGGGTCTCCCTATCCATTACTTTGAAGAATTTCTTTCTAATATTTAGTTTAAATCTAGCCTACTCAAGCTTCAACCCATTCCCTCTTGTCCTATCACACTGTAAAAAGTCCCACCCCAGCTTTCTTGTAGGCAGGACCCTTTCAGGCACAGGAATGTCACTATATATGCTCTCCCCAAAGCCTTCTCTTCTCCAGGCTGAAGAGCCCCAGCTCTCTCAGCCTGTCCCCACAGGGCAGGTGCTTGATCATCCTTGTGGCCCTCCTCTGGACTCACTCCTGTCCTTCTTATACTGGGGGCACCAGAACTGGACACAGTATTCAAGGTTGGGTCTCACAAGAGCAGAGTACAGCAGGAGAATGACCTCACTCATTCTACTGCTCACACTTCTTTTGATGTAGTCTTTCGATGGTCAGCTTTCTGGGCTGCAAGCGCACACTGCCACCCAGAGTGAGTATAAAGGGTGGCTAAGGAAAGGAAAGTGTTACCCACTCAAGCACTGCCAAGCACACACAAGCAGGTGCCAAGCCCACCGGTATTGTCCTTCAGAGCACTGCCCTTTCCCCATCAAAGATTCACAGTTATTGCCTGCTTTGGCCTGATGAAACCTTCTTCCATAGGTCTTTTTCCCATAACTAATACATTTGTATATTTAGCTACCCAATATTTTCCCCTCAGTACCAATTATGCCTGTATCACACCTGTCCTGGGTTAACACAAGTCCCCCTCCCCACACATAGGTGAGAGGGAAAGTAACACAAGAAACTCTGGGTTGAGATAAGGAACTTAATGACATAATACAATGGACAACTACCTTAAGGCATGAAAATGCAGAAGCAGCAGCAGAAGCTAGCAAACTCCCACCCCTCAACTCACAGCCCACCCAGCAGAAAAGACCAACCCCCCCAAACCTGGAAACTGAAAGCAGCAATTGGAACAGGAAAAGTCTCTGATGTTACAACCTGAACTTCGAGCTTTGTGTAGTGGATTAGGAATCTATGCCCCCACACTATTTGAAACTTAGCAGACCATCTCAGATGGCTTGGAAGTAAGATGAAGTTATACTTACAGCATTGCAAAATTTACAAATATATATATACACACACATATATATATAAAGTAAATACAAGTATTTTTAATTATAGACAAGTTAGAAATAATACAGAAATCCAAACTCCCTCCCAGACAAAGAAAACTGACTAGAAGGGATCAAAGATACCCCTTCTCTTTTTCTACACCCTCTATCTCAGATGGACAAACAAACAAAGCAGAAGCCATCAGCAGCCAGCAAAGCTTACATGTTAGTCACCAAGATTAGAGGTGAGACATCAGAGCAGACTGGGGTTGAAAGAAGTGATTAGATCCAACACAGAGCACACAGAGAAATGAACAGGGCAACATCCCAGGACAAAGTGAGAGAACATTGTTCATATTTTGACTTTTTATCCCTCTCAGCAAACCAATGAATAGTAATAGACATTGCCATTATTTTTCTTTACAGAAACCATGATCTAATTTCTCTCATTAAAATAGTCCAATTAGCCTCAAACCAGCACACCCTATATTACTGTCCTCCAGCCAGCACTTTCATTTTGAAGTGGGCATGATGACAGCATGGTCTTGAATATGCATCAGCAGTTTCGACTCAAGCCATGGCACACCTTAACAGCATGGCCAGCCACAGTTTCCTTTTTTTTTTTTCTTCCTTTATCCAAGAAGGATATCATCACCTACAGTCCTGAGATCAAACAATCTCTTTAACTTGTTTTGATTTGTATCAAAAGAGCAGTAAAGCTCCCTGCAACTGCAGAAGAAGGATCATGCAAGGAAGTAAGGAAGTCTTTCATATAAAAAAACCAACTATGTTTTTTAATGCTGGAAAAGTCAGAGTTTTCAAATCTGTTTTTGTTTTAACCTGATTTTGCTGCCATTGAAGTTAATGAGAGGCAAAATTTAATGCAATTCAAAGCAGGTCTTTTTTTAAAGCAGACATATAAGAAGACAGAAAATGTAGTCTAGGCAGGCAATAGCTTTTAACTAGAACTGGGAAGGTCTGATCAGATTCTCCCTGTGGGGTTAAAAAGAGGAGGGAGACAAAAAGACAAACAGAAGGAGAAAAAATTACTTATTTCTAAAAGTGCTGCTTTAAATCCTTCCCACATGCATCTCCACAAGTGCAATGAAAGCAAGTGGCTTGTCTGTCCTCCCTGCTTTCACCACAAGTTTGAGGTTTTGTGTCAATTCACAAGTGTTACCACCACTTAATCATTTCTAGAGAACTTTAGGTGAAAATGGCACTTCACAAACCATTTGAAAAGACTCCACCTGTGCAAATGTTCTGTGATCAAGGGCCAAATCTTGGCAAATCCTGTAGTCCTGAAACTTATGTTTATTCCACAAAGGCCCAGGAGCTCTCAGGAGTCAGCACTGTTCAGCTGGATCATTCTCTGAATGAAGTCAATGGGAATTTTGCCAACAACTTCATTAGTTGAGAGTGCAAGCCATAATTCAGAGGACTGGGATGTCAGAGCCAACAGATCGAGCTTAGAGGGGAAACAGCAACTCATGAAAAAGAAAAACTGGCAGCACACACAACTCTTCTGTTTGAGGTGGGGCTTCAGCAGCTTGGGAGATAATAACCAGGATAGGAGGATGACTGTAGGAACAAGTCCATCTTGTGCTATATCCTGGGCTATCTCCACTGAGTTCAGTGGGACTTCAGTGAGTAAGGTGAGGATTTAGATGTGCATGTTCATACAGAGCACAATGCATGAACTGTAGACATTTACAAGCATTTCAGGACTAACACCCAGCCTGTTAAACCCAGAAAACTAGCCACTTGGGATTAACCCTGCAGGCTGATATTCATTATTCACCAGCAGGGCAATCCAACAGAGACTAACTAGGAAGTCTGATATTCATTAAAGTGCAGCACAGCATCACTGAGGTGGCCGATGGTGCAGCCCTGTACGTGTGCCTTTCTGTGTGTGCGCTTATATACGATGGCAAGAGAGAGAGAGAGATTTTAGAGGGGACACAAATTCAGCACAAGCTGTGGCTGGCCTCGCAGGGATCTCTAGTAAAGATGCCAAGTAATGTTTCGGTTTCCAGGTCAGGAAAATTTTTTTTTTTTTTTTTTTAAATACTAAATCTACTCATGCAAAGACACAGCTTATAGCTTGCAGATGGCTCATTCTGCTGATCTGCCAGTATTCACACTCTGAGCGTGGAATTGTATCACATGAGCAAGGGGATTGCTGTCCTTTTTTTTCATGGCTTTGTTACTGCAGGCCAATAAAATAAAATACAGTTAACCAGAAAATAAGAACAAGGAGGATACTGAATTTCTATTTTGGGGAAGACATTTTTAAATTAAGATGACAAGAATAAAAGCAAACATGATTTTTTTGTCAAATGCTATCTGTTACTCATATGTTTATTGAGGCAGCCAGAAACAGAGGATTGAATATATATTTTTATTAAAGGATGCATTAACATCACTGGGCCATTTTATTTTTTCTCTCACTGTGGTGTTTATATTTTTTTTTCATGCTTTGTGAAATCTTAGTATCTTTTCCCTTAACAATTATACTAATAATCATTGTTGATGTTATTAATACCAGGAATCTCAAATTCATTAATAAGAATTCCCCCCAAAAAACCTCAAAAGCTTAAATTCAACTGCAGATAAAGAGAAGCCCAGTTATTTTACATAACATTATAATTGATTTTTAAAATTTCAGTGGAGTTGCACTTTTGTAAACCAGGAGTGATTGTATTAATTTGTTAAAGCTATCCAGGGATTGTACCCATATAGCACAGAAAGGCTTGCTTGGGAAGTCTGCAGTTTGTAAAATAACACCAAACAAAAAATCCATTGATGTAATTTTAGATGGAAAAAAAAAGGTCAATATTTTGTCCTTTGGAAAACTGTTTGGGTTGATAAAAGCTATTCACACATTTGTGAAGAAGTAGTCAGATGGTTTCACCTGAATTTTTTTTTTTGTTTTTAAATCACGGAATCACAGGATCATAGAGGCTGGAAAAAACCTCCAAAATCGTCAAGTGCAGTCTATAACCTAACACCACCACATCAGCTAAACCATGCCAACAAGCGCCACATCCAATCTTTTCTTAAAGACTTCCAGGGAAGTCCACCACCTCTCTGGGCAGTTCATTCCAGTACCTAATCACCCTTTCTGTGAGGAAGTGTTTCCTAATACCAAACCTAAACCTCCCTGGTGCTGCTTCAGACCATGCCCTCTTGTCCTGTTACAAGCTGCGTGAGAGAAGAGCCTGACGCCCACCTGACTACAACTTCCCTTTAGGTAGTTGTAGAGAGTGATGAGATCCCCTCTAAGTCTTATCTTCTCCAGGCTGAACAACCCCAGCTCACTCAGCCTCTCTTCATACAACTTTCCCCTCAGCCCCCTCACCAGTCTCATTGCTCTCCTCTGGACCTGCTCCAGCACTTCAGTATCCTTCTCGAAGTGAGTGGCCCAGAAGTGCACACAGCACTCAAGGTGAGGCCTCACCAGTGCCAAGTACAGAGGCAGAATGACATCCATAGTCCTGCTGGTCACACTATTCCTGATACAGACCACGATGCCATTGACCTGTGCCATCTGGGCACATGGCTGGCTCATGTTCAGCTGTCACTCAGCACTCTCAAGTTGCTCTCAGCCAGGCTGCTCCCCAGCCACTCATCCTCTAGTCTGTAGTGCTGCATGGGGTTATTGTGGCCAAAGCACAGGACCTTGCACTGGATCCTATTTAATCCAATACCACTGGCCTCAGCCCATTGAGCCAGCCTGTCCAAGTCCCTTTGCAGCATCTTCCTACCCTCCAGGAGATCTACCCTCCCTCCCAACTTGGTGTCATCTACAAATTTACTGATGATAGTCTTGACTCCCTCATCCAGGTCATTGATAAAAGAAGAAGGACTGTGTTTCCCACAGTTCCCCAGTAGTATAGATATAGAGCCACCAGAGAAAGTCCAGCAGAGGGTTACAAGTATGACAAGGGCACTGGAGCATCTTTCTTAAGAGGAAAGGCTGAGAGACATGGAGCTGTTTAGTCTCAAGAACACTGAGAGGGCATCTTAGCAATGCTGATCAATACCTAAAGGGCAGGTGCCAAGAGGGCAGGGCTTGACAGAAAAATGCTATTTACAGTATTATCTGGAAGGATGCAGCAGCACTGAAGTGTATTTATCTGGGAAGAAATTTAAAAAATAGCTAGCCCAGGCAGCAGTTAACAGCTTTGCAAATAGAGAAGCAGCACATGACTTCAAGTTGTTACACTGAGAAAATCAGCAAATGCAACTTCTAGAAAGTCCCTGGAGAGAATCAAGGGAAAGATAGCAACCATGTTGTGATTCTGCTTACAAAGGAGCAAGCAAAAGAAAGGAATGACAGAGAATATTCAGCTAAGAGAAAAAGAACAGAACAAGGGTTCAGGAAGTGTGTGCTCAGAGAAGACATGTTAGGTTCATGGTTGGACATGATGATCTTAAATGTCTTTTCCAGCCTAAATAATTCTGTGATGATGAGGGAGGAAGGAATAGAAAACAGCAGGTAAGAAGGAAGTAGAAAGGGCAACTAGAAATTCTCCTGGATGGTAAACACATACATTAAAGCAAGTCAAATACAGAAAGTATTTTTTAATACAACTTTAGAAGCTGTGAGTGCGCTTACCACAACCTTGCAGAGATACCTGGAATGGGGAGAAGGTGGCAATATAATATGCTTGTAAAACTCTCTTTAAATGCTGTGGAGTATGTGAAGGTACCACAGAGATTCTGTTATAAGAGTATGAGATTTATAAGAACCAACTACTTGAAGAGCACTTTAATACATCCCCTGTCTAGGAGAAAAAGCAGCAACAACAGGCCCATCATTTTGAAAACCCATACAAAAATTCAGTGCACATTTTATGACTGTAATGGGCCTCTTTTTTCCCCTACTTTTATCTATGCCAGGTTACCAATCCCTAAAGAGGATAATAGTTTCTACAGCTCTCCTTTGGGAGATTTCAGCTAGGTGTGGCCTAATTGTGAGATGTGCTGTCACACAAAAGCTTCTGCAGGGCAAGAAATGGAGATTATGTTCGCACTGAAATCATTCTGTGGTAGGCAAAACAGAAACAGGATTTGTAACCTGTAATGGCTGTAGCACCCTTCCCATTAGGGTGCAAGTGACAAAGTCGAGTTGGGATGCGCAGAATGCGAAAAATGCATAATCCATGTAGATTAATAAATGAATGGTCCATGTGGAAAATCATGTCCAAACACCCTCAACTGAAGTTATGAAAACTCTTGAGAAGCCTTATGAGAAAGCAGGGATCTAACAAGAGTCATGAGAAATAATCAATAAAGACAACGAGCAGCCACCTTTACTGCCAGATTGCTGATCTGTAGCTCGTTTTGTCCCTGTGTCGTGATCCTCTTTGCTCATCTGCAAAAGAGGACCACTATTATTTTGCAGCTGAGGGTTGTGAATATTAATTTGCTAACATTTCCAAAAGAATTGTGAGATACTGAGACGAAGGGGCCAAATGTAATGTTCATTGTTTAGGCTTTAGCCTGTCTGTGCTCAGACAGAACTCCCACAGAGACTGGAAGCTGAGCAACGATTCCAGAAGTTGGTCCATTTTTCCTGGGAAAATTAGACAGTTGCAAAGTACAGTTTGTTTGCTGCATTCATTCAGTACCCTGGAGATACAGCATTATGGTTAGTTACACATCTCAGAAAGCTTCTTCAGCAATACTGCAATGGGTTTGAATTCTTACAAGGCTGTGCAGTCCAAGGAAAACAAAGCTGCTGGCAAAAGTAATAAGCTAGCACTCCACACCTGATTAAACAGCATTGTTTCTGAGTCTTGTGCCATGCCAAGTTCTCATGTCAATGTGGATGCACAGTATCCTAGAACTGTACTAATAATAGTTGCTACTGTATAGTAGCTACAACTGTATTTAGCACAGGGCTTGGACTAGATGATCTCCAGTGGTCCCTTCCACCTGCACCATTCTGTGATTCTATGATAAGCTGTTTTATCACTGAAGCAGTCAGCAACTTGCTTTGTGAAAACATATGCCTAAGGTTGAGGTATAGCTCCACAGTCTTCAGGAATCAGACTCCCCTTCCCAACAAAATACTCAACCCTTCTGGAATGTCAATAAGGTAAACTGAGCCCTGAAATGATCTGCACATGCATATAATACCTACAGCATTTTTAGCTGCTAACTGTAAGCAGCTGCCAATTTCCCTCTAATGCTCAGCCGACTTGCTAACTGATCTGCAAGTCCCAAAAGTGTGTTATCTTTAATGTGCCTCTAATTTTGCTAAGAGCCTACTATTTATAGTGTGTCATTTATTTACTTATTTACCTTCAGGTAATTAAAGCTATCATTGTGGTGAAAAAAAAAAAAGGGGGGGAGGGGGGTGTGCAAGGGAAAAAAAGCACCTGTGTACATCCTTGGTGAGAGAAGAAACCCAGTCTGTTCATTTAACAAAAGTTCTGCTTTGCTTGGAAAAGCAATGCATGAGTAAAAGCTCCAAAACCTAGCATTATTATCTCTAATTACAATTGGCAATATGTGGCAATCATAATTATTCATTTATGCAAAATAGCTTACAGTGTGTCTCATTTTTTATTCCCTGTTAAAGGATGGCTCGACAAAAGGAGGAAAAAAAAAAAAAAGATTATAGAGCTGAACATAATTGTGCTAAATGCTCACTCATTTTGTTTAAAAAATACTACAGAACTAAACTGCCATTTCTGCAGAGACAGAAAATAATTTAACAAAGATGTATAGTGTACTCTGCAGGTGGCAATCCATCCAGGAAACATATTTTCCTGAAAAGGAGAGATATTTCATAATGAAATTGAAGAGCATAATTTTGCCATTTCCGCTTTTCTTTGAAAAGAAAAAAAAAAAAGGGGGGGGGGGGGGGGGGGAAAAGCGCGCGTTTNNNGGGGGGGGGGGGAGGAGGAAATCAGCTCTTTCCTGTTTTGATCTAGCATATGCTTCCCCCACTGTAAACTGCTAATTTGTAAATAGTCAGAGGAGAGATCATGACCATAATAAGTCGCTACGGTTCTGCAGTATGACACTGTTCTAGTTCAGTTGTACCACAGTACACCAGACAACTGAAAAAGATCAAGTGCACTTCATGGCAAAAACAAATAAGGAAGGGCCAGTTGACACTACTCACATAAATAATCCCTATTTAAGCATGTGTTTCTGCTGGAATATCCCTCTGATTTAGGCCTGTGGAAGTCAGCCTGTAAAGAGACATGGCCCAGAACAGTTGCCAGAGATCCTTTAAGCAGTTGGGCACTTCACAGAACTACAGCCCCAAATAGGGCTCAGATTCAGGACACCAGACCAGAGTCCAGAGATCCAAGTCTCAACAAAATGAATGCTGAGAAGGCTGCTTATTAGGAAGAACTGGAAAGATACTCTACAACTATTTCCAGGCCAGGTTGGATGAGGCCTTGAGTAACCTGTACTAGTGGGAGGTGTCCCTGCCTATGGCAGGGGGTTGGAACTAGATGATCCTTGAGGTCCCCTCCAACCTTACCATTCTATATTCCATGAAACACGCAGACACACTTTAATCCTAACACACTACCCCAGATGGCTCTTGGCTCCAATCTCACTCTTGTTGATGCAACTTATTCGCATCTGACAGCAAAGTTTAAAGGCAATGGAACTCCTTTTTCTGAAAAAGATCATATGCAGAAGCAAAGGTTCACAGAGTCAAAGAATGGTGGGGGTTACAAGTGACCTCTGGAGATCACCTAGCACAACCTCTCTGCTAAAGTAAGGCCACCCAGAGCACGTTGCTCAGGCAGCTTTTGAAAGCCTCCAAAAAAGGAGATTCCACGACTTGTCTGTGCAACTTGTTCCAGCACTCCCACAGGAAAGAAGATTTTCCTTATGTTCAGATGGAACCTAATGTCTTCTAGTTTGTGCCTGTTACCATCCTATCACTGGGTGCCACTGAAGAGAGTCTGAGCCCATTCTTTTCTTTCCAGTATTATCACAGCTAGTTACAGCCTCTACATCACTAGTCCTCCAAAACACTAATTATTCTGACCTTAAAAGTACTGTCTTATTAAGAAAGTGAAATTCTGCATTATATCAAATATAGTAGTTTTAGGTGGGTTTTGTTCTTATATATCCTGTTAATAAATATTCCATCAGCATGCCTCCATAGCATCATCATGCCTATTTTTAAAGAGGATTCATGAGGTAGTTCTCCTGCATGGAGATACTTTTGAGAACTTTAAAATTCCATTTATCCATACTTTTCCATGGTGTAATATTCTATATTTGCAAAATGTAATCTGAATATTAACTAATTCATCCTCTGGCTGAGAATTAACTTCTCTTATCTCACTTTTTCATATGTGAAAAAAATACAAAAGGACTAATACCAGAAATGGAGAACACTAGAGGACATTCAGCAGGGCTGGGTGTAATGAATCAGGTAAAGCAGATGGGTTTTGTCAAGTTTAAAGTGATTCCAAAGCCCAGGCACAGAGATGATCTGTAGTACAAGTCCTTGAGTTTGACCCACAGTGGAAGTGTAACCCAAACCCAAGCTATTTGCTGTATTCTTAGACCTGAAGTCTAGCTTGTTCACACTTCTCTCCAAGTTCTTCAGAAACTGTTCACCTCCTCTTGGAAATAAGCAGAGTCCTTGGCAACACAAGCAAAGAAAATCCCTCATAATTTCTTAAAAGCACTGAGCAGCATACCAAGCAATAACAAATAAAGGTTAGGAACTCTCCCAAAATAAAATCTACAAATATTTTTTCCAGATAAACAGTATTATGATGAAATATTATCTAATTTACTGGTTAGTTTCAAAAAATGTTTCCCCTTACAGAAAATCCTGCCAGCAGAATTAGCAAGTAGCTTGATTTAATTGTGCAAAAATCAGCTGATGGAGAATCATAGAATCACTTTAGTTGGAAGAGACCTTTAAGATCATCAAGTCTAACCTTTAACCCAGCACTTAACTAAGTGTTCCATCTACATGTCTTTTAAATCCATCCCTACAGGGATGGTGACTCAACAACTTCCTAGGCAGCCAGGGCTTGAGAAATATTTTTGGAGAAAAATTATTCCTAATGTCCAAACTAAACCTCCCCTGGTGCAGTGTGAGGCCATTTCCTCCTGCCCTGTCTCTTGCCACCTGAGGGAAGAGATCAGCCCCCACCTCTTTACAATCTCCTTTCATGGAGTTGTAGAGAGTGAGAAGATCTCCCCTTTAGCCTCCTTTTCTCTGGGCTAAATAACCCCAGTTTCCTCAGTGGCTCCTCACAAGCCTTGTGCTCTAGACCCTTCACCAGCTTCATTGCCCATCTTTTGACATGCTCCAGCACCTCAATGTCCTTGTAGTGAGTGTCTCACAAGTGAACTCAGTATTTGAGATGTGGCCTCACCAGTACCAAGTACAGGGAGACAATCACTTCCCTACTCCTACTGGCCCACTATTGCTGATATATGCAAGGAATGAGGATTTAAGCTGGAGTGCTAACTCCTGAAAATATGTGTGCCTCAACAGTAGGGTTTTTTTTTTTTTTTAATCTTTCCATCATTACTTCCATCCTCTCATCCCTCAAAACTGACTGCAGGGAACACTCTGGGACTGGGATACTCAGTGTGTCCTGCTTCCAGTAAGCACTGCAGCGCAGTGACACCATACAGAAATGGATGGGTGCAACTGTGTGCTGCTAAGCCAAGGGCAAGCCATCCATTAACCACAATGGGGCTGCCCTTTCTATCACTCACTGTCCCATTCAATAAGAAAATAAGCCTTTTCCTTTAAAAGGAAACAGGTTCCCTTCAGGATCAGTAGTTTTAAGATGATATAAGAATGGGTATGTTTGTAATTATTTGGTTTGAACTGTACACTGAGGACTAATAAACAATTACTAGCCTGGCTTAACAGTTTTCTAAACCACTAAAATTGGTTCTGAGGAATCATAGGCTACCCAGGGAAACCTGCCTGTGTAATTCACTGGGAAGCATACAATTTCTTTGGTTTCAAGTTTGAAAACAAAGCAAAACAAAGATTGGTCATGTTTCATATTTCTACACCCAATATTCCTATGCTCATGTGGTTTCCATCTCAGGCAGAGTGTAAAGAGGAAGTAAAATGTCAAGTTGTTTATTTCTGTGCAATTTTCTTATCTCAAAATAACACAGAGTTTGCTAAATCTGATCTGTCTTTAATAACAGTCAGAGGAATTCCTTTGCTGGGCACTCTTGCTTTTGCAGAACTCCTATGATCTGGAGGCAGAGGATTTAAATAGTTCTTGACAGTTTTGTCAAACCCAAAAATGTCATCTGAAACAGCAGCCTTGTTTTGTATGGAAATAACAAAATTGGCTGCCTTTATTTCAGTCTGTACAGTACCTTTTCTTATTCTTTTCTCCTTTTTGTAGCATTTTACTGCAGATGAAAACAAAAGGCAGAGACAAAAGATAGCCAGAAATTGACTTTTCATGATCATAAGCTTTCACTTAATGGCATGAGAAAAATGGATATGCTTGAATCAGCAAATTGTTCTTTACCTCCACAGAACAATCTTCTTTGTCAAGCATGTGATCAAAGTTCCCTGCCTAAAAGTTGGAAAAGCTAGAGTTCTTACTAGATACCTTAGGCCTGATTTCAAAGTAGAAGTAATTCAGCTACATCTGTCTTTTTAAAAGTATGTATTTCCACATCTAAGCCAGTGCTTCTGCTTCATGCCCTTTTAAACTGTCCATTGCAGAGATCAATGAAATGAATGAATATGGAAAAGTTCTCCATGCTCCTGTCTCATCATTCTAACATCATGCTCCGGATAAGAATGGCACCATCTTTATGACAAAGACCATTTTCAAACACATCTAATCTAAATTTTATATATCTGCTATATTTCTGTGTGGGTCTAGTTAGATACCACTTTGTGAGATTAGATCATATTCAAAGTATAAGATTGATCTTCACATACTCACCACATTACCAAACAGATGTCTTTTTTTTCTTTTCTTTTTGTTTTTTGTTTTTTTTTTTTTGGACCTTAGTAAGAGTTAAGAGATTAAAGAGAAAATGTAGAGCTGCTGTTGGGCATCTCTACCATTGTGCTCAGTGGTTGACATAGAAGAGTTTAAAAGTGCTGACTATAAGAAAGGAGAAAACTGTCCTGAGACAGCTGGTAATAAATATAAAACTGCAAGAAGTAGAAACTCCATAGAGCAACAGAGACCTTCCTTTATTTTTACACTCCTACCCTTCTTGTGGAAGCATAATTACATGATTCAGAATTGGTCTGTTTGCAGAAGTGTTGAACTGAAATGTCAGTGCTTATATTTAGAATCATCACAGGATGTCAGGAGTTGGAAGGGACCTCTGGAGATCAGTGAGTACAGCACTCCTGCCAGAGCAGGACCATAGAATCTAGTAAAGGTTGCACAGGAATGCATCCAGACAGGTCTTGAAAGTCTCCAGAGAAGGAGACTCCACAACATCTCTGGGCAGCCTGTGCCAGTGCTCTGTCACCCTTAAAGTTCTTCCTCATGTTGAGGTGGAACTTCCTGTGCTTTAATTTACATCCATTGCCCCTTGTCCTATCATGGGGCACAACTGAGCAGTGCCTGCCCCCTCCCTCTTGACCCCCAGCCCTCAGGTATTTATAAACATTGATTAGATCCCCTCTAAGTCTTCTCTTCACCAGATCAAACATCCCCAGGTTCCTCAGCCTCTTCTCACAGGGCAGTGCTCCAGCCCCTTCATCATCTTTGCAGCCCTCTGTTGGACTCTTTCAAGTAGGCTCTTTCAAGTCCCCAGTCCTGAACTGGGGAGCCTAAAACTGAACACAATATTCCAGGTGAGGTCTCACCAAGACTACTGGGCACACTCCACTTAATGCACCCCAGGAGCTCATTGGCCTTGGCCACAAGAGCACAATGTTGTCCCATAGATAGCTTGTTGTCCACCAAGATTCCCAGGTCCTTCTCTACAGGGCTGCTCTCCAGCAGATCCTCCCAACGTCATCTAACATCCAAAGATACAGAATCTGTGTAGATCACTGTTTTTTGAAAGAGCATTCACAGCCAACAAGAACATTTCAGATTAACTACACATCTATGTTTCACTCTTCTCTATGTCTTTATCCGTAGGGCTAACAGAAAGTGAGAGTGCCTCTCCCTGCAAACACAGGATATATTTTGATATCTGAAGACCAAATTACTCAGCTGGTTCCTACATGTTAAGACTGAAAAGCTTGTGGTGTTGATAAACCAAGTTTGGCAAACCACCCACGACCATCTCACCCATATGTGTCTGTATCATCACCCCTCACATACCAGCTGAATTCTTCTCAATGCACAGAGGCAAACAAGGCAGGAAAATACCCATAATGAAATGCTTTTTACTTTATTTAGCTACTTAATAGTTAAGCAACTAGTTTAGACTAGACATCCAGGCTCCCTTGGTATCAATAGTTGCAGAGATGGGCACCTGCAGGGGGTGATTCATCTTCTTCAAAGATATGGGCCTAAAGTGGGACTCAGGAGCTGCCTTCTGGTTGTGCCTATCTCTCACCATTGACTAGAGAGGGAGCCTAGATGACTAGCTGAGATTAGATGCCTAATTTTTAGGCACATAAATTGTCTTGCCTGAGGTTGCATGAGAAATTTGTGGCACAGCTAGGATTTGAACCCACACATTCTGCATATAACAAATTATTTAGTCAGATGTAGCACTTTCATTACAAGAGTTTTGCATGTCCATAATAGGCTATTAGACAAGAGATGAAACGCACATCAGAAAGGCCAATAAATTGGTGATTAGTCATCCAATCTCCCACATACCCAAGTATGCAGTTTAAATGCCTAAAACAGGCAATAAGAGATTTCTCCTGTGGTCTGCCACCTTTCCAATGAGTGTTCTGACCACACCTATTCTCAGGGATCTTCTGAGAATTAAATCACAGAATCACAGAATGGCTTAGATAGGAAGAGACCTCAGAAATCATGTACTTTAACTCCCCTGCCATGGGCAGTGATGTCTTTCAACGAGACTTGGCTGCCCAAAGCCTCATCCAATCTGGGCCTAAACACCTCCAGGGAGGGGGCAACTACAACCACTCTGGGCAACCTATTCCAGAGTCCCACCACCCTTCACTTGTACTGAAGAATTTCTTCCTAAGATCTAATCTAAACCTACCCTCCCTCAGCTTAAAACCATTCCCCTTAGTCCTGTGATTAGACACCCTTATGTAAAGTCCCTCTCCATCTTTCTTGTAGACTCTCTTCAGTTATTGCAAGGCCACTATAATGTCCCCCCAGTCTTCTCCAGGCTGAACAACCCCAGCTTCCTCAACCTATCCTCATAGCAGAGCTGCTCCAGATGCTCCTTGGATCATCCTTGTGGCCCTTCCCTAGACTCATTCCAACAGTGGTATTATGATTGGGACATCAGAACTGGATGCAGTATTCAAGCAGAGTCAAGGGGAAGAATCAGCTCTCTTGCCCTGTTTGCCACAGTCCTCTTGACTCTGCAATACAGTTTGAGTTTACTGCCTATCAAGATGGCAAGAACCATGTCACCATTCAAAAATCAGAGGATCACAGGACCACAAAATCTAGTGCAGGTCACATAGGAATGCAGCCAATGGGCCTTTAAAGTCTCCAGAGAAGGAGACTATGCAATCTCTCTGGGCAGCCTGTGCCAGTACTCTGTCACTCTCACAGTAAAGAAGTTCTTCCTCACGTTGAGGTGGAACTTCCAATCACATAGTTTATATCTATTGCCCCTTGTCCTACCACTGGGTGCAACTGAGCAGAACCTGTCCCCTTCCTCTTGACACCCAGCCCTCAGATATTTATAAACATTGATTAGATCCCCTTTAAGTCTTCTCTTCACCAGAACAAAAAGCACCAAATCCCTCAGCCTCTCCCCATAGGACACACGCTCCAGCCCCTTAATCATCTTCATAGCCCTCTGTTGGATTCTTTCAATTAGATCCCTGTCTCTCTTGAACTGGGATGCCCAAAACTGAACACAATATTCCAAGTGAGGTCTCACCTGGGCAGAGTAGAGTAGGGGAGATTGATAGTAAGTTTTTTAGGGAAAAAAAGTACATAGAACTTGTCTAAGTTCTTCTGATCGAAAAAGCTTTCCTATTTATATGGCGCTCTTCTAGCGGAAACAAACCCAGTAATATCCAGCTGCCCAGAAGTACCCACCTCACTCATTTAACATTTCTTGTGGCAAAATACTACACTGAGAAACCAAGACTGAAGGAAAAGATGGCCACATTTGCCTGATATAGAATCATAGAATCATAAGGTTGGAAGGGACCTCAAGGATCATCTAGTTCCAACCCCCTGCCATAGGCAGGGACACCTCCTACTAGCACAGGTCACTCAAGGCCTCCTCCAGCCTGGCCTTGAACACCTCCAGGGAGGGAGCAGCCACAACCTCCCTGGGCAACCTGTGCCAGTGCTTCACCACCCTCACTGCAAAGAACTTCCTCGTAACACCCAGTTTAAATCTTCCCCCTTCCAGTTTAAACCCATTGCCCTTGACATTACACGACCTTGTAAATAATCTTGTAAATAAATATGCTTCGAATGAGCTCCTGTGGTTTGAAGAATTCAAAAGAATCCACAGGGATTTGTATAAATACAATCATCGAGACTCCAAATCCAACTGGATTGTGGGCAAATAGTCAGATACTGAAGCATTTCTTCACATAAACTAAAATTCTCTGTAAAAGCAACTGAATAGTTGTGTTTGTCAAATGCTTACATCATCAAGGAATTATGCAATATACCAAGGAATTATACATTCTATACCAGCTGCATATATTTCGCTTTCTACATGTCTGTATTTTCTTTTCATACCTATCAAAGCATTCTGTCCTTTTGGAGAACTAATTGATAAAGTGGGTCAAATATCCAATTAGGACTCAATAATCTTTTTACATCTTAAAGATCATCTTCATGTGTGTGTAACTCACAAATATGTTTATTTTTCTCTTTTCAGATTCAAAGAAATGAAAAAAAACCCAAAAAACAAAAAACCAAAACCACCCTAGAATAAGAAGATAGACTCAAGTCCAGAAGTTAATTTAGAGGCAAACTTACAGTCCCTCAGAACAAACTCTGCAGAATCAAAGGATGTTCACATGTGGATCCAGAACTTTCTGTCATGAAGCGATGCAGGTATTTTGTGGTATCTTAGAATTACAGAATTGTAGAATGGTTTGAGTTGGAAGAAACCTTAAAGATCATCTAGTTCCAACTAGGGGACACCCTTCACTAGACCAGGTCACTCAAGACCTCATTCAGCACAGCCTTGAACACCTCCAGGGAGGGGGCACCCAGGACCTCCCTGTGCAGTCTGTTGCAGTGTCTCACCACCCTCACTGTAAAGAATTTCTTTCTAATAGCCAGTCTAAATCTACCCTCTTCAAGATTCTATGATTCTATTAAAGCCACCCCCTCCTTGCCCTATCACTAAAAGCCCTCATAAAAAAATCCCTCCCCAGCTTTCTTGTAGGCATCCTTCAGGTACTGGAAGACCATTACAAGATCTCCTCCTAGCCTTCTCTTCTCCAGCCTCAATGGCCATAACTCTTGCGGTCTGTCCCCACAGGTTCTCCTCTAGACCTGCTCAAACAGTTCGATGTTGGGAGCACCACTGCTTGAGATCAGTCTTCAGGAAAAAGACTTGGGAGTGTCAATTGATGAAAAACTCAACATGAGCTGGCAATGTACACTTGCAGCTCAGCTGGGCCAATCATATCCCAGGAGGCATTAAAAGACGCATGAACAGCAGGATGACTGAGGTGATTCTTCCCCTCCACTCTGCTATTGTAAAAGGCCCCACCAGGGTCTTAACATCTCTTTTGATGAGGCCAGAACACAGCTGCCTTCTGGGTTGCAAGTGCACATTGACGGTTCGTGTTGAGCTGTTCAGCAACTGACACCCGCAAGTCCATTTCCTCAAGACTGCTCTCAAGCTGCTCCTTGCTCAGCCTGTATTTGTGCTTGGGACTGTCCCCACTCAGGTGCAGGACCTTGCACTTGGCCTTGTTGGGCTTCAAAAGTTCATTCTTCATAAAATAGAAATATTACAATACTTGGAATAATTGACTTCCATCTGTTTAGTGGAGTTTGGGTTGTTTTTTTTTTTTCCTTTGGTATTTTTCTGCTCTATTTTAAGGTACTTTCTACACTGGCACTTGCTCTATCTTCAAAACAAACTCCAGCATACAAACATACAAAACTGTACTCTTGAAGTTTAGCCCCACCACACTAGGATCTGACAAAATCCTTTAGAAGTGGGTAATGCAAACAATCTGCTCTCAGAGCCCAGTCCACACTAATCTGAGGTAATGTTTTAAATGTTATAAATATCCATTTGATACCTTTCCATAGTGTAAACACTTTCTAACCACTGGGATATACTTCAGAGGTTTCAAAAATACCAAAAGTATTTATTTAGTTCCTGTAAAACAACAGGAATTTTTAAACCTGTCAACACATTAGGGATCTGGTTTGGAAAGGAAAATGGAAAAAGGTGGAAAAGAGGAGGGAAAATGAGGGAAAGAGGGGAAAAAAAGGGGGGGAAAGGGGGGAAAAGGGAGGGAGAAGGGGTGAAAGAGAGAGTAAGGGGGGAAAGGAGAGGAAAAGGGGGAAAGGGGGAAAAGGGGAGGAAGAGAGGGAAAAGGGAAAGGGAAGGGAAGGAAGGGGAAGGGGAAAGGGAAGGGGAAACAGAAACAGAAAATAAAGGAGAAAGAAGAAAATGAAAAATGAGAAAAATGTTAAAAAGAAAGAAAAAGAAAGAAAAAGGGAAAGAAAGAAAAAGAAAAAGGAAAAGGAGAAAGAAAAGTAAAAGAAAAAATAAATAAAAAGTAAAAATAAAAAATAAAAATAAAAATTAAAAAGAAGAAGAAGAGATAAGGAAAAAATGAAAAAGCAAGAAAAAGAAAAAGAAGGCAGGCGGGCAGGCGGGAGCTGTTGGAGTTCTTTGTGACATGCTGCCATCTATGGAGTTTCAGTCGCTATTGCTTTCCACGGTGATGTCAAGGAAAACCCCAGGGCTGATGACCTCACACCGTGGTTGGTTCGGTATATAATGACTCTTAACATTAAATTGCCACCAGCTTCTACCAGAACTGCTGCTTGGATGTATAAGCAGCATTGGTAGTTACCTACTACAACATCTGATGAAGGCTGGGTAGGATGTGAAGCAGAACTGGAAAGAATTAAACCTTGTGGGTTAAGAGCAGTTGAGTAACTGAAATGAAATAAAATAATAATAATGGTAATAATAGTAATGAAAAGGAAGGCATCAAAAAGAGAGAGAAATAAACCCCAAGAAAGAAAAGTGATGGATAATGCAATTGCTCACCACCAACTCACCAGTACCCAGCCAGTTCCCCAGCAGCAACTGACCCCTCCTGGCCTAGTTTATATACTGAGCACAATGTTAGCCCTTTGGCTAGTTTGGGTAAGCCATCCTCACCATTCCCTCTCACAGCTTCTTGTGACCTCCTTGCTGGCACAGCACAGGAAACCAAAAAGTCTTTGGCTGAGGGTAAGCACTCCTTAGCAACAGCCAAACCATCAGTGTGTTATCAACATTATTCTTGTACTACATCCAAAACCCAGGAATTAACCAGCTACTAGGAACTAACTCTACCCCAGCCAAAACCAGGACACTTCCTTACCACAGTCTTGCCACCAGTTCCAAATAGTGAATGTCACCAGCAAGAGTACTTCCCATGGTAGAAAGGCACATTTAGAATAACCATCATCCGTGCCTTCTCTGAAAGACAGGGCTAGTTCAGCTCACATCCATAGAGATCAGCCCTATCCAAGAGAAGAATATCAGTAAAATTAGCCCTGACAAACCACAGCAACATCCCTAGCAAAATACTCATTTTCATACTCTCTTTTTCTATCCAACAGCTCAGTGCCAGTAAATCTTTATTATCCTAACACTGAGTAAAGCTACCCGCAGGAAAACTATCGCCTCTCTCACTTTGACTCTCTCCAGTACCTACTTTTGCAACTGTTTCTCATCTTTATGCACCATATTGACTTTGGAGGGTAGCACTTGCCTAGCAAGCCATGACAGAACAATCACCCCTTGAGCATAAGCATCAATGGACCAAGTTACTAAAACCTCCCTCCCCTCTGCAGGTCATTCCACAGGAAGATGTTGGAATCTGTGGAGCTGTGTTAACAATTAATTGCACTATAACCAAAAGGAGAGTATAAATGAAGTGAAAATTTACCTCCTACAGAAAACTCTGCAGAGGTCAGGGATGAGACAGTTTTGGAGAATGCCCAGAGGTAAGGATTGTTATAAGGAATTCATCCTCCCTGTTTGACTTCCAACTCCCAGACACATTCTCTGCTGCTGTTCTTTACACCGGGGGGGCAGTGGCCAAAGGTCTACTTAGCCACAGCAGCAGCAAGCATCTAAATGTCTCTTTGTGGCCCAGGTGGTAAGGCAGCCAGGTCTACCTAAAACACTTAAAAAGGAGTGGCAGTTCTACTTGTTTGGCTTTTAGTGATGGAAATTCTAAAAGATTGGCCTCCTGGGTTTTCCTGTGTGCCAGCTCACAACATAATTGTGTGATGATAACCTCTTTAATGTTTTTGGAATCATCTTGTTTGCATTTAATTCACACTCATCTAAACAATGTCAGTTCAGATAATGCTGCCCATGCTGCACTAAGTGTTTCCTCAGGAGGCTCTGGAAGAGGCCCAGCTTCTTGCACATTGCTAAAGGAACATCTTCATCACTGCACGCCAGAGCTGGAGGCAATGCTGGTGTGCAAGGTTCTGGGCACAGCACAAGGATGGGTCTCCAATCATGCTCTCATCTACCATATGCAGAAATGACAACAGTCAGACAGCACTGGAATCATAGAATCATAGAATGGTAAGGTTGGAAGGGACCTCAAGGATCATCTAGTTCCAACCCCCTGCCATAGGCAGGGACACCTCCCACTAGCACAGGTTACTCAAGGTCTCATCCATAGAAGGCAATGGATGGATTGCCTTCTATGGATGAGAAGGAAGGGGATGCAGTGGCCTCCTTTGCTGAGATGTAGCCTCATTTTGGATTTATGGCTGACTTCATAAGTGCAGTTGGTTGAACGCAGTTGAGATTCTGCTTTTGAACTCTCAGGGTCATTCAACTCCTCTGCTATTCTCCACTGTGCTAAAACCAACCCCTTTGCTGAGGAGTGTGGGCCATGACCATGCAGAGGCCACATCCACCTGTCACAATTCATCTAAATATTATTGAGGAGGAACAGGTTCCACTGCACTCATCAGCAGATAGGGATAGCCATCCATAAATGAAAACATGCACTATTCGTGTCACACTCTTCATCGCTCGCTGCGTTAGTTGGCTTTTCCAGGATTTTCTGTCACCAGAGCAGACATCCAGAACAAACTGCTACTGAGGAAACAGATCACCACAAATGAGGTCAAGTGAACAGATCACTAAAACTTTTCAGGCCAGGAGAGAATGTGTGAATACCTGTTGAATACTTGTATATACAAAGCACGATATAGAATCATTAAGGTTGGAAAAGACCCCAAAGATCATGGAGGTCAATCATTAACCTATTAATGCCAAGGCCACCACCAAAGCTACATGTCTAAGCACCACATCAACATGTCTTTTAAATCTCTCCAGAGATGGGTCCTCCACTACTGCCCTAGGCTGCCTTTTGCAGGATTTGACAACCTTCCGGGCGAAGAAATTTTTCCTAATGTTCAACCTGCACTTCCCCTGGCACAACTTGGGGCCATTTCCTCTCATTTTGTTGCTCAGGGGAAGAAGGGGCTGAACCCTACCTCACTACAACCTCCTTTCAGGTAGCCATAGAGAGTGAGAAGGTCTCCTCTCAGTCTCTTCTTCTCCAGACTAAAGAGCCTACCAAGGAAAAAAAAATACCATATTTATTAACTAATATAGCCATAACATTATTTGGCCATTCTGGTGAATCTGTGATACATGCCTTGAATTAAACCCATCTTTCCCACACTCTATTTCTGCTGTACTGCAGAAAGAAAACCATTTCCCTGCTTTGCTGGACAGATTCAGGTTTGCATTTATATGTAAGCAGAGATTTTTAGCTGACAGATCTTGCTCAGTCACTGAGGATAACTCCACATTTCCTGACTGAGCCTGTAAAGTTCTCACTGCTGAAGGTACTGTATGCCACAGTATATGTCTTACTTGAGAATTCAGATGTCATGCACCTGCCATTAGGTACAATGCACACCTTTTTATAGCTGGCACAGCTGCCTGGAAGGCAGAACAAGAGATGAATAACCATTTCCTAGCCCATTTTATTCAGCTGTGAGCCTTCTACATTGCTGAACTGCTTCAGATATTAAGACAGAATAAGTAAGACTGCATCATACACATGAGATGGCATCAAGTGGAAATGCAAAGTAGTAACATACCTGAATAAAAAGTGATTACAATAAGCATGAGTCAAATAAGTTAATATTTTGCCTTAGATAGTATTCTTTACGTTGGGTAAGTATTGCTTGTGCTGATGATATAACACATGCTGACACCAAATATCAATTCTAGGTAAATCCAATTAAGCCCAGAAGCAAAACAGCTGGATTAGCAGTTCACTGCATAAATTATTTTTCTTCCATTTACTTTGTCTTTTTGCAAATGAGCCTTTTAACATAAAAAAATTTAGTACTCTAGTTCCCCTTTGCCTATTAATCCCAGAAGCCTAAAATGAAGGAGGAAAAAAAAAATATCTATTTTCTTTCTTTGTTGTTTGTGTGCATAAGCCATTCAGCTCCCTTATGCTGTCTCCCCAAATTGTAGGTACCTCTCCTTCTTCCTTCAATAAGTCACCCACACTGCATTTACTATGGCATCAGAATAAGAAACTTGGGGTTCTTTTAATTTCCAGATGATGTATTGCTGAAGAATTATTTTGCATTTAGCTGTATTTGCTGCTAGTAAACCAAATGAATATAAAATTGGTAAGGCTGGAGTTCAATGTGCTCACCACTGCTTTAATTCAGTTAGAACAACATAGACTACATGGGAGTTGGGGTTTTTTATCTCCTTTTTTCGTATTCTTCTTATTTTTCTTCATTATATGGCTGCCAGCACAAAGGGCAGTGTAGTGATTGGGAATCAATACATGCCACTCCTGTAGATATGCAAACAATCACAAATTGTAACCATAGATTGATTTTCAGCATTCTGATAGTGACACAGTGGGCAGAAGGGACTCTAATCTCAGTTGTGCTAGGGGAAATCTAGAGCAGGGATTCACAGCTGGAATTATAATAAAGGACTGCCACAGAAATGCATCATTTCAGCCAATGAAACACGAAACTTAATTGCTAGTGAAAATGACTTTTCCCTTCTGTTTATGATCAGCCAACAGAGTCATGCTTAAGCCTCCAAGGTGGTGACAAATACTGCAAAAGGCTCAATTCATAACCTAGAGCCCATATCAAACACACTGATCTTGGCATTAGCCATCTACATACATTCCTCCTTCCAGTTGCCTGAAAACAGAGCAGTTTGAGACTCCCTCCCCTCTAAATCTGTATCTTCCCAAGAATCTTTCACATTATCTGTGGACAGGAGCCTAACATTCAGCTTTCCTACTAAGCAGGTCACACATGGTCTATCCACAAATACCATCCAGCCCAGAGGGTCACAGGCCAGGTAAATGTACCCACATTCAACTGTCAGAACAGCAACTGATTCACAGTCTACATCAACAGGACAAGAGGAAACAGCTTCAAGCTGTTCCAGGGGTGGTTTAGGTTGGATGCCAAGACAGATTTCTTCTTCAGAAAGGTTGTCAAGCCCTGGAACAGGCTGCCCAGGACAGTGAGGAAATTTCCAGCCCTGGTGGGATTTAAAAGATGTGTAGATGTGGTCTTGAGGAAATTGGTTTAATAATGACCTGACAGTGCTGGGTTAATGGTTAGACTTGATGATCTTAAAGGTCTCTTCCAACCAAAACACTTCTATGATTCTAAGATGTATTTTTTCTATATGTACATGTATTTATATCCAAAACTCTGATTGGCTAAAGTACTCCTACTGGCAGGAGACAATTTTAAAAAGGTTATTTCTAACATTTTTCTTTATACCCATTAAAGAAATTTAAAGAAAAAATATCAGTCCTTTTTCCTTTACTGGAGCTGGAGACAAGGAATTATTTTGGTTTTGTTACAAACAGAAGAATTTCAGGTTAAAAATGAGGACTACTGTTGTACATGTTAAAAAAACAGATGACTGTTACAGTATGTTTCTCTTACTTCTGATAGTATGAAAAAAATTCTTTCCTCTTCCCAGTTATGTAAAAAGCTTCCCATATAAAGACTGATACTGACATGAACAGTAACTCTGTGTGGACTTCTCTGGGGATGGGCACAGAGACAGAGTAATCACAGAGCATGTTTGACAAAAAGGTGTTTTCATATGTAGATGCAGTACTGGAGAGGTAGCACTAACCTTTACCAGTCAATCTTTAAAAAAATTAAAATCCTTTTTCATGACAGAGTGAAGAAATGGAGCCTACTGTGAGTGCTGCATCTCGGGAGGGATAACAACAGGCACCAGTACAGGTTGGGGGTTGCCCTGTTGGAAAGCAGTTCCACGGAGAAAGACCTTGGAGGTCTGGTGGACTCTGAGGGACAGCAATGTGCCCTTGTGGTCAAAAGAGTCAATGGCATCCTGGGGTGCATCAAGAAAAGTGTGGTCAGTAGGTCTAGGGAGGTTCTTCTCTGCCTCTACTTTGCCCTAGTGAGACCACACCTGGAATGCTGTGTCCAATTTTGGGCTCCCCAGTTCAAGAGAGACAGGGACCTGCTGGAGAGAATACAACGGAGAGCCACAAGGATGACTGGGGGACTTGAGCATCTGCCCTATAAAGAAAGACTGAGAGCCCTGGGGCTATTTAGTCTGGAGAAGATTGAGAGGAGATCTCATCAATATCTATAATTATCTGAGGGGTGGGTGTCAAGTGGATGGGGACAATCTCTTTTTGATGGTGTGCAGTAAAAAGACAAGGAGCAATGGCTACAAACTGGAATACAGAAGATTTCACCTTAACATGAGGAGAAATTTCTTTACAGTGAAGGTGACAGAGCACTGGAACAAACTGCCCAGGGGGCTTGTGGAGTCTCCTTCTCTGAAGACTTTCAAAACCTGTCTGGATGCATTCCTGTGTGGACTACCCTAGGGAATCTTGCTTGGGCAGGGGGTTTGGACTCGATGATCTCTGGGGGTCCCTTCCATCCTCCACCATTCTATGACTGTGATTCTGTGAGATGACATGTGAGTCTAAACCATTGCAGATATCAAAAACAAAGGCAGAGCCATGAGTTCTGACAGGAAAACTGGCTGATGTGCTTCATGAGTGGTCCTGAATACCCTTCCCAGCCCTTTATCTGTTTGCAAGTGAATACTGCAAATCATTTTCTTTTAAAAAATACATGGAAGAAATGATCAGCTGAGTCTACTTGAGAAGCATTCCTGCCCATGAGGGGGAGGTTGGTGTACATGATCTCTAAGGTCTCTTCCAACCTAACCCATTCTGATTCTCATTCTTTTACCATCTACTCATTCAACTTTGCTGTCTATGTTCAAAGGAAATTAAATTAGTTTTGTCAGATAACACCCCCCAAATTTTTTCTAATCTTAACTTACAGCTAGAAAGCTGTGCTCAAGAACAAGTATCTGAAAACATTTTGTTTCAACGAAACAGTACCTGTGCACAAGGTCCTGAAGTATAACTAAAAGCTATGAGTTTGAGGCCAATGGCATTTTGGCCTGTATCAGGAATAGTGTGGCCAGCAGGACTAGGGATGGCATTCTCTCCATGTACTTGGCACTGGTGAGGGCTCACCTCAAGGACTGTGCACAGTTCTGGGCCACTCACTTCAAGGAGGATACTGACATGCTGGAGCAGATCCAGTGGAGAGTGATGAGACTGGGGAGGAGAATGGAGGGGACATCATGAGAAAAGGCTGAAAGAGATGGGGTTGTTCAGCCTGGAAAAGAGGAGACTTAGAGGGGACCTTATCACTCTACAACTACCTAAAGAGAAGTTGTAGTCAGGCAACTAGTGACAGGACAACAGGTCATGGTCTGAAGCTGTGGTAAGGGAGGTTTAGGTTGGATATTAGGAAGCACTTCCTCACAGAAAGGGTGATAGGCACTAGGATGGACTGCCCAGGGAGGTGGTGGAGTCACCTGGAGGTCTTTAAGAAAAGACTGGATGTGGCACTTGGTGGCATGGTTTAGCTGATATTGTGGTGTTAGGTCATAAGCTAGACTTGGTCTCAGAGGTCTTTTCCAGCCTACTGTGATTCTGTGATATTTCTTTAGTTTCTGTGCACTCATGAAAGAGGTACTGAAAGAAAACTGTAAAACTAACACATGCTCCCCAGTATCTTTCACAAAATATCAGGAAAAAAGCATAAAGTCTCTTCACTCCAAGGCAAAAATGTGCAAGAAGCTATGTGGGGAAATGTGGTGCTGTGCAATGCCATAGGAATTGAGCTGACAACTGTAATACTACTAAACTGCACATCTTAAAAGTGCAACCCGAAAATCAGACATACAAAAATGATGCAACACCTGCAAAGAGCTGCAATTTGACAGGCAACTATCAATGGTGAATATTCTGCTTTTGCTCCTTGCAGGTGGGTTGGACTATATGTCCTGTGATTCTGATTCTCTATCGGACCCGAGTACAGCACTATAGAATGAGAAGAATGGTTGAGTTGGAAGGGATCACTGGAGATCACCCAGTCTAACCCCCCCTGTTAGAGCAAGGTCACCCAGAGAAGATTGCTTATGATGCCATCTAGGTGGGTAATCTCTCCAGAGGAGACTCCACCACTACTTCTCTGGGCAGCCAGTTCTAGTGTTCTAGCACCCTCACAGAAAACAAGGTTTTCTTCATGTTCAGATGGAACCTCCTGTGTTCCAGTTTCTGCCACTGCCCATTGTTCTCTTGTTGGGCACCACTGAAAAGAGCCTGACCTCATCCTCTTGACATCTGCCCTTTAGAAATTCATCCCTTCTCAGTCTTCTTTCCTCCAGGCTAATCAGCCCCAGGTCTCTGCATACAACTACAATGTACCAATGTATGAAGCTCAAGAATGGTGTCCTGTGAGCTTAGCACCAGTGAACAAAACATAGATGTCAGATGCAAAACCAGACATACCCATTTTCCTCACCATTATAGAATCATAGAATGGTAAGGTTGGAAGAGGCCTCAAGGATCATCTAGTTCCAACCCCCTGCCATAGGCAGGGACACCTCCCACTAGTACAGGTCACTCAAGGCCTCNCAGGTCCCCTCGAAGCCTTCTCTTCTCCAGGCTGAAGAGCCCCAACTCTCTCAGCCTGTCCTCATAGGAGAGCTGCTCCAGCCCTCTGATCATCCTCGTGGCCCTCCTCTGGACCTACTCCAACACTTCCATGTCCTTCCTGTGCTGAGGGCTCCAGAACTGCACACAGGACTCCAGGTGGGGTCTGATGAGAGCAGAGTAAAGGGGCAGAATCCCCTCCCTTGCCCTGCTGCCCACACTGCTCTTGATGCAGCCCAGGACTCAGTTGCTGTCTGGGCTGCATGTGCACACTGCAGGCTCATGTTGAGCTTTTCATCAACCCAGACTCCAAGGTCCTTTTCCTCAGGGCTGCTCTCCAGCCATTCACCACCCAGCCTGTATTTGTGCTTGGGATTGTTCCTAAAACATTCCTCCTAAACATTCAAAAATAGCTACATTGCAAATTAGTCAAAGCTGTGGATGCATTTCATCTACAAGAACTGTGAATTTTCTTCAGTGCAGGCTCCAACACAGCACTTCTCAGCTTTTACACTCTTCAAAAGAGACCCTCTCCTTGAAGAATGAGGGATTTACTTTGTAACTGTGACTTAGCCCATCATGAAATACATATCCCTGCAGTTCCTTGTCTTAATTTCTTAAGAATACTCCTACTTTAGGCTGCATGAACCACTCATTTTTGTATTTCAATAAGTCTCAAATGGATAACAGCTGGTGGTTTTTGATTTATGTTAAAACATCATCTTGACTACTTTCTGAAAGCATGAATACTTCATGCTTTTAAAACTGGAGTTGGTAACTATTACTTCACTCAGAGATCATTAAGGGACAGATTTTTTTTTTTCTGTCTCCAGGTTCACCATTGCAAGTGGAATAAAGCTTTTTAAAATCTCTAGAGCAAATTTAGATTGGGTTGTGCATTTTGATATCCATGCTAACCAGAACAGCTAACAACCAGAAGGCAACTGGTAACAAATGGTGTTACCAATACTCAATCCCTCTTTTCCTCCTTATCAGCATCTGAAAGAAATCCTGACTACCTCACCAGCAAATCTTACTTTGGTTTGTAACCAACATAAGCCACAGACTAAATCACAGAACAGCAGGGGTTGGAAGGGACCTCTGGAGATCATCCAGCCAACTCTTGCCCCTCTACTCTGCCCTGGTGAGGCCACACCTGGACTACTGTGTCCAGTTCTGGGCTCCCCAGTTCAAGAAGGACAGAAAAATGCTTGAAAGAGTCCAGCACAGAGCCACAAAGATGATCAAGGCAATGGAACATCTCTCTTATGAGGACAAACTAAGGGAGCTGGGGCTCTGTTGCTTGGAGAAGAGGATATTGAGAGGTGACCTCATCAATGTTTATAAATATGTAAAGGGTGAGTGCTAGGAAGATGGAGCTCAGTGATGTCCAATGACAGGACAAGGGGTAATGGTGGAAGCTGAGGCACAGGAAGTTTTATGTAAATATGAGGAGAGTTTTTTTCCCTGTGAGGGTGACAGAACACTGGAACTGGCTGCCCAGGGGGGTTGTGGAGTCTCCCTCTCTGGAGATACTCACAACCTGCCAGGACACATTCCTGTATGACCTGGTATAGGTGACCCTGATCTGTCAGGGGGGTTGGACTGGATGATCTTTCAAGGTCCCTTTCAGCCCTTGCCATTCTGTGATTCTGTAACTCCTTTGCTAAAGCAGGGTCACCCAGAGCAGGATTCACAGGACTGTGATGTCCAGTTGGGTCTGAAATCTCTCCAGTGAAGGATACTTCACTACTTCTCTAGGCAGTCTGTTTCAGTGCTCCATCATTCTCACAGGAAAGGTTTTTCCTTATATTTATAACACAGAGAATTCCTGTGTTCTAGTGTGTGCCTGCTGTCCCCTATTCTGTCACTGGGCACCACTGAAATGAGTCTAGTTTCACCTTCTTGAGGATATTTCCATAGTGATAAGTGTTGATAAGATCCTCCTTCAGTCTTCTCCATACTAAACTGCCCCATGTCTCTTACAAGGACCATTTGCAACATCCTATCATTGTGCAACAGAGCATTAAAATACCATAGTAATCATCATCTTCAAAATTATGTGATGGTGCCATGCCCCTGTTTTGGTTTTGTTGGGTTTTTTTTAACCTTGCTTTATACATTAATATAATCCTGAGGTCCTACACCAGTCAAATTTAATGACTTGCTTTTCAAACTCAAGTCACACAGTAAGGACACAATTTCACTCATTGCATTGAACAGATACTGGGAGGCAAAGCAGAGCTCAAATGACTGAGACCATTAGAATGTGACTCCCTGTTAAAGTTTGGAAAAATGAAAAGTATTCATCAATTGCCTACATCATGCAGTTACATGGCTTGCCTCTGAAAAACATCCTGCAAAATAAAGACAGAAACATGATTAACAAAACCAGAAAAGGTCTCAGTCTTTTCAGGACAAGACAAAGGAAAAGAAAGCTCTCTTCAGAAAGACTGAACACAGTACACAGAGCTTTCTGAGGGTTTAGGGATTTCTGCAGTAGAAAAAGAAAGAATTCAAGCAGGAGAGGCTAAGTTTTCACTGCCTTATTAAAAACTTTTCTTTACATTTTATTTACCCAGGATGATATCATTTTTATGTCCCAATGCCAAGAAATCTGGTTAGTAAAGTGCCAGATTCTTTTATTTGATTTTATTTGATTTCATTAGGGACCATCAGCCTAGCTGCTTAAGTGCCCGACTACTGTTTGCAGTTAAACATTCATTAGGGAATCCCCAGTGGGTTCATTCATTTCACTGAGGTCCAATTACAGTGCCACAAAAGCAGTTTTTGCAGCAATTAGCTGATTTTTCCTGTTTATGTTCTGTCTCTTTAGGAAGAGGACTATTTTGTGGAGGTCAGATTTTTAATTAGGCGCAATTTAGGGCCAATAAGAAAACTGATAATTTACTAAATGGCTGTGGTGGACTTAACTGCTCAGAGCAGAGGTAAATAACACAACAGGGACACCAGGAATAAGCTCTCCTGGTGTGCACAGCTCTGAGCCCTATAGTGTAAGGAATATATTATGTGTTAAATGGCTGTCAGGCCCCTCACTGCATTGCCCATGTCACCAACTGACCTAACCTCAAAAGCCACCATGTTAGCAGTGGCTAAAGGGAAACCAGCCTAGCTCAGGACCTGCAGAGAGCTGTGGGCTTCAGGTAACTGCAAAAAATTCTTGGAGTGAAAGAAAGACACGAAAAACTCAGAGTCTGCTTCCTAAAGATTTGGCAGCACTTTCCCCAACTGCTGCATCCACACTGAAGTGGCAAGTGTTCACTATGAGTATGTTTGTACCATAATGGATTACCAGGTGGTAGACTTAACTGCTGAGAGCAGAGCTAAATAACACAAGAGGGACACCAGGCTTGTTCTTCCAATGTCTGTTTTCTGTCCTTAAATCAGGTATTACATTTTCTAAGTAACGTGTGCCAGTTGCCTTACGCCTTGGAAAACAAGAACTATGACAGTTAATGAAGAGTACAAATTTAGAGGAAGGAAGACCTTAATCTTGCAATCTTGGAAAGAGTCCAAGCAGACTTGTCACCTCAACATTTTCTCATCTAAATACTGTGGTATTTGAATCTCAGCTATTGTGCCACAACAAAATTTCTGAGGAGTCTCACAGCTGGCTGAAAGGTTGCCCTCTTACAGGAAATCGGTAAGGAAAGGCCAGAGGGTCACTGCATTTCTTCTTCAACCTTTGACCCAGCACTCAATTGCACAGTCATAGCCAGACATGTAAAAAACCAATACCAGCAGGAAACCTATGTTACCAACACTGACATTTCATTGCCAGTTGCTGTTTCTGGCAGCACTTACAGAAACACAACAAAGAGTAGAGCACAAATTCCTGTACCTTCTAGCGGGAAGAAAAATGCTAAATTAATCTACAGATGCACACAGAAAATAGAAGATGGTCTCGTGTTTGAGTGCATGCAGCAATGTAAGAGAATAATTCTGGAAAACCTGGCATCTTGCTTAAAACACAACACTGCATCATGATTCTTCTCCTTCCTATGAAAACTCTTTACTATCAGGCAGTCTACAAGCAGTGATACAGTTTTTAAGTTAAAGAAAAAATAATTATATTTAAAAGGAAACTAAAGGAAAAAAAGAAGCAAACTCTAGGGAAAACATAAGCTTTCAGAAATCTTAAAAACACCAAAAATCTGTTATGGGGCAGTTACTGCCTTTCTAGTTATTTATATAGCCAAAAAAAGAAGTATCACCATTTTGTCAGTTCATTAGTTTTCCTTGCAAGAAATAAGACTTAAAGATGTTAGTTAAAAACACAAATTAAGCAGTCACATTTTGAGAACTGGAATTGAATCTTTTCATCAGCGGTGAAGCAAAGAAATCTCTGAAAGTCTGAGAGAATATGTGGTGTAGGGTTTGTAGATGGTGACTCTATGGTCTCAACTACCTAATGCAGTGTAAGTTCTATCCAACCAACATTTATACCATCATCAAGGGCCCTTAAAACAATAAAGTAACAACAAAGAATAATGGGAAGACCATTCTGATTCTTCTTTTCACTTAGTCTAGCAAGCTTAGAGTTGAGGAAGGTCTTTTTTTTCCCTAATATTTATCTTAAATCTTACTATTTAAATATTTTCCCACATTTTAGAGAAAGATTTGGGGGTTTTCAAGTAAATCAACATTTTTTCTTTTTCTTTTGGCCAATGTTATTGCAAGAATACGAAACAACAGGCAACACACATTGCAACATTAACTCCTAATTACTTTGGAAACCAAATTTCATTTGGAGTCCAGCCTGACTTGCAATGAACTCAGGATGGTAATTAATAACAATCAGCCACTGAAGTAACTTTGTATAAATAATGTGCTGAACTGTGTCCCAACAGGGCTAATATAAACACGTGGACTTCAGCATGAACTCAGTCAAACAAAAAGAGAAAGACCAAACTTGTGAGTGACTGAAATTCCTGCCTTTTCTGTCTAGATATTCCCTTGCTATATTACCCGTCATATCTCAAGGCCCAGGTTTGTTGTCATTAACATAATCAGAAATGCAATTTTCTGAATGCAAGTCATATAAACAATGAGCTGATGGCAGCTGGGTGATAGGTGACATCCAGGGCAGGTAGTTCTGGGGGAAAGGTAGATACAATTAAGTGACAAGGAAGCATTACTATTACAGTGAGAATAACTTCCAAATACACGAGATAAAGAGGCATTTTCACATCTCAGAGAAGCATTTCAGCTCATGCTGCCAAATTTTCTGTCATTTCACCAGTTCACATCCCTCTGCACAGGAAGAATATTAGAGCAGCAGGAGCTAGTGATAGAAATGAGCTGTTAGACCATAGGATCATAGGTCGCTTCAGGTCAGAGGGGACTGTATCCAACATTCTGCTCAAAGCAGGGTCAGTCTCATTTACTTCATTCTCTTGTGACAGTAGATAAATGAACTAATTCAGTTGAAATAAAATATATATGTATGCTAATTATGGTTATTAAAAAGTTATACAAGTTAATCCTGGTTTCTTAAAGAAATGAAGGTAATGGGATCACACTGTCTGTGTGTTGATTTTCGGGTCCATTTAATCCAATTTTAGTAGAAGGTTTAAAGGTGTGAAGGTTTAAGGTGATCCAAACAGAGGAAGAGTGGTGTCATGAGCAGCCCAGTTGCAGAGAAAGCTTCAAACCAAAATTATACCTCTGTGGAGCCAGTATAACCCAAATACCAAACATGAAAGCACTGAAAGTCAGGTTTTGCATCTACTACTCATACTGTTTTCTTGCTTCTTTTTAAACAGCCTATCTCTCCCTTAGATGCAGATGGAAAACAGAATGACAGGCACAGAGAGGTGAGTACTCTACATTAACAGGCCACAGCAAGGGAAATCCCCTCAGAAAGGGGATTTTCTGGTATTTGCAGCTTGGTTAGCTTCAGGTGGTCTCAATAGGACCACCTATTTAAGGACCTTTTCGGGCATTACCTTTCCTTCTGCATATCATGTCAGGCCAGCACTTAGCCAAAGAAGGCTGCTTAACCAAAAGCTCCACTTCATCATTCAGCAAAATGTCCAGTGAAAACAAACCAGCACTTCAAAAGACTACAAGCAGAGAGGGTCCAAGTCCTGAAAAGCAGTGCTGAAATAATTACATGGCCAAGTGGTTTGCAACTTTTTGCAGGTACTTCTGTGAAGCAGCACTGCTTTTGAGGACTCTAACACAAAAGCACTCACAATCTTCTCTGCGTCAGCTTTTGCCTCACGCCGAATTTCAAAACCCCACGGGTGCCAATACTGCACACATCGTCTATAAAAATGTCTTCAGTAAACTGTTTAGGAAAGTTTAAGATTGTATTTGACAGACTGTTAGAGCAGAATGCTGGTTGAGGTCATCTAATGTTTAAAAACTAAATGAAAACAGGTAGTTGTTCCACTGTTTTAACTGTACATCTCAAACCTCACTGCTAAGCATCCCCATCCCACAGGAGATGTACAAGATGTACATCTTTATTAGTAATGTGTCATCAACCTTGTGGAGGAATACAAGAAATGAACAAGTACAGAATCCTTGCAAGCACAGCAAAAGCCTTTGAAGGTTCTACTAACTTGAAAAAACAAAGGCAAGAAGATTCTTAATTAATAATCACAATAACCAGGTTGGAAAAGACCTTGAAGATCATCGAGTCCAACCTATTACCCAACAGCATCTAATTAACTGAACCATGGCACTAAATGCCTCATCCAGTCTCATTTTAAACACCTCCAGGGATGGTGACTCCACCACTTCCCTGCCCAGCCCATTCCAATGCCAATCACTCTTTCTGTGAAGAACTTCTTCCTAACATCCACCCTAAACCTACCCTGGTGCAACTTGAGACTGTGTCATAGAATCATATAGTCATAGAATGGTTTAGGTTGGAAAGGACCTCAAAGATCATCCAGTTCCAACCCCCTGCCATAGGCAGGGACACCTCCCACTGGAACAGGCCGCTCAAGGCCTAATCCAACCTGGCCTTGAACACCTCCAGGGAGGGAGCAGCCACAACCTCCCTGGGCAACCTGTGCCAGTGTCTCACCACCTTCACTGCAAACAAATTCCTCTTAAAATCTAGTTTGAATCTCCCCTCTGCCAGTTTAAACCCATTACTCCTCACCCTGTCATTACAAGACCTCATAAATGGTCCCTCCCCAGCCTTTCTGTAGGTCTCCTTCAGATGCTGGAAAGCTACTATAAGCTCTCCTTAAAGCCTTTTCTCCAGGCTGAAAAGCCCCAACTCCTGTAGCCTGTTGTCATAGCAGAGCTGCTCCAGCCCTCATGACCATCCTCCTCTGGACTTGCTCTAACAGTTTGATGTCTTTCTTGTGCTGGGGGCTCCAGTACACAGTACTCCAGGTGGGGTCTGATGAGAGCAGAGTAAAGGGAGAGAATCACCTCCCTTGCCCTGTTGGCAATACTTCTCTTGATGCAGCCCAGGACATGGTTGGCTGTCCGGGCTGCACGTACACATAACTGGCTCATGTTGAACTTTTCATCACCCCAGACCCCCAGGGCCTTTCCTCTTGTTCCATCACTGGAGAAGACACCAAACCCCACCTGGCTACAACCTCCTTTCAGGTAGTTGTAGAGAGCAATAAGGTCTCCTCTGAGCCTCCTCTTCTCCAGGCTGAACAACTCCAGCTCCCTCAGCCGCCCCTCATAGGGCTGTGCTCCAGCCCCCTCACCAGACTTGTTGCCCTTCTCTGGACATTCAAGCACCTCAACATCTTTCTTAAACTGAGGGGTCCAGAACTGGAGACAGTACTCAAGATGTGGCCTAACAAGCGCTGAGTACGGAGACAGAATGACTTCCCTGGTCCTGCTGGCCACACCATTCTGGATACAGGCCAGGATGCCCTTAGCCTTCTTGGCCACCTGGGCACAGTGCTAGCTCAAGTTCAGTTGCCTGTCAACCAGAATGACTCATATAATATTATAAAAAATCCTGCTATGTCAAGATTGACTGCAGGTCTGGTTTTAACTAGTTCTATGTGTGTAGTGCAGTGATGAGGTTTTTGGACAAAACACTCACATATTTAAGAATTTAACATTAGATGTGTGTTGTTAGTGACTTAAGAATTTCCTTGAGAAGTAAGAGTTCCTAATTACAGGACACTTGCAGAGCCAGACAATTTAATCAGTTTTACTTAAGGTATTTTTGCCACTGTGTCATTCAGAGAGAAATAAAGCAAAAAGTAAAATTTTCTTTCTCTTGCCTTCCTACTGTCACTGCATGAATGGCAGCTATTAGTTTCTTATTACTGATCTGCATATTAACAGAAAAAAAAAAGGTCAAACATCCATGTATGCTTAAGTAGCCAATTTGCAAATATGATTCAATTGTCTGAATTAATTTCCTACAATTGCCAACTGACCTTAGTCCTCATTCTGGGCTGACAATCAGTTTAGTTTTCTTTAATGAACCCATTTTCAATACAAGAAGAATTGAAGGGAAGGAGCACAGAGGGGAATTGAGAAAATTAACAGTTTAGCTGATCTGCAAAATTTTGAAACAAAGAGAAGTAGTACAGTCCAAGGTATAATAACTGTTAGATATGAGCAACTTCAGTGCCAGGTTACATGCCACAGAACCATTCTACAGTTAAATGAAATCACATGGCATGCTAAGTCAGCCCAAAAATCTGACTTTGGTTTTAAAGTGACAAAAATATAGCTGCAAAGAAGCACATCTGCTATTTAAGCCTGTGGTGTACGGTGCATTTATTCCATTATCGTAATTATTATAATCATCACCTGGACTCTTGTTTAATTCCAGTCTATTTTTGCTGTAATTGTTTCATCTGTTGTTTCCAAACCTAAATGTGACAACAATTTCATATTCCACAACATGAGGCAATTCAACATTCCTTGTCTAGAAAATCCCATTAGGGAAGAAAAACAGGCCACAAAATCATCAAACTGCATCTAGAAACCAGCAAGTCTCAAGACATTATGGTGTTGCACATACTAAATCTCAAGTTCAAGAGAGATGACAGAGGTAATCAAACATCCAGGTAGCTTCAGAAAAAAATCTTCACCCAAACTTTGCCTTCCATGTTCATTTTTCACCAAAAGGAGTCAGGAAGAGGAGTTACTTGCTCAACAGTCTGTTTGCTCCCAAAGTAGATTTTTGTCCACTAATAGGATTTTGCAATATTCACACTCTGGTATCTTGATACGTAACAAAGCAACAGTTACTCATACTGACTACCTGGAAGAGTACCTGTTGGGACACATGAAAGGGATCACCTCATCTTTCCTGTAAAACTTCTCTCAAGTAATTCCAATGGCAACAGAAGAGGATGAAAAGAGAAATAGAATGTCTAATATATGTCATATTGTCAGAATTACTTGTTCACTGCTAATCTATCAGGCATACTCCTGTAGTCCTCCACCCTTCCACATCATCCATGTATTTATTCTGCTGATTTGCTTTTAAAGCTAATGGAGACACCATGCATTAAATACTTCTACAATGTGTAGCTTGCATGCTCACTGCACACCACCTTGAGCTCAGTACTGATGCAACAAACACATGGAGAATCTCTGGAAAGGCACCTTTACCAATGAGCTCATCGCAGCAACACTTACATTGTACCCAAAAGAATGCTGCTTTTTCCACCACTTGCAGTCATCTCTCTCTGTCAGTGCACTGTGAGTCTGGGACATGTGAGGTTGCAGAAGAGTGAAAAATCGAGGGACAGTGCTAAAATGACAGTGCTGTGCACCCTTCACCACAAGCAGAGATGACTTGGACTCATAAAAAGCTCTCCTCTCTAATGTACACAAAAATATCTGAGTTACTGGGAAGTATCAACCTTGAACTCACACCTGTCACATACCACTTATGCCATCTATCAAAGAGACCAAATATGGATGACAATGATTCCTGGGAGGACCTTTTTAAATGCAGTGAGGCACAGGTGAATGCATGACAGATTCTGTGAGTGAAGCCAACTAAGCCAATATGGGCAAAGCCTTCCTCGCCTTTCCTCCGACTGACGTGACTGGTGACACCCATGCAATGCCAGGTCTTTGTCTCTTAAGAATAGCTCCCTTTCCTCTTTTAAACAAGCCTCCTTCTTCATTACCAGTCCAAAGCACTTCTCAGCAAGCAACAGTGGAGTCAATAGCGGGGGAAGTAGACTACTCTGAAGTCAGATGGAAGCCCTGCCTGCCTGCTCCTGGTTTCCAGACATTACAGACATCAATACACTATTGCTAGCTAGAAAATGGACTGCTCAGGAGTGCTGCCCCGGAGGCTGTAACAAAATAGAGTAGGTCCAGCCTGTGAGAGCTACAGCACTAGGCATAGGTTTTGCCACTGAACCTGACAGCAGTAACTGTGCTTCCCTGGTTTTGAGTAGAAAACTGTCCAGAGTGCCACCAAGTGATCAGTGGTCTTTCACAGGGTTTTCTCCACCTGGCTGTAATTGAGTGTGATAGATTCTTGTCCTTAGATCTGGCCTTTCTCCTTTCCTCCCACTCTACCCTGCAGAAGTATAAACTGATACTGTTGTGAAGAGTTCACCTCCTGCAAAATATGGCTTCTTACTGATTACTGCAAGCACATTTCAAGAGTTTCATTTCACAAGCCACTGCACAATCTAACCCTGTAGATTTTGAGGAACCCTAGTGACGAGTCACTGCTTTCTCCTGCATTGATGGCATACTAAATGAGGCCAGAAGACTAGAACCACATAAAGGAAACACACAGACCACGAACTATTCATCGAGATCCATGCAGCAGCCCACAGAAGTAGGCAATGTCTCCCAGAGTTGGCAAAAGAACTACGAAGTAATGAAGCAGCTTCGGGAAACAGGTTACAAGAACTGCTGGCAGTTCCCCACCCTCTTCCTTGTTCATTGCCAAAGATTAGTGCTTTTTACTGCCTGCCTGCAAACTCTCATCTGAAATTTACTCATTTTTACAGGGAAAATAACTCCGAAAGAAACATGAGGAGATTAAGAACCTCAGTAGTTCAATACTGTGTACAGTTCTGGAACAGTTCCATTCCTGTTCCTCAGCTTGTTTCATTCCAAGTCACCTATGTGGCAGGTATTTCAAAATGACCCTGACTACCAATAAATATTCACATAGACACTGATGGTTGCTGGAAACTGGAGAAATAAAGCAACAACTGTGAGTGGAAAAGAATACTAATTCTACTGAATGAAACTGAGCACATCAAAAAAAGCTTTCAAATGGGCAAACAGACCTACTTTGAAATGGACAAACGGGTTACTGCCTTGCCTCTGACTTGCATCAGCTGGCAAGCAGTTCATCAAATGGCTTACATACACATAGGATCACAGAATCGCAGCTCAGATGAGGTGGGAAGAGACTTCTGGAGGTCACACAGTCCAAACCACCAGCCCAAGCAAAGCCAGCTAGAGCTAGCTAGCTCCCTAGGACCACAACCTTTCGAGTACTTCCATCACGGAGACTCTCCAGCATCTCTGGGCAGCCTGTGCTCTGTCACCCTCACAGAAAAAAAAAAAAAAAAATCATAGGATGAGTTGATGAGCATTCTAAGAACCAGGCAGGCTTAGAGATATATATATACATATATATATGTATATATATATGTGTGTGTGCATACGTGCTCACATCAGTGCATGCACACAGCCATTTGTGGAGTTCCTGGCTCGAGTCCAGGGACATAGTCTGGGGAAACAGTGAGTGCTTGCAGGTACTTTCTCCTGAAATGTTTGTTTTTCTTTCTCACTGGTTTCAAACATGTTCAGCCTATCAGCGAAACAAGAGGTAAACACAGAGCCACCTCAGATTACATCTGTTCCCCAGGCCATCTCCAAAGCAAACATTAGTCTCCCAATGAAAAATACAACCATTACCCATTATTGGACATATCCAGTCACTGCCTGACCACCGAGGTGCACAGTTAATGAATCTGCTCATTTCTAATAAAAATAAACCAGACAAAGGAAGTGGTCAGCTAGAGCTGAACTTGAAGAGAAGAAGAAAAGGGATTAATAAAAAATACTTAAAGCTGACATTTTGGTTTTATTTGAAACATGCCCTCCTTGGGAATGACATGATCACACAGATACTATTAGGAAAGCCACACACTGGCGCCAAGTTTTAAGATCTTTACCCATATGACTTAATTTGGGAAGCAGTAAAAAACAGAAAGGAAATTCCTTCGGCCCTGTTATTTCACAGTTCAAGCTTCAAATTAAAGTATTTCAAAACAGAGCTTAGAAGTATATCAGTCAAAATGAGCCACCCTACTTCTTATAGCACCAGCAGAAACAATATTTTCAGATTGTATCTGTATTCCCCAGTCCCCTTCCTGTCTATCCAAGTTATTTAGGAATCAAGTCAGTTTATATAAGCAGTGATCAAGAAAAGCTCCAGCAGAAATATGCTGCAAACCACAGGGTTTTTAAAAGGAATTTTACAGGATATATCTTGGGTTTTTTCAGAGATTACTTCTGCTCATATACAAAAGATTCCTTCCAAATTGAAACATCTGTTGATATAACATCTTAATGTTGGGTTAACATTGAGGCACTGGAACAGGTTGCCCAGGAAGGTTGTGGTTGCTCCCTCCCTGGAGGTGTTCAAGGCCAGGTTGGATGAGGCCTTGAGTAACCTGTACTAGTGGGAGGTGTCCCTGCCTATGGCAGGGGGTTGGAACTAGATGATCCTTGAGGTCCCTTCCAACCTTACCATTCTATGATTCTGTGATTAGCACAAAGTATAAATTCAGGTGCTTAAAACTTCAAATAACATACTTAAGAGACACTTTCAATCTAGACAAACCCATTACCAAGCGAAAGTGTGAATCAAGATCTTTGCTTCCAAATTTCTTGCTAGAATTCCCTAAAACTGCCAGAGATACTCATCTTTCATTTCTTGTGAATTTTGGTTTTGCAATTTCTATCTAAAAATCCCCTTTCAACAAGAAAAAAATATTTCCTGGAAGAGGCACTGAGCAACTACACTGGTGTTACACATTCATTGCATCTTTCTGCAAAGGAAAACCCCACATACTTTGTATAAATATAATTTTTGATTGATTTAAAGAAAAGAGGATGGAATCAGTACAAAAAGGAAACACAGACCATAATTACACTATTTTTTGGTAAGTTTTTGATTTGTGTTCACCACCAACAACCTTAATCTCCCATCAATGAATTTACCAAGTGTAGTCAAAGTCATTAAATGAGTTTCCACTTTGCAGAAACTGACATTTTCGGTGCTAAGCAAGGCTTAGATTTCTGGTTTCAGATTTTTGTGCAAACCCACTAAGAACTTTGAAAATAAATCAATACAGTAGGGGTTTTGTCCAAGTTCTGGAAAGAATTCAGCATTATAAAATGTCACACTTTAATTCTTTAGTAGGAAAAAAACGTTTCAGCTGCATTAAAACCTGTTAGTTAATAGCTATGCTAACAGTTATCAGTGTGAAAATCCTTTCTTCCTCTGCCCACCTAGCTTGGCAAGTGGATAATACCAAACTTACTGCTGGAATGCTGGCAATCAAAAGTAGTTTTAACTGTATAAACAGAGCTGATCTCATAGCTCAAAAAATGTTCCATGCCAGCTAATTACAATACTGGTAATTTAAAAAAAAAAAAGAAAAAAAAAAAAAGTGACCTTTATGAGTATCTTTTCTTCTCTCACTGATTAGTTTGGTCAACCCTAAAAAAACCCCAAATCAAGTCAGAGTTACCAGTACAGCCTTGAGTGTCCATTAATTTCTCAATATGTGAATAAACAAACACTGTTCTTACTACTTCCCTGTTTGGGCAAAACGAAACCCTAGATCCTCATACTCCACGTCATTAGATCTGAGTAAGGTATGACAGGACTAAAAATCTTTTCCAGAGGCAATTCAGATACTTGAGTTTTCTTCCCATTTCACTCTTCTGCTGTGTATGTTCAGAGATGCACAGATAAGTCCTTGTTTCATTCCCCAAACAGTTGGAGAATATGTGAGTACTCCAGTGTTTCCTCAGCTGTGGTTGCCAGAACTAGAAATTGATCCAGTTTAGAAAAGCTTTGGGGAAAGAGGAAAACCTTCGCTATGGCTGTTATCCCAGTTACACAGAGTAAGGAAAAGACAAGACACAAAAGCTCTGTACTCACAGCAAAGAATCTACACAGCCAGACTACAACACAGGATGAGTTCTGCCTCCAGCAGGTTTCAGATTCTGTTCTTGAAAGTAAGCTACTTGCAGTCAACCTAGCAACCCGCTGCACGCATTAGAGAAAAGATCACTTCATTCAAATGTGCATTTTCTTTTTTTCAAAAAGGCACAAGAAGCAGCAGCAGAAATAAGTCCTGTAAATAACTAAAGAATAAGGCAGAAATATATCCTGTCAGGAGTAAGATAGGACACAATGAATAGAACCTGGATTTTTCACTCCTGACTCTGGCACTCATGTGCTGCCTGGCATTCATGAAATCATTCCGGGGCCAGGATCAAAAACTCGTGCTTGATGAACATTTAGGATTTTAGGACATGAGAAGAATCAGCATTGCCCTGAACAATGAAGGCAAATGTGGCAACAAAACATTGTTTAGAGCTCCTTTCTTAGGCCAAACCCCAACTTGGTGGAGCACAACATTCTGTTCAGAGAATCATAGTATGGTGAGGGTTGGAAGGGACCTCTTGAGATCATCTGGTTCAATCTTGCTACTTAAAGGAGGTTCCCCTAGAGAAAGTTGCCCAGGTTGCATCCAGGTGGGTTTTGAATCTCTCCAGGGAAGGAGACTCCATAACCTCTCTAATCAGCCCTTTCAAGTCTGGGATTCCACTCCAGGGATACACCTGCCCAGGAAGAGATGGAGCTCAGGGACAGTGCTAAGAGCTGCTCACATACCCTGTAAAAGCTGCAGGACAAACTGATTAACTTCAACATCAGAGACTGGCTTCTCTATCTTCCAACAAGCTCTGGCTTTAGGGAGCTGCTGGGTTCCTATACTGGATCAGTGCGCTTGAAACAAAGATGAACGGAAGTCTCTGTCCCAGCTTCTGTCCTGCCCTTCAAAAACCCTGATGTGTTCTGTGGATTTTGGCAAGTTTCCTAGAAACTATACAGGAAGGTTTTCATATTAGTAGAAGTCAAGCCACAAATTACAAAGTAAGGTAATGCTGTTGCTTTAATGTTCTTTCATGCAGGAAGTTCCTTTCTTCCTGTATCTGGGTCTTTCTAATAGCAGTAGCAAAGTGGAAAGGAAACAAAAACTTGCTCATGTTACTAAAATACAACAGAATTGTTTTATTCTGAGGGTGATGTTACATGGGATAATTTAATGCATGTGTCTCAGTACGCAAGCATGTTGCATACCAACTGCTGTGTCACTTAGATTCTCTGCCCAAAAGTCTGATCACAGTACCAACAGTTTCTTAGGTGAGTCCATGACTGAGAAATGCATTTTGTTTCTTCATCTCCCTTCAAAATATTATTTGTGTTACCATGCTCATATAAATCACAGAATGCCAGGGGTCAGAAGGGACCTCCAGGGACCAAGTCCAATCCCCCTGCCAAGGCAGGATCAGCCAGGGTAGTGCACACAGGAATGCATACAGGCAGGTTTTGAAAGTCTCCAGAGAAGGAGACTTCACAACCTCTCTGGGCAGCCTGTTCCAGTGCTCCATCACCCTCACCACAAACAAGTGTCTCCTTGTGTTGAGGCAGAACCTCCTGCATTCTAGCTTGTACCCTTTGTTCCTTGTCCTATCACTGGGCATTACCAAAAAGAGATTGGCACCTTCATCTTAATACTTCCCTGCCTATGGCAGGGGGTTGGAACTAGATGATCCTTGAGGTCCCTTCCAACATATCCATTCTATGATTCTATGATACTCACCCCTCAGATCTTTATAGATGTTGATACGATCCCCTCTCGGTCTTCTCTTCTCAAAACTAAATATTCCCAGTTCTCTCAGTCTTTCTTCACAAGAGAGATGTTCAAGTCCCACAATCATCCTAATAGCTCTTCATTGAACTCTCTCCAGCAGATTCCTTTCTCTCTTGAACTAGGGAGCCCAAGATCGGACATGGTCTTCCAGGTGTAGTCTCACTAGGGCAGTGTAGAGGTAACGTATTTTCTTCCTCTCCTCTCTCTGTAGACTTACTGTGAATTCCATTTCATCTTCTCATAAGCACATACTTTAAATATATGAACCAGACATAGACTGTGTGGCTTCTTGGCTGGAATGGACTGCCCAGGGAGGTGGTGGCGTTACCGTCCGTGGAGGTCTTTAAGAAAAGATTGGATGTGGCACCTGGTGGCATGGTTTAGCTGATGTCATGGTGTTAGGTTATAGGCTGAACTTAATGATCTCAGAGGTCTTTTCCAGACTCAATGATTCTGTGATTTCATTTCAGTGGAATCATAGAATGGTAGGGTTTGGAAAAGACCCCTGAAGACCATCTAGTCCAGCCCCTCTGCTAGAGTAGGATAACGTCCAGGTGGGTTTTGAACACCTCCAGAGACAGGCTCTACAATCTCTCTGGGCAGTCTGTTACAGTGCTCTGCTGCCATTAAGCAGGTTGAGTCCAAGATTGTGATTACACAGTCACCAGCAGCAACGTATCTTTTAGTTTCCTATTATTCTAATCTAACTCCCTCTTTGTCTTGTTATCTACTTCAGCAAATTAACATATAAAACATAGCAAAAATTATCTGTACATTTTCTCCTATAACTGAACAATTTACATGGAATTACAGGGGAGAAAAGATTACTTTTTCAAGTTATATACAAGCATTATTTTGCAATCTTTGGCCTGTAACTGAAAGATAATAGTTTTAATTTGCATTCAAATAAAGTAAATCTCTCAGTGTAAAAGACTTTTTATAGTTCCCATAAACCAGAAACAGATTAAAGTGTAGACAGTGTAAGGAGGACAGGAGGATAAATCAACCAAACAAACAAGATGATCAAGAGAAAAAGAAGGCAAAAGAATCCTTTCTAAACATTCACTTAGCTTCGCAAATCTTATGCACTACACGAAAGTCTCTATGATCTCTCCAGGTTTCTACCACTAAAGCATTGGCTTTAGCTCAGAAGGCAAAGACCCAAGGATGTCAAGCCTTTGAGCCGTGGAAATACTCCGACTTTGTCTTGTGAATTCCAAATCCCTTCATCAGGAGAAATAGCAATCTACCAGGAAAGGCTAAGTACCGTCAGCTCCTTAGCCCGTGCTTTTTCACAAATATGCCAGTGTTGTACCTTTACTGTGACATGAGAAACACAAAACAATCATTTTCTGGTTATGAAAGTGTAATGTGCCTGCAGTTTCCTCTGAAGTCAGCGAGGATTATCAATATCCTGAAGCTCTGAAAAGATCTGCTAGATTTTCTTCCCCAGGGGAAATATTTAAACAAAGTATGAATTAGTTTCAATTTTTTAAATGTTTTTTCACCAAATCACAGAATGGTGAGGATTGGAAAGGAGTTCCAGAGATCATCTACTCTGCTCCCACTGCTAAAGCATGGTCATCCAGACAGGATTGCCCAGGATTGCAATGTCCAGGCAGATTTGAAACCTGTCTAGAGAAGGAGACTCCAGTCTCTCTGGGCAACCTGTTGCAGTGCTCCATCACCTTCACAATAAAGAAGTTTATCCTCATGTTCAGATCAAATCTCCTGTGTTTTCAGTTTTGTACCCTTTGCCCCTCATCCTCTTTCTGGGCACCAATGAAAAGAGTCTGATCCCATCCTTTTGACATCCATGCTTTAGATATTGATAAGCATTGATAAAATCCCTCTCAGTCTGCTCTTCTCCAGGCTATGCAGTCCCAAGTCACTCAAGCCTCGGTGGTGGAGAGATGTTGCAGTGGTCCTCCCCATCTTTGTAACCCTCTACTGGAAGCTCTGCAGTAGTTTCCTGTCTCTCTTGAACTAGCATCTGCAGAACTGGACACAATACTCCAGAAGCAGCCTCTTTCACCTGCTGGTCACATTCTTCTTAAGGCATCTCCAGAGTCCATTTGCCTTCTTGGCCACAAGGGCACCTTGCTGTCCATGAGGACTCTAAAGTTCTTCTCCACAGAGCTGCTTTCCAGCAAGTCAACCTGCTAGAAATCCTTTTATTTGTTATAGTTCAATGTAATTGAATGAGAGATCACTCACCTACCACTAAATAACCAAACAAGGTAACTCAGCACAGTCTCATAACTTGCTACCTATGAGACAGACCTCCTGAGTGTTGCCTGTGTCTATGCCCAATGCCACTACTCCACTTGCAATGTCTACCTGTTTTTTTCCTCACAGCCTGGGTTTTGCAGTATTCATATGGGAGATGTTCTAATGGACCTCTTTTGGGAGGAGTAGATTACAGAGCCTTTGCATCTGCATGAGCATATTAAGCACAAGGCTAATTTACAAAAGGTTTATTTTGCCTTCTGGCTATGCTTATGAGGGTTATCCCAGCTCAGACCTTTGAATGAAACTCTTTTAGGCCCCTGCCCTCAGGAAAGTTGGTCAGTCCTGTAGAAGTAGTACTGACAACTCAGCTCTGTGAAATGATGGTAGTTAAAAACAATCCTTTGTTGACAATTTTGTCTTGGTTAGTCGCAGTTCTCCTTTATTTCACTTTTCTTTGGCCCTTTAGAGGAACCTTACTTTTCCCAGGAACTATATATAATAGGTAGTTAACCCAGGAAGTTTGACTCCACTTGGAGCAGCCACTGTCCATGCTTAGCCATGAATCTACCACTTAACTGGGTTAGGTGCAAACAATTGAAGTCTTTCAGGTTTCAGGATAAAGGAAGTGAAAGTCTGAAAGTGACCACTAATTGGAGACTTCTGCCTAGCATAAAGTTATATTACAGTACCACAAGTTTTCAAATTAGGGACCAGTTCCATGAAGCCCCCCTCTATTTATCAGCATATATATATATGTAAAATTAGGAAATAATTTACAGTAATACAGTTACTGACTAAGTTTCATGTCTTGGATGTTCAATGGTACACACTTCCTCGTCAGGACTGTAATTTCATTACAGTATGAGGAGTCTGAGATTGATATGTCCCAACGGATCTAAAAACATGGTAGGAACAGCATTTGTACAGCTGAGGTCTTCCACCAACAGAAATATACTTCAGAACAGTTGTTTTGAGTGAAATCATGTAAAGAGATGGCTCAAGGTATTTTGTCTGGCTTCCTATCTCAGTTGAACGATTTTGTTTTGTTAATACATACACACAATGAAAGAGAAACCAAATCAAAAAGTTTTGAGAGACCCAAACCACTTCTCTCCCTAAAGGCATATGTTCCTGTCTCTCATTGTAATCAAGGACTAAATTTGGCCTCAAACAGTGGTGTCATCACCTGTGACAACAAAGACTGAAGAAAGGTTGTGCCTTCTGTACTGTGTATTTCAACACAAGGAACAAAAAAAGTAGTTGTTGAGATTTTTGTAACAGAAGATCATGGTTTAGACTGCATTAGAAATCTTTCAGAAGCAGAAATTAGAAAGCCCAATGTCCAGTTCTTAAAATCTTTTTTCTGTCAGAAACTGTGTGCCTTTTAATTAAAAAATGAGAGGTTTGGTGCTTTTGTGGTACTTTGTTCACCTGTAAGCCAGTAAGAGGCAGGAGCTTCTCGAAGGTATGGAAGTTAAAACTAGCATTCTGTCCTGGCAGATTATTTCATTTAGATAAAAAGAATTTTATAACAGCTCTAGCAATACTTACTACTATACCATTTGGACACATACTATTACAAAAATGCTGTAGTTCTGTTCTAGGGATATTTCTCTCTTTCTCTCTGTATACAAATATTTAAGGTTGCTTTAAGAACCTGTTGCTTTTAAAGAACAAGAATTATTATTCTTCCAATTTCTGGAACTGTCTGTATTTGAGGACTGTACACTGAACTACCAAGATAAACTTTTTATTTTTTTTTTGTCTCCATGGCTTTACGAGTAACAGTTTCACTGACTTGAAGCAGAAAATGGCAGTTTTGGGAATGGAAAGGAAATGACAAGTGACTGCATTTTTACAGGAGTCAGTATTCCAAGGGTTATGTTATTATTCACATTCTTAACATTAATTGCTTTGGTGATCAAGACTACAAAACACATCTTGCTTCCCTGTAAGAAACTTGGACCTGAGAACAAGTAGGTATCTTCGGCTGACCCAGAAGACCATTCCTCTACTTAAGGTGGCATAAAAACACTCTGACCATCCCACTCTGTCATGTCCACATGAGCAAATGAAGAAAATGGGAAAGAAAAAAAAAGTGGGGGGGAGCCTTACACCTCTTATTTGCAATCAGAGAATCATTTTGGTTGGAAGAAACTTTAAAGATCACGCCCCTCAAGCGCCACATCACGCCTTTTAAATCCCTTCAGGGATAAAGACTCTACCACTGCCCTGGACAGCCTCTTCCTAGCCTTCTCAACTTTTTAGGGGAAGAAAATTTTCCTATATCCAACCAAAACCTCCCCTGGCACAACTTGCAGCTATTTCCTCTAGTTCTATCACTTGTTACTTGGGAGACCAACAGATCCCCACCTCACTCATTTTAGGGAGTTGTAGAGAGCAAGGTCTCCCCTGAGCCTCCTTTCCTCCAAGCTAAACAGCCCCAGTTCTCTCAGCTGCTTCTCATAAGACTTGTGTTCTAGATACTTCCATCCAAGACAAGGCTCAGGGGGGACCTCGTTGCTGGAGGAAATAGCTGCAAGTTGTGCCAGGGGAGGTTTTGGTTGGATATAGGAAAATTTTCTTATTCAGGGGAGGCTGAAGCCAAGTAGGGCTTGGTCTCTTCTCCCAGGAAACCAGCAACAGGAGGACACAGCCTCAGGTTGTGCCAGGGGAGGTATAGGCTGGATATTAGGAGGAAGTTCTTCCCAAAGAGAGTGATTGGCATTGGAATGGGCTGCCCAAGCAGGTGGTGGAGTCACCATCTCTGGAGATGTTCAAGAAAAGACTTGATGAGGCACTTAGTGCCATGGTCTGATAGGGATGGGTGATAAGTTGGACTGGATGGTCTTGGAGGTCTCTTCCAACCTGGTTGATTCTATGATCTTTGTTGTTCTTTGGACATGCACCAGCACATGAATGTCCTTCTTACAGTGAGTGGCCCAAAAATGAACCCAGTATTTGAGATGCAGCCTAATTATCCTGATTGTCCTAATTTATCTACAGCTAAAGTTATTCTGACACTGTGAACAAGATCAGTGTTGGATTTCTCAGTAAATGCAGTGCTTCTCTGCAGCACAGGACACAACAAGGAGGTGGTAGTATACAGTCCACTGCAGTTGCAAGCATAAATGCATCTTGTTTGGAAAAAAAAAAAAAAAGCCTTTCATGAAATTAAAAAAAAAAAAAAAAGCTTAAAAAATGTTAGAGCAATGTAAAATCGACTATTACTTATGTTTCTAGATACATGACAATAAAGTTTTACGGCCCCATCTGTCATTGCACCTGAGTGGCCTTCCAGTATGTATGAACCATGGCAGAGAGCTAAATTCAGCATTAACATGAGTGCAATGCAGTCAAACTGTTTATCCAACGCCAGTGGCAAAGTCAGCCCACAGTGTTCAGAAGGAAAGATTTTATAAAACAATAGAATCTGCTGATACAAGTCCCTTGAAAACTATTTAATGACTGGAAATCTTTGAGGGAACAGAACAGATGAAGTTCCTCAGTGGCCTTTTACAACAGCCACTCCACTAATGAACATCTGGAGTTCTCACTGCTCTCCTGCTTTTATACCATTTAATGCATATTGCTTTAGACCTTTACGTGTTCGTGATAAACTGGCAGCAAAGGCTGCTGTAAATAGAAAGAGGATGAAGACAATTTTTCCATTAACAACACATTTCCCTTTGGAGTCTGAGGTACATTATTGGCTTGTTCCAAGAGCAGAACATAAACTGCCTCTTATTTGTGAAACATTATTATTATAGCTTCTACCTGAAGATGTTTCTTGAAACAAAAACCTCAGGACTATTTCTGTACACAAATCAAACTAAGATGCAACGTACAAGCACAGAACCACCATAAGCTACAGAGAAAAAAAGCATTCTCATAAATTACTTGTTTTGAGGTTTGTAATTCCCACTGATCTGTCAATCAGCTGCTCCTAAACAGGTGTAGAGAGCGATACAGATGAAATAGGTGCTGATTTGGTTCAGGCTCTCTGCAGGGAGGGAGGTATGAGAGAACAATCTCCTGGTTCTATACACCACTTCTTAGGAGAAGGCAGTGACCACAAACCACACTCCAAGCTGCTTGCAGTGGCTGGATCACACTGTTCTTTGACTGCAATAGCCTCATGGTAGCCTCTAAAGTCCATTAGGGAGGAGACAACAGCTGCTGCTCTTCTCTCACACAGCATCAGAGACCTTCTCTTCCATTTCTTTGTTAACAAGTCACCCACAACAATCTGGTGACTCTCACCACTATCTGGATGTGATGGTTTGTGAGTTCCCTGCCACCCCCACCCCCACCCACTTTGTATAATCACCCAGACTAGAACTCAGCCAGCTGGAAGTTAAGGACTGAAGCTCTATTTACAGCTCAGCACAATGTACAAGCAGAGATATACACTATAGACAGGAATAGTTACAGACATAGACAAGTTAAAGGTAATACAGAAACACAACTCCCCTCCCAGAAATCAGAGACCCCAGGAGGAGCTTCCAACCACCCTTCCACCTTCTCCCCATGCCTATACTTTACTCCAAGGTTTGCCTTACGTGCAAGGTGAGTTTGGAGGATTGGCCAGGGGGTAAGAAGAAAAGTGCTTAGTGAGGTTACTCGGCAAAGAGGTGATGGTCAGAAGCTAGACAGCCCGGGAGTGTCTGAGCCCAAGAGTGTCTTATCTATGTTTTGTATACTTATTCTTATACATCTCAGCAAGCCTATGAGTGAAGCAGACATCACCATTGTTTTCCTTTCACAGTCTATAATTTTCTCTATTAAAATATTTGAATTAGCCTCAAACCAGCATACTGAATCACTGTTTATGCTTTTCCACTCCAGCAACTATGCTATAAATAAAAATTCATTCAAATGTCCATTATTAAAAATATTAAGTACTTGTAAGCCTGGTGGCACTGATTTTGTTTGCAAAGATATAACTCAAAACTTTCATTTAGATAAGTCTATTAAAACTCTTCATGTTCCTTTCTCTATTTGCTATGCATCAGTATTCCTCCAAAAACATAGAATCATAGAATATAATCATAGAATGCTAAGGTTGGAAGGGACCTCAAGGATCATCTAGTTCCAACCCCCTGCCATAGGCAGGGACACCTCCCACTAGTACAGGTCACTCAAGGCCTCGTCCAACCTGGCCTTTAACACCTCCAGGGAGGGAGCAGCCACAACCTCCCTGGGCAACCTGTGCCAGTGCCTCACCACCCTCACTGCAAACAACTTCCTCCTAACATCCACTNCCTGTCCTCATAGCAGAGCTGCTGCAGCCCTCTAATCATCTTTGTGGCCTCCTCTGGACCCGCTCCGACAGTTCCATGTCCTTCCTGTGCTGGGGGCTCCAGAACTGCACGCAGTACTCCAGGTGCGGTCTGACCTGGATTATACTCTCCAATAACTTCCAGTCTTATTCACCTCGTTGAGTATTTCATTTTTCCTTTCAGCCCCCCCTTCATGAGCTGCTCCACAGATTTTTAAACCTGTTGTTTTGAATCTCATCACCACCACAATACCTGTTTGTTGCAATCAGGTCCTTCACATTCTTCTAACATCCCAAGTCCAGCTCCCGAGTGTTCTGAGTTCCACTGACTATCACAGACCTGTGCTCCCTCACCCTGCCAAGAGTCCTCAGGTTTCAGAGTTTCATTATATATTTATAGATTTCGCCACATTTTCAATAACCAGATTTTTTTGAATTTCAGTAAGGTCCTAAAAACTCCTTTCTAACTTTCCAAGTCAATTTTTTTTCCCTTTCTTTTTTAATTTATTATTATTATTTGGCAGGCTAGAATTGCTGTGAATCCTCCACTCTGAAGCACAGAGGCAGAAAAACTTGCTCGGTATGGGGTAATGCTGTGCTGGGCTTCAGCTCAGAGCCTTAGCTCTGATGGTAAGAAAGAGAGCACATTAGCAGTGTATCTCTCTGCTCCTGCTTTTCTTTTTGGCAAGAACTGCTACTCTGAGCCAGCAGGTGTTTAATGCTATTAAATTTATGGGTAGTGAAAGCTGTTGAATTTTAAAACATCTGGGCAACATAAATTACCAAAACTTTTTTTTAGTACAAGGCTCAAAAAGAGGTTCAAAATCTAAAGAAATGCATTAGAAGCATTGATAAAAATGCATTTATTTTTGAACATTTGACCATATGACTCTGGGATCCCACAAGTATTCTCATATTTGTAGCTACAGTCCCTGCAACATATGAGCCAGAACACCTCAAGAAGGCAGGCAATGGCCAAATCTCACCAATATTCAGGTTTTGGTGTGCTGCAGATGGATCACCTAGTATGACAGAAAGCATCGAAAAGTATTTTTGTTTCTCACATTGTGTGCAGTTTCCTGGATCTAGTTCTGCAAAGTCTGATGCATGTTATTCTTCCTTATGTAAGTATAGGTGCACGTAACTGCCATGGAAAGCATTAATGGGGAGAGGGACCAAGAAAGGAGGAGGAAAATTTGAAGTTGGAAAGTCTGAAGTTGGGTTTGGTCTCTTCTCCCAGGCAACCAGCAACAGAACAAGAGGATATAGTCTCAAGTTGTGCCAAGGGAGGTATAGGCCAGATATTAGGAGGAAGTTCTTCACAGAGAGAGTGATTTGCCATTGGAGTGGGCTGCCCAGAGAGGTGGTGGCGTCGCCATCCCTGGAGGTATTCAAGAAAAGATTGGATGAGGCACTTAATGCCATGGTCTAGTTGATTGGATAGGGCTGGACTGGATGATCTTGGAGGTCTCTTCCAACCTGGTTGATTCTATGATTCTATGAGAAGGTTTTGGCAAAAGAGCTAGTGAACAGTGTAAGCAGCTAAGATGAAGCAATGCAAAATGCTTAGAAGCATATCATTTGCTTCACAAGCAATCCTTTTTAATTGAGGAGGAGTAGCGTTAGTTTCCAAGATGCTGAGGACTTGTGGCACAACAGCAGAAGATGACCTGCAGATGTAAAACATCTCAGAAAGTCTAACCCTAATTTAGGTGCCTGAAAGCTTGGGTTTTAAAAGTCTCTGAACTGCTCTGTTGCAAGGTTACTGTGAGAAGCAAGAGCTGATTCATCACAAACTTGCCTGGGACACACCATCAAACTCTCCCTATTTTCCCAGCTCCCAGAGATCAGCATTGCAAAGTGTGAGTGTCTTCAGGCTGTCAATATAGAGGCATGACTTGACAATCTCCACTGGAGTAGAACCAAGTATCGCTGACTGAGCTGCTCCTATCAGGTTAAGCATGTGGTCCACACTGAGGAGGAGACAATAAACTTTCATTTGTGAACAAGAGAAACGCCAAAAAGCAGTACAAGAGATGAACCATGAGGCCTGTGCTCAAGCTAGAAACATTAATCCCATGGTCTGCCTCTCGATGGTGGGCTTTCTGCTCTGGGATACTCTTCGGCCGCCCATTTCATTTGTGATTCTAATTGTACATTTTTTCTCCCCTCCACCAGCTAGAGCTCAGAACTGATCAACTCTGTGTGAAATTTCAAGCCCATAAATTTGATACACAGAAGAAATACTGCAGTGATCTGTTAACAGCTATAATCGTCAATGCATGAGAAATAGGAGCCAAGGAAATAAAGCACTTCCCATAAATGCTTTTTTTTTTCCTTTAACAGAGCTTATTTTAAGCTTTGTCACACTAATGGGGTTTGTAAAAAACTAAAAAGATACGTTTCCATCATGGTTTTTTGGATGCTGTCTGGTCTACATCAGCAATAACAGGAGATAAGGAAGAGAGGTGGTGTAACCACCCTATAGCACAGTGCATTAGGGAAACATTGCCATGAAAAAGTACACAGAGTAACAGAACCATTTAGATTCGAATAGAGCTTTAAGATTGAGTCCAACCATTAACCTAATGCTACCAAGTTCCTGACCACCATATTCACACGGCTTTTCAATTCCTCCAGGCATGGGGACTCCACCACTTGTCTGGGCAGCTTGCTCCAGGGCATGACAACCCTTTGGGGGAGAAAATTTTCATAATATCCAACCAAAACCTCCCCTGGGACAACTTGAGGCTGTTTCCTCTCGTCCTTTCACTTGTTACTTGGGAGAAGAGACCGTCCCCCATATTGCTGTAACCTCCTTTTAGGGAACTGTAGAGAGTGAGAAGGTCTCCCCTGAGCCTTCTCCTCCTCAGGCTAAACAACCTCAGTTTCCTCAGAAGACTTTTACTCTGCATACTTCACCAGCTTTGTTGCCCTTCTCTGAATCTGCTCCAGCACCTCAATGTTCTCCTTCTGGCGAGGAGCCCAAAAGTGAATCCAGTATCCAAGCCACACTAACAACTAAATATTTTTCCTGGTGTGACTGTGGATGAGTGACCTTTTTCCAAACAATCTCAATTCAGGGGAAGGACAGATGCAGATCCAAATGAAAATGTGGTATCTGGCCTCTATCTTTAACCTAAGTTGTATTTGTTTAGGAAAAAAAAAATGGTGTTTGGGATAGTATTACCAATTGTGGACAAGGAGTGGGTTGAATGACAGGCTAGGTGCACTACCTCCTGACCACCCTCAGTCATATTACAGCTCTTATTTGTTTTCCCCACAAAAGAGGGAAAAAAAAAAAAAAAAAAAAAAAAGTAACAGATAAGCCTGGGACTTTCCAGGTCACCTTGGTTTGAACACCTGTTAATGGACCTGAGCATTTCCCTTCTGTGGTTTGGCTTTGCAAATCTCAGCTGAACACTCTCCCCACATTACCAATGCTTTCCCTCAGCAAGGGAGAGCCCATTCTGCCTGCCCCGCTACAGCTGCGGAACATCTGGGTGGGAAGATCCTTTGCCCCCAGGACTCCCCAGAGCACAGTGTGGTTACTTGAGTGGTACTCAGGGAGTATGGTTTGGCTGTCTACATTTCCTGTTTTGAAATTTTAACTTACTCTGATTATTGTGTTTTTATGTGATTGCCAAGTTATTGGAAGGTCTCTTCCTCCTACCCTTGCCCTGCCTGCATATCACATATACACACGTATATATACACATATACATTATTAGCCTTATTATTTCAAGCCATGAAAAGGCATGTTTTATAACAAAAATATCTCCCCTTTTCTCAAGTCCTGTGGAAACGCTAAAGGTTTAGCTTCATCCACTACCAAAATCCCCCATTACGTAAATTTTTACCTTTCCAATTTAAAATGACTTTTAACCAAAAGCAAAACAAACACAGGCAGTTGCTATTGGCACACAGCCTTAACTCTTTTCAGCAGCCTTTTTACCAGCCATTCCCTTAAGCTACGTTTGAAAGCCACAGCTTATTTTTCCTCCCGTACAAGAGAAAAGATTCTGCATGTCATATTCACAACTACACAAAGACATCTATCGTCATCTTTTCTAACCAGTTACTTCCCTTCATTCATCCCCAAATCCATCTCTGTTGTTAAATGTAGAGTTATATAGAATAAACCCCTACACAACAGAGTGGTTACCTCATCTAAAATTCAGTTTTCTTTGTTAACTAGCGATTTTCCACTGCTTTCAGTACCTGAATAATATCTTAAGAGCTTAAGGCAAAAGCCAGTACTTAAAGGCAGCATTCTACTTATTAAATACCAAACACTCCCAAATTATTCAGAAAGCAAACTAGAAAAAAAACACTAAACTGCACACCATAAACTTAAATGCTTTTATAACTCTTTCTCCTCCAAATGGCAAATTATTTTGCAATACTAAAATTTGATGAAGGTTCACTATGTAAAGTGGTGCTTAGGTAGCAATGAGCAGCTAATACTTTGTTTAAGATGGCAGAGAGTCTTACTCTTCACATGTCCAGGCTCCAGCTTCACAAGGCTATCACTGTTTAGGGTTCAGAACACATGAAAAAGATGAGAGAAATACCCACATCAGCTCTCCAAAGGCACTAGCAGAGTAGCAGCAAGCCAGAAGAAAGGCTGAAAAGACTAATTTGTTCTCAAGGACTGTTTTGTTACAGCAAGATTTAGCAGTTGGGCTCGAGGGTTATTCTTAAATCAGCTCTTTAATCAGAGGACCATACAGCTGGGAAACTGAGGCACAGATGCACAGGACACTAGAATAGATGCAATTCGACCCTATCACAGAGACAATTAAAGAGTAGGGAATTTAGGAATCTAATAACCCAGATTGGAATTTAGCCAAGATGCTGAAGCAGATGCACAAAGCTGTTGCAAGGATGCTTTGTGTATTCTTTATCATTTTAATATCTTATGTTGTACCATATGCTCCCACATTTCAATCATTGCAATATAAGCCACAAAAGAGGGAAACGAAAATGTTGACAAACCATTTATAGAGATTAAATTCCCCCAGGATCTTTCAGGTCTGGGATTTTACAGGCATTCCATTTTCAAAATGCTGCTAGACTTAAATAATCCTGGGGAAATATTCCTTTCTCCAGGGGACACTTGGAAACACAAGACATAGACTTTGCCCAGTGAGAGAGGAAAGTCCCCAGACCAAAGAAAAATAGGGGGAAAAAAACCCATCAACTAAAATCACATGAGAAGGCCTGTGGCAAGAAAGAGAAATATTCAGAGCAGGGGACACTTGGCCAGGAAAGAGTATGGCCAGGAGAGCTACCACACAGCTGTTTCCTCTCCTGCCCACTCTCCTGGTGCTTTGTCCTTTAGCTGACTCTGGCTCCGGTTGCTCTAGCAGGCTTCCTGCTCTTTGTAGATTTGAACAATTCTTTGTTATTTGTTTTTATGCTTTTGGCTGTTTGCTTTGCAAAATGCCTTTTACTAGCCCCGTATTTCTGTCTCATATTTACCTGTCATTAATTGTAATCCTCTTCATAAGCTGAGTTCTTCCCTTCCTGTACAGAGACATGTTCAGCTTTTCCAGAATTTTGCCTTTACCTACCCCTATTAATTTGCAATCCTGCTCTTTGAGTTGCTCTTTTTTTTTCCCTAGTGTAGTCATTTATTACTTATTTTATGGGATGTTTAAGTAGCCCCCATGCTGAGCTGCAACACTTTAATTTCCTCACTTTTCACCTTAACATCTTTTTTACTAGCTTCCTCATTTTTAAGCCTTCAATTTAGTGCTCAATTTAGCATGGGTATACTGGTTCTCTGTACAATTCATCCTCTGAGGACACTACTTAGAATTATATTATTACTTAAGTACATCTACATTAATGTCACTTTTGTGTGACTGCATCTCAAGGCAGAGATACATTACATTGGCCAACTCAGGTCAAACTACTATGACAGCAAGCACTGAATACAAAATATGTTCTGAATTTCAAGCTCTGAGTTTGGAGCTTTGCCCCAGACCCAGCATGCCTAAGTATACAATTTTACACCCAATGAACTGGTAAACCCCCAATACAAAAACCTTGGCCACCAGCAGTTTCTGAAAGAGTTGTGCAGAAGTTTAGGAGTTTTGCCTGTTTGTTCTGTCCAGTCTTCACTTGCACAGGTGATTGGTGACTTCCACAGAAAATGTTGATTCCCTTAAAGTATGAATTTCAACTCCTTTTTAATCAGAGGTAGCTCTTGTTCTCTCTTTATGGGCTATGACCTTTCTCTGTGGGATTTTATGCAGTGCCTCTCATTAGATGACATTAATCCTTGTTCAAATGCCTGGGCCTTATCTTAGTTTCATGTTTAAAGCAATCCCTTGTTTCAGTTTTATACCTGCATCTCTTACTTTTGCTTTCAGATGTGGAGTTTAAGTTACTTGACATTGAAAGGTAAAGAAAATGGGGTTCTGCAGTACCCCTCATGGGACAGTGTGCTTGTCAGACCACAGTGTCACCCAGCAAAGCCAAGACCAGCTGAAAGTTCAGATACGCATTTATCATAACAATAGAAAACACAAATTGGCTTCTTTTCTTTTCTTTTGTATGAAGTCATTACCAAACATATTGACTTGGAACCCCAGGGATTTGGAAGCAGCCAGATTTAGAATAGGAATGAAACTACTAGGCTTTTTCAGCAATAAGAGTGAACTTGAAGCTGCAAAAGAAATTTTTTAAAAAAAAAGAGAGAGCCAAAAGCAGTCACAGAATTGAGACTGATGACTTCACAGCTGGAATAATACAGTTATGACACTAACAGACTTGGAAAATGTTTCAGACTCACTGAGAACATTAGAAGTGAGTTCTTCTGAGTATGAATAGGGAAAGACTCAAGTTTCAAAGAATATAAAATCATATTTTTGACAGTAGGAAAAGGGCTAAAGAATAACAGTGCAGAACAGGCAAAATTCCAACTTTGATCCAGCCTTTTCTTAATCCCAACACTGAACAACTCCAAGACATCTTATAAAGGTGACTGTATGGATGAAGTATATTTTCACTCTTGTTGGCATCCGAGTTGCCACTAACCACGGTTAATAGCAACAGTATTGGCTACTGCTGCCAAAAGGCGTAGTAGTGAGGGGAAATGCTATCAATATCCCATCCTTCCTAGAGCAGCAAGCAGCCAGGAATGGGATAAGAAAACACAGCAGTGACCCTACAGTAAGACTGAAATGCTATGTCAGCTTCTGTCACTGGCATAGAAAGCACGTGGGGTACGTCAAAAAGCAGCCTCTCTCACCTTCCTTACCACCAGCATCAGCTGCCCCAGTTCATTGCCAAGACAGCAATTAGAGCTAAAAATTAAACTAAATCAAGGCAGAAGGCAAGCTTTCAGACTATTTACCCAGCCATTTCTGACTACTCCTTGGTTGTTGGGTATTTGTTGCCTTTCCACCACGTTGATGAGTTTTTTCAGCTTCTGTAAGAGGCAAAAGATCCTACTCTGGTAATGCAGAGTTCTATAGCAGTATCCTTCCCTGTTCAAAATATTCAACAAGAAGCTAGAAATGTTAGCTGTTCCCTACCTGATAATCTCCTTAAAAGGACACCCCAGACCCAGTTGCTTTATGATGCTTCTGGTAACACATATCAATAGAGTTATGTTTCAAACCCTATCCGAAATATTCCATAATCAATTTTCTTACCTCATAGGAGATTCAAAATTCAATTGACTGGCAGCCTAGGCAGGAGAAAGTTATGTTTAAACATCATCCCCTGCGTGCCTGCAGAGTATAATACTTTTAAAAAGCTCATTTGACATATAGAAAAACATTTCACTATCCATAAACACAGCGGCTGTGTGTATAAAAGTGCAGGTAAATTAAACTATCTGAATGAAAAAATAGCAGAACAAGGGAAGTGAAAAATCAGTTGAATAGAAATGAGTAAAAGTTAAAGCTCTTTGTATTAAATATAAAGAGTAAGGTAGGGGAAAAAAAAACTCCCTCTGAAATATTCATGCTCTGAAAACATGCTTTAAGTACACATAAAAATCCCAGCTTTTCACTTTTATCAGGTCACAACTAAGTCCCTGGATATAGGCACATTCTGACCCAACAGTTCTCATTGTGGGATCAGAGCTTAAATGACCTATTTGGATCTTAGATAGAGCAGCTGCTCTGGGGAGACAGAGGCACTCTGAAGCATCTGTCTTCCTTAATAGAAAGCAACTTTCTATTTGTTTACCTGCAAAAAGCTATGAGTGCCAAGACAAGAGTGCTCAGGCCAATTTCAGTATCATGTCTTGAGACAGGATTTTTTTTTTTATTTCCTACACTGGTTTCAATCAGAAATTTTCAATCTGCTGTAATTTTCCTGTGTTCCTTGCACCAAACATTAACAGTGGGAAACCTGAAACATCCCCAGTGTTAGCAAAATTATGAAAAAAGGAGATACTTGGCTTACTGAATTATTACCAAATCCTACTGTAGTTCCAAAGGAGGACTGTAGTAAAAGGGGGTAAAAACCTAAACCTAATCATTAAAAGAAAACCTGTTTGGGTTGTTTAAAGTGTGGAGGTCTTGTGTTTTGTAGTTAGAACATACATTTCCTTACATGTTTCTTAATCTGATGCAGGGGGGGTTTATTCTTTTTTTCCCCCACTTGCTTTTAATTTGACATGCCAAAGTTAACATCAGGGAAAACACCAAATACAAAGCTTGTCATTTATGTGCATTCATGTTGTATAGCATAATAGCTCTCATCTTGGCAAAGCTAGCAGATTGCTCTTTGCTCTCAGGAGGAAATACCAGTCAGTTTAGGTTTTAACGCAGCTTTAGGGTTATAGTAATTCAAATTAAACTAAATCATCATAAATTATTTCTGAATCCCACGTTATGTGTTCTGGTTTTTTCCCCCTTTTGTTAGTTTATGACCATATGAGTTTCAGATATTGGCAGCTGGAAGCTTGCACACCTCCCAGGTTGGGAGGAAGACAGAAACACCCTGGGCCACATCCACAATGACAGGAACCCTGCCAGAGCATCACTAGTACTTGTGAATTTATGGATGTTACGGTTCAGGATGATGATGTTAGGGGTTCGAGGATCTATTTTATCACATGAATAACAGCCACAAGTACAAATTCTTATGTGGACACCCTTCCACCAGAAAGCAACTGTACTGGCATTATGTCTCACAACCAGAGGAGAGACTAGATGTTAACAGTGGGAGCAGTGATTAATTACTGCACTTGGGCAAACACAATGTAAAATTCAAAAAATATTTTTAGAATAGCTTCTCCATAATTTAAAGAGGAAACCATTCACATCTATGGATAGAAACTTCCAGCTCATGTTTCTCCATTTATCTCAATTCTCCTGTTTCACTCTGGACTCGGAAAGAACAGACAGCAAAGAACAGAGTGCCAAAAGACACATATCAATTATGAGAAGTTAGTTTTGAAACTTAAACTTCTATGATATTAGCCATAGCCACCAAAACATGAAGATAATACTAAGAGAAGATTTATGAGGTTGACATCCTTTCTAAGCTACCTTCCTGAAAGACTGGGGTGTGCTCCTACATCTAAGAGGCATACAGATGTGTAGTACTTTTCAATTAGGTTAGTCAGGCTATAAGGTAGTCTAACGAGACAACAGATTAACTCTACAACTTCTGAAGAACCACAAAGCCTGATGATGGGTATGGGAACTATGTCAGATCCAAATAATTGATAATTTCAGTATCATTTGGTCCAGGATAAAATATTACTAGACTTCAAGCACTGAAATTCCTTTATTCTGCTGCTGCTCAGTCAATCAGAAAGATTAAAACGTATTTTGGCCTGTACTTGCTTAGAAATCGTGAGAGTCTCTGACGTTCTTCAGATACTGACATTTTGAGAGAGCTATGAAAAGTCAGTGCCATTTCTTCCTTGTTAATTGCTAAATATCTATTCTAAAGTAGATCACATGTACTTACAGGTTCAGATTTAGCCACTTGTGGTTTACAGGCATATTTGTGGATGCATGTTCTTGGTTAAAAGCCATCTAGAATGAATAAGAAAGAGGATAAATAACTTCTAAGTTATCTAGACTTGACATGTTGTAGTTGTTGTGTGTAATTAGCTAAGGGAAAACAATCAAAGCACAAAATACAGGTAACTAGCAAGTGATTGAAATCTGCAGCTGTCCAGTGACTTAGCCTTCAGTACCTGATGAACCATTTATAGATTAGGAAGAACTGTTGGCTTCCTACCATAAACAAACTTTTCTGCACTCTGTATAGCTTCTCACATGGAACAGATTCTCACTGAAACAGCAGCACAGCTTCAGACAAAGGCAATCTAAGCACCCTGGAAAGCTAGGGGGGAGGTGTATGGGTCAATACCATATCCAAGCACAGTAGTAACAGTAACCACGAAGACTGAATCGGCTGAAAAACTGTAGTTTTGACAGTCTTTGCATACATTTACCAATGTAACTTGACACAAGGTCCTACTGCAATTGCAAACATTCCTAACTCTCTAATTCACTCCTACTGCTCCTTCTACACATTTGTATTTTCTTATGTCTAATGACAGTATGATTTTACCCTACAGGATGTTGTGGCTGAAGCCACTTAACCAGAATCTGTTGCTATGAGAAATAATTCTAATATATTACTAGTATTTTAATACATTTTCTTCGTCAAAATGCTTGTCAAGCCCTGAAACAGGATGCCCAGGGATACCTGGAAGGATTTAGAAGCCATGTAGATGTGGTTCTGAAGGACATGGTTTAATGGTGATCTGGCAATGCTGGCTTAATGGTTGGACTCAAAGTTCATTTCCAACCAAAACAATTCTGTGATTCTATGATTACTGGGAGGAAAGGCAGGGGCACTGCATAAATTAGCAACCACTAACAACTAACAAAACCAAAGATAAGGGGAAAAAAAAATATATATATATAATGTTCTGGCTTTTCTTTTCTGAAAGAAACTAGGCTTATGTGATCCTAGACCTAACAAGGAAAATGAAAATGAGCTTTGGTGGAAACAGCATATCCCACTTTTTTTCCATGTTTATTGACAATGTCTGAAGGTTAATAACTGTAAATGGAAGATGATGGATAAAAGAAATATGGAAATCTGAGGGAGAACCTGAAATTAGGAGGCATGTATAGCAGAAATTGCTGTGTCATCTGATTTGGGGTATGCCAGCACCCACCCAAAATTACAAGCCCAAACACAGCCAATTTTCTTGTCACTTCTTTCCTTCAGACTATTTCCTCCTTTAAGCAGAAACTCTTTTTTCTCCCTTTTCCTTGCATATTGACAAATGCTTCTACTGCCTCTGGTTCCTACCAACTCTTTTCTTCTACAAAATATTTCTCAAGTCCACATTCTTCTTCCAAAGTTAAATCCTTCCAACAAAAGATTTAATTATCTAAACTGAGTATCTTAAATTATCCTTTCACAAGTCAAGGTAGTAAAATGCAAGAGTTTGCCCCATTATGTTTATTTTACACACGGAGGGGAGAATAGGAACCTGTGTAATAGCAAAAATATGAAAAGGAAAAATATTAAAACTAGCAATTGCAGTGATTTCAGCCCCAGTGGAAAACACACATTTATTGGGAAGAATTCTCAGCAGTAATGCTGGAAATCCAACATTTTCTAGTTCAATTACAACATCGGATCCTAGATATTGGTAAGAGGCTTGTTCCTCAGAACTTTGATACCGAATCAATACTGTGCTAACTTGTGATGTGTTGAAACAGTGCAAGAGGTGTCCAAGTGTTATTAATAGTTTCATAGCCTTCCCATATATTCTTCCAGACATACTTACTTATTGTCTAAATTACTGTTTTATTGAAATAAAAACAAGCATGTTATGGGCTTACAAGAAGTTACACCTTGAAAGAGTCTAGTGAATGCTACAGAGAGTGGTTGTGCATTCAATGTTCTTCCTTCACTAAGCACCACAGCCACAGGAGTATAAAGGCTTTACTTCACCTGTGGCCTGCTTTTGAACAACAGGAATGATAGTGACCCCAAACTGGTGCACATTCAGTGATATTTTAAAACCAAGTACTTGGTCACATACCCAGATATGATAGGCAACCATTTCAGTGATAGGATTCATCTTCTCTAACTTCATAGAGGTGCAGGAAAGGTATCTACATCCCTTCTATCAACACAGGCTTACTTTGTAGTCAACACAGAAAAATAAGCACTTGTACAGTACAATTTATCTGTTATATATTAAATGAGGAAAAACAGTAGGAAGGGCCTGGTTTTCATTACAGACCTGCAAAGAAACCAAGCAGATGGAGATACAGGCACTACTGTCTCCTTCATTTGGCCAAGCAGCTCCAAGCTATGGCATATAAACCGAGTAACAGCAAAGGTCTCTTCAGGCTTGCGTTCTGGAGCCCCTTGGTCCTTCCAGACGCCCTATATGCTGCCTTTAATATTTCCTTTTTTTCTTTTTTTTTTTTTCCCCATCAGTATCTTGGCTGCTTCTTCATTTGACTGAATTTCCATGCTTCCCTCACACTTAAGCAGCTCATATACCCAATTCATTTCCCTCCTCCTGTCCTCTAACTGATGATACCCAATTTCACAGGAAGACATTCTTGTCGTTAGTCTCTCAATGGTCAGGTGATGTAGAAAATCCCATCTCACATTTCTCCCTCCAAAAACTCCACCTTTGTTTCTTTTTCTCTGTCTATTCATATAGTCAGACTCTGTTAGAAGCCTGCAACACTATAAATTAGAGTTTACTATGGTGACTGAGAACTTTTGGGTTTATTTTTATGAAGTGGATAATTCTCATCTGAGACCTACATGTTGACCTCATTGATTTTTTTCCTCCCCACATAAGCCACTAATGCAGCACAAGAATGTATCACGTTTTACTGGACAAAATCAAAGCTGTTGAATTTACCTCTATCCATGTTTGTGTGTAGTGGTTATTAGGCTGAGACTATTTGATGCACATCACAAAGTTTCTTCTGACGCTGGTGGAACAGAAGAAGGAAAATATTGGAACGTTTGGCTGATGATGTGATTAGAAGGAAGAATTTTATAATGAAAATACTGATCCAAGTAGAAATAATTTATTTTTAAGGAAGGAAGGGTTATGTAATCTTCATTTGGTTGAAAGAAAGCACAACCAGTCAATCATTTTGCTCCTCTCCAAATAATTAATAGTTTACTACCATTTCCTTCTTTAGGGCTGTTGCTGATAGAACTGCATATTTAAAATGCAGCCTATTATAGTGTTTGTAAAAACTACATCCCATTATGAAACAAATTAATCGTTCATCTGTGATGGTCATGAAAATGAGTGAGGTTATTCTTTTTTCTTCCTTTCTTAATCCTTGGATTTTACCTATAGCCTGCGTGCAAGTAATGCACATTAGTCAATTAATAGGCTGTTAAATGACAACAGTTCCGGGCAATTTAATTACTGTTGGTAAAATAAGAAATGAATTATTGCATGTCAGTAACTAATTCCAGCTCCTTTCCTTGGAACAAATCAACTTTGAATGTGATGGCTTATTGAGGAAAAAAACATAATTGCTTCCTTGCACATGCAAATTGCTGAGTCACTTCTTGGAGGAAAAAAAGGTAAATACTTCTTCAAAATCTTCTCCTTCCCTCCCAGTGCCAGGCAAAGTCTATTTATAAGGTATGCTGCAGTTTCTGTACTACAGTAAACAAACATAATAAATAAATAAGAAAGAAAGAAAAATAACACACAAACCAGAATGTTTTCCCTCTACTTCAGCCATTCTCTATGTACATATAATAAATATATTGAAATGAATGAACTTTAACCATCTATTAACATATGTAATCCTGCAGTAAATTAAGACATATTTGCTGTAGCTGCTGATATTATAGGGTAGCTTGCACAATGGCATTTCATAATTGGGTATTAGTTTTCTTTTTTGAAGTACCAGGAAATTATTTTGCATGGATAATAATAGCCAGCAGAGCAATTTAGAATCCTAGATTTTATCAACTCTGCAGAACATTAGGACATGACCAGAACATGGTTTGGGTTTTTTGTGTTTTTTTTTAATGATGAACTCACTTCCATCAGGAACAGTGTGACCAGCATAGAATCATAGAATCAACCAGGTTGGAAGAGACCTCCAAGATCATCCAGTCCAACCTATCACCCAACCCCATCCAATCAACTAGACCACGGCACTAAGTGCCTCATCCAGTTATTTCTTGAACACCTCCAGGGACGGTGACTCCACCACCTCCCTGGGCAGCCCATTCCAATGCCAATCACTCTCTCTGTGAAGAACTTCCTCCTAACATCCAGCCTATACCTCTCCTGGCACAACTTGAGACTGTGTCCCCTTGTTCTGTTGCTGGTTGCCTGGGAGAAGAGACCAAACTCCACCTGGCTACAACCTCTTTTCAGGTAGTTGTAGACAGCAATAAGGTTACCCCTGAGCCTCATCTTTTCCAGGCTAAACACCCCCAGCTCCCTCAGCCTCTCCTCACAGGGCTGTGCTCCAGGACCCTCACCAGCTTCATTGCCCTTCTCTGGATACATTCCAGTACCTCAACATCTCTCTTGAACTGAGGGGCCCAGAACTAGACACAGGACTCAAGGTGTGTCCAGTGCTGAGTACAGGGTAAGAATAACCTCCCTTGTCCTACTGGCCACACTGTTCCTGATCCAGGCTAGGATGTCACTTGGCTATTCTGGCCACCTGGGCACACTGATGGCTCATGTTCAGCCAACTGTCTACCAGTACCCCCAGGCCCCTTTCTGCTCTCCAGCCACTCTGTCCCCAGCCTGTAGCACTGCTTGGGGTTGTTGTGGCCAAAGCAGGACTAAGAAGTGATTTTCCCCCTGTACTCAGCACTGGTGAGGCTGAATTTTGAATACTGGGTTCAGTTTTGCAGCCCTCACTAGAACAAGGGTACTAAGATATTGCAGTGGTTCCAGAGAAGGGCAAAGCAGGTCATGAACAGTCTAGACAGCAAGTCTTAGAAGATGTTGATGGAAATGGAATAGTTTAGCCTGGAGAAAAGGAAGCTCAGAGGAGATCAAGATATTCACACATACAGTAGTACAGATGGAATCATCCTGCCTGTGAGAGCAGACTGCTTAAAAACACACCACACCTACAAAGTCCTGAAATTCTGACAAGAACATCAGCTTCAACCAGTTTGGCTTCTCCAGCTTTGGTTCAGCTTAATCCCAGGTCCAGGCATCAGGAATTGCGTAAAGTCTGTGCAATTCATCAACTGTAGATGTGGATTTGCAGGTTTACAGAACCCTCCACCATGATAATGTAGTGTCACCATGGTCATCACCTAGCCAAAAGGTACTGGTTTTGTTCTTTGCCAGTATACAGACCACTGTTGGCTATAAATAGAAGCAACAAAGAGAACAATTTAATGTTTATCACAAAGAATAATGGAATTCACAAACTTGCTCTGAAACAGTGAGCTCTTGAAAGTTCATGTATTCCTTTGGGAGCAGAAAAAAAGAACATTCCCTCCACCTATCCACATTTATGTTACACCCAATGCAATTACTCTGGACCTGAACATTCCTTATAAATCCCCAACAATTCCAAGAGCTGGAGTCCCATTTATGAACATGCACTTTGCCAGAGAGAACCTTACTGCATTTATTTCCTCTTACAGCTGCACAGACACCAGGAAAGAAATGGTCAATCTGAACCATTTTCCACTTTAGCACTTCCATAAAGAAGTAAAAGCTTCTTTAAGGAGGTTTTGCTGAGCTGGATGATACCTTCAGTCCAGAAAGAGTTCAGCCACCACCCTGGACTAGTTACATCTGTGTTTCTTAGGAACGTACTTTCAGTTGCACAGGACCTTCTCTTGGGTTGGCAAGTCTCCACACATTTACATGGCAAATGCAATCAGAAGCAGTTACAAAGAAGGACAGCAGAGGTAGTAACAGGAAAACTGTGGCCAGATACAGTTTGTATCACAATGCATCATTAATTATTAAACCTCTTTAAATAAGAGCATCCAAAGGTATCCAGAAGGCTGAGCACCAATCTAGAGAACAGAAGCAAGAAATGTTGTGTGCACCATCCTGAAAGGATATTTCAGGGAGCCTTTTCTCTCAGCACTGAACTGTCTACTACCTTTCCTTTTCTCCTATAAAACATCTAGTTACAGACAGGATGGAGCAAATACCTCCTCAGGGAATGGATTACCCATTATGTGCTATGTAGTAAGACACAAGATTTCATACAAGTATCCTAGAAGGGACTTTGCACTCAAAAGGCAGACCACAGAATTTTAGGAAGTACCTGACTATCACTGTCCTTCGAACCCTCAGCTAAGCACCCTCAAGCACATCTATATACCTATCTTCTGATGTCCATCCTTTCTCTAGTTAGCAACAACCACAAGGAATTATTATATTAGAATGCTTTCAATATCAGAGTATTGGGGGGGNCAGGACTTGTAGAGTGAATGAATCCAGGAGTTATTGTCCTTTCATCTTTTAACCTCTCATCTTCCAAAGCCTCTGGCACATTCAACATTTTCATTAAGTATTAGCTTTGAAAGTAGCAGATTTTAGAGCTGCTTTCAAAGGAAACTTACGTTTGGTCCTCCATTTGTAATAGAGATTTACAATTTAGTTATCTATTGTGAATAATTAGTCTCCTAGAAATTGCTTTGGTAACATTTAATGTGACACAGGTTCTCTGCTCTGTTCTCATTTCATATTTCAACATTTTATATTGTAGCTCCCTTTTGACAAACCCTATTAACCAAACCTTCCAGGCCTTACTGAAAATGTCAGGCTACAGAAAACAGATAAGAATTGTCATTCTGCAGAGCCAGCAGAAGCCTGATGACTTGAAGCTGGCAATGCTTTACTAAAGCTATAACTCACAGGGCAAGAGAAGCAAGAGCATCAATTGCTGAGGCAATGGAAAAGCGAATATGGCAAGATGCTTTACAGTTCGCTGTGTTCCATAGTGAGCTCCTGTCTTCCTTTTCACTGAAAGCCTACTGAAATTGTGCCCTCCAAACAAGACAGTGATGAATTGAGTAAGATTAAACTGCATGTCTGGGTTCCAATGCAGTGACCAGCGCAGGACCCAACATTCCAAACCACATTTGATTACAGACTCTTGCTAAATCATGGTTTTAAGAAATATATCTACATTCCAGTGGCCTTATATTAAAGGATAACATTAAAAGCACTTCCAAATAACTAAGTTGAAGAAGGGAATGTGAGTGCTTCTTGACATCCACCCTTTAGATATCGATAAGTACTGAGAAGATCCCTTGTCTGCTCTTCTCCAAGCTAAACAGCCCCAGGTCACTCAGTCTTTCCTGCTCCAGTCTTCTCATTAATTTTGTAGCCTTTATTGGCCTCTCTCCAGTAGTTCCTTGTCACTCTTGAAATGAGGAACCCCGAACTGGATGCAGTACTCCAATACTCTAGAACAGTGTAGAAGGGAAATAAAACATCCTTTAACTTCCTGGTAATGCTCTTCTTAACATACCCCAGGATACCACTAACCTTCCTGGTCTCATGAGCACATTGTTGGATAATGGTGAACTTGTCCACCAGCACTCCCAGGTCCTTTTCTGTAGAGCTGCTTTCCAGTAGGCCAACCCCTAACCTGTACTGGTGCATGGGGTTATTCCTCCCCAGACGCCAGTGTACATCAATTCATTTAAAAACTTTAAGGACACAACACCCAAGGTTAGAAGACAGTTCTGTGTAATTTGAAAAACCGCGTCCTCTTAGGATTTAAAAATCGCATTTTCTACCTGCAGATGAAGAAGCAAAATTTAGCATTTATGCCATATATGGGAGTCACTTCACGTCATTCTGCTCACAAGACCAGGTCTCGTGCTAGAGTCTATAGAGCTGGATGTAGTACTCCAGGCAAGGTCTCACAAGAGCAGAGCAGTCCAGGATATGGTTGGCTTTTTTTGATGCCAGCGTGCACTGCCAACTCATGTCAAGCACCTCAGAAACAATTATTACCATGTCCTTCTCTGCAGGGCTACTCTTAACATACTCATCATCCAGCCTGTATTCATTGTGGCTGCCCAAATCAAGGTTCAGAACTTTGCATTTTGCCTTCCTGAACTTCACAAGACTGGCATGGGTCCACCTCTCCAGCCTAACAAGGTCCTCCTGGATGGTATCCTTCCTCTCAGCATGTCTACCACATCACATGGCTTAGTGTCATCAGCAAACTTTGTGAGTGTGCAACCAACCCTACTGTCCATATTGAGGACAAAGATGTCAAACTGCACTGGATCTCTGAGGAACTCCACTTGTCACAGGTCTCCATTTGGACATTGAGCTGTTGACCTCACATCTTAGAGAACAGCCATCAAGCCAATTCCTTATCTACCTTCTTTCCCCTGTTCTTCCTTTTGTCACATTATATATATATATATATATATATATATATACATACATATATATTACACACAAATATTTACAAGTTAAAAGGAATACAGAAACACAAAACCCCTCCCAAAACAACCAGACTACCAGGAGGCTCCAACCCAAACCTCCTCCTCCACTTTGCCCTCTTTCCCTCCCTTCAGAAATAACCAGATCAATCCCCATATATTTCATGTGATAAATCTGGAGAGATCCGAGGTGAGATGTCAAGAAAAAGATGACAAGAAGGTTAGGGGGAAAAAAAGGGTTAGGTCGCATTAGAGTTAAGGCAGATGCCACCACACAGACCACCAGAGAGGAGAAGTAGTGAGAACTGAGAAGTGTGTGAGAAGTGTTCTTATTTGTATTTTGATTAGTTGTGTTTCTCAGAAGAATGAATGATACAGGTTACTGTTGTGGGTTTGGTTTTTTTTTCTTCTCACAACTAAGTGTTTTCTCTCAGTACAATATTCCAATTAGCCTCAAACCATCACATCTGTGTGACCAGGTCCCTTCTTTCCTTCCAGAGAGGGGCCACGTTTCCCCTGTTCTTCCTTTTGTCACTAATGTACTTATAAAAACAAACAAACATAAAAACACCAAACAACTGTTATCTTCAATGTCTCTAGCCAGATTTGAGTCTGTTTAGGCCTGAACTTTCCTAACCTGGTCCCTGGCTGCCCGGACAACTTCTGTGTGTTCCCTCCATGTCCCAGTTTCCACCCTCTGTAGGCTTCCTTTTTGCAACGAAGCATCCAGGAGCAAACTGCTCATCCATGCAGTTCTCCAGGCATTCTTACTCATCTTACTCATCTTTGCACTGCTCCCTGTGGTCCCTTCTGCACCAGCTGCCACACCAGGCAGAATGAGACGCCGGCTCCTGCCGGCTCTCTTTGCCCTTCCTCGGGCTTCCCTAGCTCCAGCCACCCCCTGCCCCTCAGGCTAGCGCGCAGCGGCGAAATGTATCGCTCCTTTGCTCTGTGCCAAGTGAGCACTTTCCTCTGGCGCTCGCAGGCAACGCGCACTGCTTGTGACGCCCACCCGCTGCTTGTTTGCTCCCGAAGGGTTCACGGGACCGGTGAGGTCTCGGCGAGTGGCGGCTGCCGCCTTGACACCGGGGGCAGCTCTGCTGCCGGTGGTGCTCGCTCGGCGCGCGCCGCCTCAGCAACCCTCCCATGAGCTGCAGGCTCCCAGGGCAGGCCAGGCCAGGCGTTACTGCGGGCTTCAAAAAGCCTCTCAAATAGCCTTTTACCAGCCGTTTTTACCACAAATACCCTGCCACTGAAACGGGTCTCGGCGAGCGACCCTTGCGGCCTCGACGCCGCGTTTAGCCCCGCCGCCAGTGGTGCCGACTCCTCCCACCCCATCTCGGCAGCCCGCCCACGAGCTGCAGGCTCCCAGGACAGGCCAGTCGCTTTTGCCGGCTTCATAAAGCCTCTCGCAAAGCCTTTTACCAGCCACTTTCACCACAGATGCTCTCTTCGGTGCGCTTACCTGCCACTGAAGCGGTTTCCCCTCAGCGAGTGGCGGCTGGTGCTGCCGCCCCGCCACAAGCTGCCGGCGGTGCTGCTGGCCCTGCCCGCAGGCTCTGCCCGCAGGCTGCCGGACCCCAGCACGGGCCAGCAGCCTTTCCGGTTTCAAAGGCTCGTCTCTTTCTGCCGCGGACCCTTTCCGCAATACCGGCTTACCTGCCGTGGGAGCTGGTTTTCTGGGTGTGACGGTCAGCGCCTTCATACTGCCTTCACCTGCCCCTAACTCACCGCCGTGGTGCCGGTCCCGGTGCCGGTGCCGGTCTCTGCACAGCCCAGGCGCCTGCCTGGCTGCAAGAAGCCCCCAGGTCGCACTTCGCTGGCCCTCCTCCCCACGGCTCCCTGCCCTGGTGCGGACTTACCTGCTCTGCAGACGGTCTCGTGCATCATTGAGTCGTAGAATGCATCAAGTTGGCAGGGACCCTGGGAGGTCATCTCATCCAACTTTGCCTGCAGTGAGCAGGGACATCAACAACTTGAATGTCCGCAGGGATGGGGCCCTCCACACCCACCCCCGACAACCTGTTCCAAGATTTTACTACGCTCATTGTGAAAAACTTCCTCTTGGTATCCAATCTGAATTTACCCTGTTTAAAACCACTGTCCCTTGTCTTATCGTACAAACTCTCCCAAACAGTCCCTTGCAGCCTTCCTGTAGAGTTCCCTTTAGATACTGAAAATGCGTTTGTAAGGTCTCACTGAAGCCTTCTTCAGGCCAAACAACCCTGTGATAAATAAGACTTGTGAACTCTACATAGAGTTGCAGAGAAACTCGGTTTGTTAATTTTTAAGTGAATAAAAACAAGCAATCAGCACTGGGTGCGTAGGGGAGTCTCCACTCACCAACAACACAGCCACTGTGCTTCTCCCCTCAGTTTGTATTTCCTCTGCCAGGAATCATAGAATCATAGAATCATAGAATGGTAAGGTTGGAAGGGACCTCAAGGATCATCTAGTTCCAACCCCCTGCCATAGGCAGGGACACCTCCCACTAGTACAGCTCACTCAAGGCCTCATCCAATCTGGCCTTGAACACATCCAGGGAGGGAGCATCCACAACCTCCCTGGGCAACCTGTTCCAGTGCCTCACCACCCTTACTGTAAAGAACTTCCTCCTAACATCCAGTCTAAATCTCCCCTCTGCCAGTTTAAGCCCATTGCCCCTTGTCCTGTCATTGCAGGACCTTGTAAATAATCCTTCCCCAGCCTTCCTGTAGGCCCCCTTCAGATACTGGAAGGCTACTATCAGGTCCCCTCGAAGCCTTCTCTTCTCCAAGGAATGGGCATGGACTTCTGTGTTCATATTCTCTAGTCCTGTTAGGGTCTTTTCTGTCTTCACCTGGTGGTCATTGGGATGAAGTTCGAGTCCTGGGCTGCATCAAGAGCAGCGTGGCCAGCGGGGCAAGGGAGGGGATTCTGCCCCTTTACTCTGCTCTCCTCAGACCCCACCTGGAGCACTGTGTGCAGTTCTGGAGCCCTCAGTACAGGAAGGATATGGAAGTGTTGGAGCGGGTCCAGAGGAGGCCACAAAGATGCTCAGAGGGCTGCAGCAGCTCTGCTATGAGGACAGGCTACAAGAGTTGGGGCTCCTCAGCCTGGAGAAGAGAAGGCTTTGAGGAGACCTGATAGTAGCCTTCCAGTATCTGAAGGGGGCCTACAGGAAGGCTGGGGAAGGATAATTTACAAGATCTTTCAATGCCAGGACAAGGGCCAATGGGTTTAAACTGGCAGAGGGGAGATTTAGACTGGATGTTAGGAGGAAGTTCTTTCCAGTGAGGGTGGTGAGACACTGGCACAGGTTGCCCAGTTGGTTGTGGCTGCTCCCTCCCTGCAGGTGTTCAAGGCCAGGTTAGATGAGTCCTTGAGTGACCTGTAGTAGTGGGAGGTGTCCCTGCCTATGGCAGGGGGTTGGAACTGGATGATCCTTGAGGTCCCTTCCAACCTTACCATTCTATGATTCTATGATTACTATGAAGGTTGTTGCTCACATCACTACAGCCATATGGCTTTGTGATGTGATGAGCTAGGCCTGGTGATTAAAGTCCTTATCTTTCCTAAAAAGTCTCATCAGCAGCTGCCCTCATCAATAAGGCTTGCCACCTATTGCCTGTGTGATGGTAAATGATTACAGGCAGACAAATCTGCTGCTTCATTTTAATCAGTTACTTAATCAGCTGGCTTGGAATGAACTGGTTTGGCTCAACAGACTGAGTGACAAAACATGTCAAAGTGAAGGGTGCAATAAAAATGTCCTGATAAAACATGGAAAAGTGATAACATCATTCTTTTTATTTACTCTTTTGTTTCTATCAAAGCAAGTTAACCTCAGCTTCTTTCATTCATCTTTTGTTGTTATTGCTGGGAAATTTAGTATTTAGCTCAAGATGTATCGCATGATGAATTATTAAAAATCTTTAACTGTTGGACAACCTTCTAGAGGTATAAGTTGCTTTTTTTTTTAAAAAAAAAAAAAATTATCCCTTGTTTTGCTGTGAGGGAAGACAGCTAATGAAAAATGGTCCAGAATTATTGTGAAACAATTGTCTGTAGTGTAATCAAGTCTGCTTCTGCCCTCCAACTACTCCAAGATATAATGATACATGTATCATTAAGCAGCTGCTATGGATGCCTGAGGAAACTGGTAGAAATTTGTACCTATTGTTTTTCTTTTCTACACTTCAATCTGCTCTGTTACACTCCTTCCATCCACTTCCCACTGCACTTTTTTTAAATGTTTGTAGATGGAATTTCAGATAGACTTTAGGTTGGATTCTGCCACTGGCTACACTGGTGTGGCTGCAGTCAAAAGTACATCTGCTGTTCCTGGGAAAGTGTGATGTGCCTGGGCTAAGTGGCTGCTCTATGGAATCTTTCAAGTAAGCTCTTTTAGGGTTGTGATTTTTAAGACAGCAAATAGAGGGCAAGGGAGAGTGTGTGACTAATCTTCAGTTAGAAGAGCTTTGAAATGAAACAATTGTTTGTTTAATCTTTGCAAAATGCTGTGTAATACTAAAGGTTATAATTTGGTGTATGCAATGCTCCTCCTCTGTCCCCAGCCCCATGCACGTTTAGGTTAGCAAACCATGCTACTCAAAGGTGCAAGACATGGTCTTTGTAACAGGTTCTTAGGAACAGTCAGAAAAACTCTTAGGGGTAACGTATTCCCTACTGGTCTATTCAGTACAGAGCACATTTTGAGGACTTTAAATAATATCAGTGCCTAACAGCTAGGTGAAAATTTGCCAGTGAAAATAGTCACCTTGGTCTATGTCTATTTTTATTCTCTTCAAGAAAGAGCCACAACACAGGAAGATCCAAAATGACAGAAGCACTGAAAGAGAGAAGATGGAAAAGAAGCTTTTTCATGGGCTCTTCAGCAAAATAATTCAAATCAGGTTTTTAAATTTATTGTATCATTGTTAATGAATTATTTCAGTCTCCAGAGAGCCTGCCAACAAAAATGTATTTCTGGTACATGTTATATAACATACATATATATATATATATTTGTTTGTTTGTTTGTACCATAAATATATATATATTTTACCCATCAAAGACACTAATGTGATCATACCAGCACATGATTCAAGAAGTTGGACACTGAGGAGTGGATGTCATGGAAGTCAGTAATAAGGGACCTCTTAAAGTCGTGGAGAAGATTTGTTTGTAAATGGTAGAAATCACAACAGCCTGATCTTCCTAAAAGAAAACCAAAATAAGCTCTCAACTAAGTTTCTCTGTGCTGGCAAAGAGGGGGTAACAGAGTAGAGCTGCATGAAATTTTCTTGCTTAAATCTAAAATTATGCTAGATCAAATTCAAAACAACCTTCACGAGTTAATGAAGCTCTGGAACAATTCCAACCAAGGAGAGTTCTCCTAGATTTTGACTCTGTTTAAGGGCAGATAGAAGAGCATGCCTTCTATCTCTTACCCAGAAGCAAGACATGACTGCAAGGGTTCCCAGTCAGTTTACTCTAACTCTTAAGGCATAAATCCTACTAGGCCCATTTAACCCTTGCTCTGCTCCTCCCATTGTGGGGCCAGGAGTTGAGTGGATGAGCAAAAAATGGAGGGTTTGGCCTCAGCAAAGCCTTGAGGGCCAGGAGCTCAGCACCACCAAGTCAGGTGTCTTGTGCTGTCCCTCAACATGCCTGCATGGTCATACGAGGCACAAAGCTTTGAATTCATTGGCCAGAACAATGATTATTGTGGGGTTTAGAAGCATCTTTGTACAGGAAACTTACTCAGGGACCAAAGCATCATGAGTACATATGCTGTAGTTAATGCTAAGACTCCACAGGCATAATTAAATTTTTTCCTGTTTTCACATTTCTGTTGTCCAAGTTCTGACTGTTTAAACTGTTTAATTCTGTGTTTATAAATACCCTTTGTGCAACTGCTTCCTGTTGACCAAAAATCCAAAGAATCTCAGGAATTTTCCTGAATTTTTGAATAGTAATAATAAAAAATAATATCAGTCTAAAAAGTAATGTTCATAATTCATAACTGACTATTAATTTCAACAACAACCAACTTAGAAATCTTCTGGTGGTTATTGATTTAGAAGGTTACTACTTCCAGATGACTACCTGCTGTCCAATCATTTGCTCCCAGGACTTAACTGTCCCATTTGCTCCCACTTAGTGTCCTGGGAGCATGATCCGATGTGAAGGTTTGGGAGTTCCCCACCCCTTCACACTTTGTAAAATGACCCAGACTAGAACTCAGCCGGCTGGAAGTTAAGGACTGAAGCTCTGTTTACAGCTGTACACAATATACAAGCAGAGATATACACTATAGACAGGGATATTTACAGAAATAGACAAGTTAAAAGTAATACAGAAACACAACTCCCCTCCCAGAAATCAGAGACCCCAGGAGGGGCTCCCAACCACCCTTCCACCTTCTCCCCACCCCTATACCTTACCCCAAGGTTTGCCTTATGGGCAAGGTGAGTTTGGAGGATCAGCCAGGGGGGTTAGAAGAAAAGTGGTTAGTGAGGTTACTCAGCAGAGAGGAGAAAAAGGCAGAAGCTGCTAGACCGAGATGCTGTGCCCCAGAGACTGACTTATCTTTGTTTTGTATACTTATTCTTAAACATCTCAGCAAGCCTCTGAGTGAAGCAGACATCACCATTGTTTCCCTTTCATAGCCTATAATATAATTTTCTCTACTAAAATATTCCAATTAGCCTCAAACCACCACATCAGAAAAGAATATATTTTCCCAGTTTGTTCAGGTAATTTTATTTAACATGGTGGTGAATATGGGACTGCATTACTATACCAGACTGAGAATGGGTCAGCTAAAGCACAGATACTTGTTAACTCTTGTTTCTGTCTTCAGACAGCATGGCAAAAGGCATAGGGAGACAGGAATGGCTGAAGTAAGAAACCAACCTGTAAGGTTCAACACACAATGTCAGCAGCCTTCTATGCTGTCCCAGGCAATTCTGTTACTAGAAAGGAAGCTTATAACATTTTATGTGTTCAGGGTATCAAAAAACCTTGCACTAGCTGTGTCACAATTGAAGCCAGACCTATTCTGATAGAAACACTTGATTTCAGCTTCAAAAACAGCTTCACCAGTCGGGTGTTGGCAAAAAAATATTATCCAACACATAATTAATAAAAAATCCCTAACAGTACTAATCTGTAAAACATCAATAATGTGCAAGTCCTACAGTGATCTTGTATTTTTTTTCATGAATTAGTGAAAGGAGGAAAAAAAAAATGTCTATTTTAAAAATGATTATCGATTTTGCTTGTTCATATCACTTCAACTTTGACCCATGAGATTTTTCTCTTCTGTAAGATCAATACAAAGCATTGGACCTTATAGGATATAATTTTTCACATCCTTTAGACGACATGCTGTAGATTCATATTTTGGGCAGAACTTTCCTTTTTCAGCCAGGCAATAATAATTTTGAAAGCACTCATAATGATCAAACAAACAAACCCCCCATAATTAAGACTAGTAAATGAATTATAAATGCAGAGAAGTTGGGAAAGAAGACATTGTGGTCCTCTGTTCTGTGTAAATTAAACCATTTAGGTCCTGTTGTAAGATTTCTGATGGATAAGAAGCCTCCCTAATCCAGAAAACACATCTCTTCAGCAAGGTCATCTACAAAGCAGAATGGAAATGATGCAGAATTAAATGGTTGCTTTTCCTTTAAGTAAAAAAGAGGGGAAACAGGACTGATAAGGTCTAACCTATCACAGGGATGATCTTCAAACAGAAAAGCATCACACAACACACCACATGCTTACAGTCTATCCCTCATCCAGTCCCTGATCTTTGAAGCACTTATTGATGCCAGTGCACTCTCCAATTCTCAGAACAGAGATGTTCACTGTTGTGCCTTTACAATAAGCACAGCAAGTCACCTATTCATAGCTATATGTCAGCTTCAGAGCTGGAAATGCAAGAAACCAAATCGTTTCCTATTACCCAGGTTGACCTTCTAGTGTAAAGAAGCCTTTAAGCATGACAACTCTGTTGTTTGTGAATTCTGTGCTTTGAGAAATTTGGTAAATAATGCTAAAAGTCTTGACAGCTTTTAAACCTCTTGCCACTCACACAGAAACTAAAGAGCTTTCCTTCCAGTCAAATTATTTTCTTCCTTTAAGAATTTTTACACAGGAATTTCACTCTGACTTACATAAGAAATCATGGGGAGGGTCCCTTTTACTTTCCAGATAATCAATAAAAGTTATGGGAAGTTTAACTTGGGACTTGATATTAATCTTGCATTCTGCCTTCCTTGTTAGTTTTCAACACCATCCATTCCTCTTGCTGAGTTTATGGGAGTGATTTGTTTCATCTGTACACTCCATGCACCACTAAATATAAACCAAACTTCTGTTTAACAAAGTAAAGAGCAGCATGAGGCACTTCCTGATGGCCTGGACCTTAGTACGAGTCTTGCAAACAGTGAGAAGTTTTCAGCCTGGGAAAGCAACTGGTTTATGGCACAAGCCACACCGGTGAGCAGGTTGGTTTTGAAAAGAAACACTTTTTTTTTTTTTCTCTGAGCAGCTGACATCCTGTGCACCCTCTGTGATTTAAGATACTTGTATGAAAGCATGGTAACACCAGAGCCTAAGAGCAGCTGGACCGGGTCAGCCCACAGGTCTGTTTAACTCAGTATCTTGCATCTGACAATGGCCAAAAAAAGAGGTCGAGAGAAGCGCACAATAGGGAAAGCTGTTTGTAAAGGTACTTTGCAAATGCTCCCCCAGCTTTTATCAATCTGCAGTTAACAGGTTTCTGTGTCTGCCACGACCATCATAAGGCAGTTCTTGAACCTATGCTAATGTTGGCATTCACAGCACCCTGCAGCATGAGTTTTCAGTGCACAATCTATCTTTTGTGAAGAAACGCTGAGATTTGTGTTTTCGTGAACCAGCCACTCTGGCTTTACCTAAGAGACATCCTAACTTCTCTTCTTCAGGAGGATCCATATTCACCCACATCTCCCTGCTCCCCTCTCCACCCTGAGTTGAAGTGTCCTGGCCTTCCCTTAAGAGTTTCTCAGGCAGAAGTGGTTAACTGTCCTCTTTTTAGACACCAGGAGATGGGCACATGATGCCCAACACACCAGTTTGCAGAAGCCCAGGGGAATAAAATGTCCATGCCACATCAAGCTGATGCAGAGAGTCTGGGTGCCTCAGTCTGGGTCTTTGAGAAGATGAAATGCAAGGGCAATCCTGTGACTTTCCTTTGATTCAGTCTAGTTGTAGTGCAGAGTTTAATCAACAAGGAGGAAAGATTGACCCACAGGGAGAGCCTCCAAATGCTACCTATCCCTTGTTTCAAAGGTTTCAGAGCATTGCAATGCCTGCCTATACTGTATACCTGGCTGACCCAGCAATGCTGAGGAAGATTTGGACATGTGCACATCTCATTTCATCTACGACACTCTCCATCCCACTGGGTCTTTGAGCAGTGACTATCACAGGGCAACTCTCAGCTTCTGGAGGGTTTTAGTATGCTACTGCACCACAGTTATAACCACGGATTTCATCTTGGCAAGAGAAACTGTCAAAGTCTATGAGGTTTCTACTTGAAAATTGCATTTCTAAGAAGGACTCAGCAGTTTTGTTGTTCAGTCAGGTACAGATTTTGGACAGAGCAGCAGAAAATGCCAGTGGCAAAAAGGTGTGGCAGGTGTTACTGGATTCAAGGGAGATTTGGGACAAGTGAAAGTTGGATGAGGCCTTGAGCAGCCTGTTCTAGTGGGAAGTGTCCCTACCTATGGCAGGGGGTTGGACCTAAATGATCTTTGAGGTCACTTCCAACATAAACCTATTCTATGATTCTATGATTCTAAAGGCCCAGCTTGCTTTTTCCACTGGTTATTCAGAAACTGCTCTAAGGAGGAGAAGACTGATATAGAATCAGCACTCCACAGCTGAAAGAAAAGGTGGTGTTGTCCAGTGTGATGGTTTTGGAGAATACAAGATACAAACCAAGCAGCTTTTATTGATCTGTGAGGGTTTGTACTAATGGCATGGAACACATGATTAGACTCAGTGATCTCTTTGGGTCCCTTCCAACTCCTGACATCCTGTGATCCTGTGATTAGAACTGATGGGGAACTGCATCCATCAAGTTAGGGTATTTTCTAAGCACAGATGGATAAACAGAACTTCTGTTTCATCAAATGCTTACCAGTATAGCATCACTTCAAGTGGTGACAAGAGAAGTAAGGAAGACATCTGGATCATTTATTCATAGAAAATTTTATATATATAGTCTTGCTAAGGTCTGATGTTTTGAAATGAAAGTTGAACCAGTCTTAATACTGAGGGTAAAATTACAGATGAGAGAAAGGGAGCATGTATATATATATATTTAGATGCACAAAAACCATGCATGTGGAAAAAGCTGAAAAACTAAACCCCTCTTTTTAATAAAGTTCTAAAATAAATTATCTAAATTTAGGGCAAATCAGAGAACAGAAAACTTACTCCCTTACTTTTGCCTTCTGACTTCAAAGACCTGATTTCTTATGCTCAACATTAAAGGAGCATTTTATCAAAGAATAGCTATATGTATCCTTCAGAACAGAGAAATTTAAATGTCTTTTCTCCCATGAGTTTTAGCAGTACAAAATACCCTCCACAAGCTCTTCTAAACACTAAACAGAACTACTATTTGCCTTCCAAAATTTTATGGCTTCTCCTGTTTTCTAATGGATATATTTCAGCAAAGAGGAAAGAATTTGTCTCCGTGGTCTGCATAATTAGCACTGACATTCTCAGGGTGTTTCCAGGCCTCCTTAGGAAGTTAAAAACCCCAGTAATATTCACTTCATATATCATCAAGAATCACTGACGCATAGTAATATGCAGCAGTACAGAAATCTGACTGCAGACCACAATAACACTACCGGCACTATACCAGTATAACAATTACAAAAGTAATTAGTATGTCATCTTCTGACAGCAAACTAATCCACTAACAAAAGCAGCATATAACAAAAATAAAGAGGAATACAAATAATTTTAAATAGCTTTTCCTAACTATTGGTGATACACATTCACTGGCATTTTTCTTCAAGATCACTGATGAAAACCATAGAGGCATAAGAAAACTAAGAAGCCTAAGCAAGAGGCTTTATTTTCAGGTTGCCATATAGAAACATAGAATCATTAACCCAGCCCTGCAAGGTCACCAGTAAACCTTGTCCCTCTGCAGCACAGTTACATGACTGTTAAATTCCTCCAGGGACAGTGACTCCACCACTTCCCTGGGCAGCCTGTTTGAGGGCTTGACAACTATCTGGGGGTGGACAGTTCTCCTAACATCCAACTAAAACCTCCACAGCACAATTTGAGGCCATTTCCACTTGTCCTGTCGCTTGTTACTTGGGAGAAGAGACTGACCCTCACTTCACTACAACCTCCTTTTAGGAAACTGTAGGGAGCACAGTCTCTCCTGAACCTCTTTTGCTGCAGACTAAACAACCTCATATCCCTCAGCCTCTCCTTATAAGACTTGTTTTCTAGACCCTTTACCAGATTCGTTGTCCTTCTTTAGACATGCTCCATCCATCACGTTAATATCCTTCGTGTAGTGGCCCAAGAATGAATCCAGTATTTGAGGTGTGGCCTGAGGCAGCTCCCATTACTAAGAGCTGTTGCAGGTACTAACTATATTTGCACCAAAAAATCATGACAGTAGTGGCAAAGGCTTCTCAGAAAGGTGTTGCTCACATCAGGATAAGGAACTGCACCTACTGAGGCATAAAACAGTCATTTCTGGAGAAAAGACTGTGCAGGGTGCTAAGCATTTTGTGCACATTCTGCCAATGCTTGCTAGTGTTGTGGGCTGAAACAGCCTCATAGAAGCCAGTGGCAAAGCTCTCAAATCTAATTCAAAAAACCTCACCAACCTCTGTATTTGCAGACTCGCCTTCAAGTCTACTTGCCTACTTCTATATACTGAGTGCTTGGGAGAGGATTGGCTTTGTTTTGGAGAGTGGCTGAAGGCTCTGTGCCCCAGCTGTAGTGGGTGAGCCATTTCCACCTGCTGTCACAGCTCTGGTTCTCCTCCCATCCCAGACAGATGCCTCCTAGACCAAAGGAGAGAAGTTTGACAGATTAAATAAGCAGTGATTTAATGTGGGCTACTCCTGTGCTGTGAAGAGACTCTCTCAGCTCCTTCCTGGAGATGGCTGCTTGAGCTACCACAGACACCGGAGTAGCTGTGTGTGCTTCACTGCAACTACCACAGGACTTCTGGGGGGGACTTCCAGATGTGCAGTCCCCATGCAGTCTCAGTAACATAATTAGACCTGGGATTTATTTAGCACCATTCAACATGTTTTCAGCAGGGCTGATTATGTGCCATTCCCTTAGGAGTCCTCTTATAATTTGGAGCTTCCTCAGAGCTGCAGGGATTTGAAGAAGGGGGGTACATGACTTAAATAGCATTACATTTGTACTGCTGAGGTATTCCCTTTCCAGCCAGAGGTAGCTTAGCCTCCTACCTTGCCCACAAGATTTTCTTCCTGTCAGCACATCTACAGTTGATAATTCAAAGCATTTTCCAGGGAGCTGGCTGGAGGTATGCCTCCCAACAGCTGTTATTCCAACACGTTATGGATATTTGGGCATTTTGGCAGAGAGCGGTTTGATGCAATTAGGATCAGTTTCTGGTTATGGCCATGCCAGGCCAGAGGCAGAGGGCACCTCTCAGAGTGGGAAGAGGAAAAGCCAAAGGCAATGATTAAACCAGATTATTATACACTTTTGAGCTAACATGTGGAATCAATAGCAAAACATTAGCAGCTGTGCTCAGCTGTAGAAAAGTCTGCAGTTGTACTGTAACCAATAAAAATAAATTATGGACTGAAAGGGGGGATGGAAAAAATGGTGGGGAAAGCAGAGCAGCACTCAGAAAAAAATGTAATATAAACACAGAAAATAATTTCTACCCTGAAATGGTGAGTTGTGTTGGTTTGTCTTCTGTTTGGTTTTGCATTACGTTCAGAAGCTGAAAGCGTCCCTTAATTAGTGGGCTCCATTATAACAAGGGTAATAATGGAAACATCCCACAAGCTCTGAAGGTGAAAACAGAGAGAGTGATAATGAAGTTGGTGAATGGTAGATACTGAACTGTGTTTTCCTAATAAAGTGAAATGAGACCTTATCTTGACTTGTAGCTTGGCAAAAATATGAGGAAAGTCTTAGATTTAAGAAGTTTGCCTGGTGTCGTGAGCGAGCTGATAAATAGGAGGCATAGAAAAGATCAAATGATGACAGAATCCCAGCATAGTGGGAGTTGGAACAAGACCTCTGGAAATCATCTAGTCTAAACCCCCTACTGTCACACAATGTCACACAGAGCAGGCTGCTCAGGATGGCATCCAGCTGGGTTTGCAATCTGTCCAGAGATGGAGACTCCACGACCTCTCTGGGCAGCCTGTTGTAGTGTTCTCCCAACCTCACAGGTAAGCTTTTCCTCATGCTCAGACAGAGCCTCCTGGGTTCCATTTTGTACCTGTGGCCTCTTGTCCTGTCATTGGAAACCACTGTAAAGAGTCTGGCCCCATTCTTTTGACCCCCACCCTTTTGATACTGATAAGCATTGATAAGATCCCTTCTGAGTCCTTTCTTCTCCGGGCTAAACAGCCCCAGGTCTCTCAGTCTCTTCTTGTAAGACAGATGCTTCAGTCTCCTAATCATCTTTGTAGCCTCCCTTGCACTCTCTCCAGTAGATCCCTAACTCTCTTGGACTGGGAAGCCCAGATCTGGCCACAATACTCCATATCTGACTTGCTAATTAAAAGCCAAAACCAAGGACTTGGTCTTTTTTGGTTAGGGTGCAGCATACAACTTAAGGTTAGGACCTAAATGCAAGATTTAGTTTCCAAAGTCAGTAACTATAGTAATATCAAATGTCTTAGCAGCAATTTTTGCACAACAACATATTTGCTCAGGCTAGTGTGTTAATCATTAATGCTAAAAAACGCTTGGAAAAAAAAGAATTAGAAATCACAGAATTAGACAGGTTGGAAAAGATCTTTGAGATCATCAAGTCCAACCTACTACCCAACACCATCTAATCAACTAAACCATGGCACCAAGTGCCACATCCAGTCTTTTTTTAAACACTTCTGGAGACAGTGACTCCACCACCTTCCTGGGCAGCCCATTCCAGTGCCAATCACTCTTTCTGTGAAGAACTTCTTCCTAACATCCACCCTAAACCTGCCCTGCTGCAGCTTGAGACTGTGTCCTCTTGTTCTGTCACTGGTTGGTTGCCTGGAATAAGAGACCAACCCTCACCCAGCCACAGCCTCTTTTCAGGCAGCTGTAGAGAGCAATAAGGTCTCCCCTGAGCCTTCTCCAAGCTGAACACCCCCAGCTCCCTCAGTCGCTCCTCGCAGGGTTGTGCTCCAGGCCCCTCACCAGCCTTGGTGCCCTTCTCTGGACACATTCAAGCACCTCAACATCTTTCTTAAACTGAGGGGCCCAGAACTGGACACAGTACTCAAGGTGTGGTCTAACCAGTGCAGAGTACAGGGGCAGAAGGACTTCCCTAATTATGCTGGCCACACTATTCCTGATACAGACCAGGACAGCACTGGCCTTCTTGGCCACCTGGGCACACTGCTGGCTCATGGTCAGCTGTCAACCAGTACCCACAGGTCCTGCTCTGCCTGGCTGCTCTCTAGCCACTGTCTCCTCCAGCCTGGAGTGCTGGATGGAGTCGTTGTGGCCAAAGTGCAGAACCCAGCACTTGGACTTGTTAAATCTTATGCCACTAGATGTGCCCACCTGTCCAGCCTGTCTAGGTCCCTCTAGAGAGCCCTCCTACCCTCCAACAGATCGACACTTGCTCCCAGGCTGGCGTCATCTAAAAATTTACTAATGGTGGACTCAATGCCCTCATCCAGATCATCCATATAGATATTAAACAGGAGTGGGCCCAGCACTGATCCCTGGGGGACACCACTAGTGACTGGCTGCCAACTGTATGCGGCACCATTCACCACCACTCTCTGGGTCCAGCCACCCAGCCAGTTCTTATCCCAGCACAGAGTGAATCTGTTGATACAACCAATAAGATAAGAAAGGTGTGAGTCTTCTGTGATACAGCATTTCTTCCTCCTATTTAGACATATCAACCCACCAGACTAAAAATGGATTCAGAGATTTAAGATCTGGGGAAAAAAAATACTGTTTTATTAGTAAAAACAAGAAAGCTAATTCTGCATCTTAATTTCTATTTAAATAAACTTGTGGCTTCCGTGATCATTTCAGCACGACTGGCCAGAAATTAAGCTAACAAAAGCAGCAAGAGTTATTTGACCCTTATTTAATTTTAATCTAATCTGACGGTTAAGAGTGACTAATTAACTTTACAGAACAAATGGAGACTTTGTTAAATATCCAATTTCTTCATCCCTTCAGTTTTGATGTTAGAGCCCGTGAGAAATCATCTCAGACATTGCCAAGGCATTGCTAAACAAAACAAGAAAAACCGGGAAATGTATTCAGAGATTTCATAGGGAAAGAAAGTAAAAAGGGGGAAAGTAAAAATAAAGATTTTAACTGAACTAAAACAAATTAGATGATGATTTTCTCTAATGAATTCATCATACAGTCAGGATTTTTTATAGGAAGAGTCTCCATAGGGGTAGGATGAGGTAGGAGAATAGAACCATATCTTTCATAGAAGTGAAATTAACACAAAGATGATTTGCTGACCGCCACAAAGAATCTGAGGCAAACCCGGAGATTATTAAAGAGATGTTTAAGAATAAGTATACAAAACAAAGCTAAGACACTCGGGCTCAGACACTTGGGCTGTCTAGCAGCTTCTAGCCTCGTCTTCTCTGCTGAGTAACCTCACTAACCACTTTCCTTCTAACTCCCCTGGCCGATCCTCCAAACTCACCTTGAGTGTAAGCCAAACCCTGGGGTAAGGTATAGGGGTGGGGAGAAGGTGGAAGGGTGGTTGGGAGCCCCTCCTGGGGTCTCTGATTTCTGGGAGGGGAGTTGTGTTTCTGTATTACCTTTAACTGGTATATTTCTGTAAATATTCCTGTATATTGTGTAAATCTCTCCTTGTATATTGTGCACAGCTGTAAATAGAGCTTCAGTCCTTAACTTCCAACTGACTGAGTCTATTTTGGGTGCTTTTNTACAAAATACAATGGGAGTCATTTTACAGTTGTACATATCAAAGATAGTTTCAATCTGAGCTGTCAGCTCCACCAACCAATCTGGAGGAAATTGAGTTCATCACAAGTTGGGAAGGATGAAGTTACTTTGCTTAGCTTCAAAGATAGTAAACTGAGGGGATGAGGCCACTATGCAGTCTTCCCCAGCAGAGGCTGAGAGCTCCATTAACAAAGTGTTCTCACTTTCTTTCAAAACCACTATATCCATAGATACAGAAAACACCTGTGGTTTGCATTTTATACCCCAAATTCTTACCATTCCCCCTTATTTGCTCTTGCTGTCCTCAGCCTCTGTGGGAGCAAGAAGCAGAGCATATGCAAAACTGAAGTTTGCTTCATTCTCCATTATCAGCTATGCATATATGCATACTTTTGTTCCTCCATATTGCAGAGAGGATAGAGTAACACACTTAGAGGAAACTGTACAAACCCCCTTGTTTAAGTCTCACAGGAAGCATGTAAATAAATACCAACATTTCCATTCTAGCATGACTCCTAAGTGATTTGTTCAAAGTCTGACAGTAAATGAATGTCTAGCTTAAGGAACAAACTCATGGATCCTTCCTGACCTGCCTCAGAACATAATTCACGCCACCTCATTGTCTCAGTTTTCTTCCCTGAAAAATGGGCTTGATAACATGCTGCACATTTTCAACTGTAGGTTTAAACTGCAGTTTATGGTGTCTGAATGCATAAGCAGTCACTCTGAAATTACCTAATGAACTCATCTATGATACCTGAAAATCAGTTCTCCACCTATCCAATGAAAAATTATTTTTTTCATCAGTTTTTAACTAATCATCCATGGCTGTACCCTTCCATCTCTATCCATCACCATGGTGGTTGAACAGAATAACTGAGTGTAGACTGGTATCATTCATGTCTTTATCTGGATCAAAACCAATATGAAAATTCAGAGTTGCACTGTAATATATTTGTCGACTTAGTAGGAACATGCATTCGTTGTATGAATGTGATTATCATCTCAAGTCTTCTAAGTTCTTCACTCTCTCTTCCCTCTCATTCATTAGTTCCCTACTCATTCATTAGCTAATACATTCTTTCACCTTTTGCTAATTAATACTCAATAACTCTCATTTAATCTCATGCATCGTTAAAAGCTTTTCAACATTTTATCTGAAAGCTGTGATGGAAACCTTCGCGACTACAGCTGATGACACGAGAGCTACCAAAATCCTGGGAAACAGAAACTTGCAGTGTAGTGAAAATCAGTTTACTTAACATCCCATACTTGGCAACTAACTTACTGCCATGGGAACAGTTGAATAATCCCCACAGATAGAGTAAAACAATTGGGAAAGAGGCTGGATATACACTGAAAAAGAAAAAGCAAGAGCTGGTCAGAAGTGATGTGAGCTAGCATCCCGGCTGCAGAACAAGAGAGGAAGGTCTCTCATCTTCTATTTGCTAAGCTACCACTTGAAAAGATTGTCTAAAATAGAACAATTTCATTCATAATATCCACAGTTTTGGGTGGCAGCCCAAGTACAGATTTAATTTAACCACAATTCTACAACCCATAGAAATCCACATAAATGTTAATTACACACAAATAATTAAGAATACAATTATTTTCTTGATAAGGATTCCAAGAACACATCCAGATTGTAGGATTTTGACCTCTGTTTTTCAGCCTATCAGTCCCTCAGGCTTCAACGCTGCAATGACTTTGTAAAAACAAATGATAAATCTTACGTCTTTGTCTACTTGGCCTAATATGCAACTTGAAAAGCATCAAAGTTCAGAACAAAGGTGTTATCAATACCTTCCTAAGACCTGGCTGTTCTCAAAATAATGAAACTTAGCACTGTTATCATTGCCACGTTATCTATGCTAGTAACTCCATTAAAGCCTAGGCTAGCCTCTCAGAAACTTCTTTTACTCAATCGATGACCTCGTTTCCATGGCAGGCTAACACAAGGTGCCATTGATGATGACTTGATTTCCTTTCGCATCTGAAGTGGAAAAGGAGAAGACAGACTAAATGAAATCCCATCCATCTTAATGAAATACAATTATATTCTCCTTATTAATCATTTAAAAATCAATATGTCTCTTCTTGGCAAACCCCGCCAGAATTTGTCATTCCGTGCCAGGCCTCAATACATCTTGTCCTGTAGTGATTTTTATAAGTTCAGTCACCTGTTTCCCAGGGTAAATAACAGTGTTTCTTTGTGCTGTGATGAGAGAGCTTCCTGTCAGGGAGGCTAAAAAGACAGTCTGCACATTTTAATCAGTACAAACAACTATTTCTTCCCCGTGTACATTTTAAAGCGATCGGTATTCATTTTAAAAAAACAAAAGGTTTAGATAAAAAGCAAAGACCTCAGCCAACTGATATGTGCAGTTTCATATGGAGTGTTACTTATCTCATCAGCAAGAGCACCATTAATTTCTACCCTACAAAGTAATGGCACGGTAATAACCCTATAAAATCACTTGCAGATCTCAAGGTATGAAAGAAAAGTGTGCATTGGAATTCTTCCTACACCGATTTCTGCTGGCTTACAGACTTGTAGAAAAAAAACCTTTCTCCCTCTATCCCCAAATTTCTGTATTGACTTTATCTCCTCTAGATACAATAAAACTTTACAATCTTCAGCAATTGCAGCATGCATTATCTTCATTAAAATGGAAGTATTCACTGAAAATAAGTTTGTGAGAGGCTGTTCTAGCCCCCTAATGATATTACCAGTAACAATAGGTATTCTCCAAAAGGTATTTGTGTGACATAGGACACTGGGATACTTATTGAAACTTGTGTGAGGGGGAGTGAAATTTCATCTCTATTTTCTCTCTCTCTCAAAAAAAAAAAAAGCCTCAAACATTATGGATAATGTATTTAAAATGAAAAAAAATCTCCAATAAATCATCTCAGTTTGAAAACAACCATCTTACAGATACTGTTTCAACCAATCGTGCATAGATACAACCACTGATATTCCCACCAGCATGTCGTTAATGTGTCCACACACAGTAATGTGAAAGAAATGAGTCACTGTAGCACCAGGATGAAACCTTAAGCTCCAGCCTTGTACTGGGGCAGTTATACTCTCTGACATCCCTTTCAGCCCTGTTCCTCCTGGTATACTGGAGGATGCAGAGTGCATTAGCTTCTCAGTGAGATTTTATATTGGCAATGAGAGTGGCAACAGCCAGGGTCTGGAGTGTGAGGGGAAAAAAAAAGAAAGAGATCAAACTCACCAACTCCCTCCAAAAAGAAAAGAAAAATAACTGAAATAACTGGCAGGGGAAAGAACTCACAAACAAGTCTGACAAGATTACAAAAGCACTCTCCCAACTCCACCTCTTTAAGATTTGTGATACTACAAAGTTTACTTTATATAACTATGCAAAACATGCTGCACTTGCAAAGTCAGGAGGGGATATACAGTAATGTGTGTTACCATTTACCACTGGTGTTGATTTCTTCTCTTTGTTCTATTAACCTCCTCTGGTTTATGTACCAAAATGGAGTCAAATACCTTTCATGACAATTCAATATTTACCTGCCCAGGGTAAATAAGAGATCCCTAAAGACCTACATTCAATATGTATTGAGTTTCTAATAAATCCTGTTTGGGCATGGAAATACAAGGCTTGCCAGGATGGATGATATTTCATACCTATTTAGTCCAATAGTCTGCCTTAGTAAACAGCATCAGGGTGCTTCAGAGGAAGGTAAAAGAAATCCAGCAATAAATAGATGTATAGAGTTGTAATTCAGGTTGGAAGGGACTTTTGGAGGGCATCTGGCTCAAACCCCACTCAAAACAACATCCTTTTTCGTGTCAGAGAACATGCAGGCAGTGCCTGAGAAGTGGTGGAGAGACAAACCCTCACACATTCTGGTCCTTTGTCCAGTCCAGCATGCCACCAGGCATACAAAATAGTAAGTGTAGGCCTGCAAGCATTCATAATCCTCATACACACAAGGATGTGTGAACTAGGCAGATGAGCTTTACTACAGTATTTGCAACCACTTCTGAGGCTGCTCTTAGAAGCTCTCAAGTGTTCTCCTATGCTCCTGAGGGCAGATAAAATGAAATGTCCAATCAAAGTTTTACTAAGCCAGCAGTTACGTGTACCAGCACAGACATGACGTCGCAACAAACGGGCATCAGAAAATCAGCAACATCTTCTGCTACCTGATTTGTATCCACTGGAGATATGTACCAGCTAGCAATACCTTCTCTCTTAGAACAACAGCTTAACAGTTTAAATATAATAGAATCAAATAATGGGGAATTAAAGATTTTCTTCCTCCTATGGTCTGCTTGAAAGCTTCGATTCTTATCTCCTACTTCATGCTATGCAGCTTGACCATCCCAGTATCAACAGGCAACATTTACTTGAGAGAAAACTGGCTTAATATACAGAGATTTGTTTGGCAAGTCCTCTGCTGTTCCCATAGGCACAATCTGAAAAGCCTGATATAGTCCATTTGGGTATAAACCAGAAAGCATACAGACAACTGCACTAATCCTTAATTCTTGCTCTCAAAAAGGCTTTTCACCCATGGTAGGTAGGAGTTTGGTAGGTATTTTCTGTCAAAACAGTAACAGGAATATTGTCAAAACAAAAACAGCAGAAAGCCTCTTTTTGGTTGTCTATTTTTCATGGTGCTGCCTGCAAATACCAAACCAGAGTCTTTGGCCACTGGGACTTCTTTCTCAAGTCCATAGGCCTGAAAATTGTACAGTTTATTTCATGTGACCTGTATTTCATACAGAACCTTCATCAGCTGAAATAATTCCAGAGATCGGTAATTAGGAAAATGTTAATCAATCTGCTCATCGGAGGCAGAGGCTGTCACAGAAGAGGTAGTCATACTACTGACTGATATTGATGATAGTACAAGTGATAGGGCAAGAGGAAATGGCCTCAAGTTGCACCAAAGGAATTTTAGGATGGGTATTAGAAGAAACTTCGTTGCTGAAAGGGTTATTAAACACTGGAAAAGACTCCCCAGGGAGGTAGTTGAATCCCCGTCCCTGGAGGTGTTTAAAAGATGCATAGAAGTGGTCCTGAAGGACATGGTTTAGCACCAGACTACGCAGTGTTAGATGACAGTTAGACTTGATGATCTTAAAGGTCTTTTTCAACCAAAACATTTCTATGATTCAGGATGACTAGAAGTCACCAAGGAGTCCTTCAAAGCACTCAGTATTATCCCAGGGTGCATAAGGTTCAGTATTTCCAGAATTAGAACAAAAAATCAACAGTCCTTATTTAAGCATTTGTGCAGCAGGATCCATATGGACCACAAAGCCTCCTTTTGGGCAAACCAAGGTCTATTAGTTTAAAAAGTAGGTACTGAAGAGAAGCAATTGGCAGAAAGAAGCTCCTATTTTAGCAGAGGAGATGAACTGAGCACTGCATGAATAAGAAGAGAGCAAAGCCTCAGAGGTGCTATGATTGCTGTCTATAAACGTATCAGGGGTAAGGGGCAGGAAGGAGGAAGGTTATTCATGTTGAAGGACAGCGTTGACACAAAACGATTAGGTATAAACCAGTAGCAATTATGCTGGATATTACAAAAGGATTTCTAACCACCAGAGCAGTGAAATATTTCTTAAGAGGAACAGAAGGGAATAAAACCACAATGATTTTAACTCTGGACCATGATGTGTTTATGAATGAGATTAGAGATGATGTGGCTATGCTCCATATTCAAGGATAGTTTAACGATTAAGGAAGTCCCTTCCTTTCTTTCACCCCGGGTATTTAGCAGTTTGCTGCCTAAATACAATAGACTCAAGATCATTTGCATTTAGCCCATTGTTACTACTCAGTCACCTACACAAGTTTTAGCTCAACATTTAATATTTACTGAATAATAACCTATAGTTACATATTTAGATAAGAAATAAAACAATACACAGAGCCTATTCTTCCCTTTTTTTTTTTTTTCCACAGTGTACTCTCACAATTTTCTCAGACATTTCTTCGTGTACAACACTTGGAAGTTCCTATGGAAACACTGATGTTATTTGTACAAGTCCCAACTACATGGAGATGTCAAAACTTTCGTCCCTGCAAACCTTTCTGTACAATCAGTGTTCCAAATAGATGGAGCTGATTTGCTTCTAAAAAAAAAATAAAAATCTTTAATTTATTCAAACTGTTTTATTATCCTCTTCATTTTTTTGTCTCCTCATCTTATGTTTCAATCCACATGCAATCCCTACTTTCTTTCAATCACTCCTTCACCCTTGTCATCCAAATTCAAAATTGGTGGAAAGAAAGTTAAATTGTTTAGGGTCAAAAATAAAAAAAAAACCATGATTCAAATGCCATGGAAGGAGAAGGATTATCACACTTTGATGTTAATACCATGTCTTTTGTAGTTTTCCTGTTTGTTTGTTTTAATCTTCCACTATTGTCAACAGTGCACTCAGTTTTATAGGCAGTCTAACACAGAGCAGATGCTGATTAAAGGAAATGTGGTTTTCAGTGTGACATTGAAAAAAAAATATCACTTGCTGTAGTCTAAATGCTGTATTCCTAATGAGTTTTATTTTATTAACTGTTGTGTGAAAATACAATGAGCTTATATTTAATTGCAACAGAAGTTTTTACAGCTAACTTGATGGACTGTGACTAGGCAGTTAAGATTGACCAGAATGCTGCTGTCTACCCTGAGGGCTGAGATACAAGGTGTGGGCAGACATGGTCTGTCACTCCCATGGATCCACATGGCTAGGCTAGAGTGACTGCTTTGTTTCCTGGCACATGCTGACACTCTCCTCGCTCCTGGTCCCTTGTTCTCTGAATATTTGTCCCTCCACTCCCTCCTGGCTTCATCAGAACGATACTAACTCCATATGGCAGAGGCTGGCTATTCAGCGCTGGTGAGGTCACATCTCAAATACTGCATCCCATTTTGGGCCCCGCAGTACAAGAAAGATGCTGAGGTGCTGGTATATCTGAAAAAAGCAAATTAAAGGTAAAAGTAAAGGTAGAGGATCTAGAAAACTATGAGGAGCTGCTGAGAGAATTGGGGTTGAAGCTGAAGAAAAGGAAGCTCAGGGGAGACTTTCTTGCTCTCTACAACTACCAAAAAGGAGGTTGTAGCAAGGTGGGAGTCAGTCTCTTCTCTTGAGTAACAAGCAACAGGGCAAGAGGAAATTCCATCAAATTGCACCAGTGAAAGTTTAGGTTGGATATTAGGAAAACTTTCTTCCTCCAAAGGGTTGTCAAGCTCTGGAACAGGCTGCCAAGGGAAGTGGTGGATTCACCATCTCTGAAAGTCTTTAAAAGACATGGAGATGTGGTGCTGAGGGACATTAGTGGTGAACTATCAGTTCTGGGTTAATGGTTGAACTTGATGACCTTAAAGGTCTCTTTCAAGCAAAACGATTCTGTAATTCTATTTTTAGTCTAATGTAAACGAGGTCTAATTCCAACCAGAAATCCCATCAGTAAGCTTTTATAGACACTATTGTATGGTTATGTTTTGCCTTTTATATTTACAGAAGATTGCTCCAAATGCTGGTAGCCTAAACAGACATAGCAACACAGCACAAATGAAAGTCAAGGAGCAGGGAGAGAACTCACATATGAGATAAAACTTAACAGATGTTAATGCACGATGATTTTTATGACTTTGTGAGACATGTCTGTTTACTTTGGCTTAAAATATAAATTAACTTTACCTGAGGTGCAGGTGGAAGATGTAAGGGTATGTTTCATTATGCTTTAATTTTTGGATTAAGCTCCCATAATAGCACAACGTTGGGCAGAATGCTCATTGTTACAAACTTCAAAGCAACTAGAGGAACAGGTCACTTCAGGCCCAGTCCTGGAATGACCTAACTCAGTAAAACTGCTACTGAATTTACAATGACCATAATCTGATTCTCCCACCTGAAAAGGAGTCATCCCAACCTTTCTCTAGTGAAAGCTGATAGGCATTTCCTGCTAAGTCACTTAAACTGTACTGTGTACAGCAGGTAGCGACAAAGGGTTATTTTCTTACCACCATATCTTTAATATCTGCGTTCACAAAGCAAAGAGCAAACACAGATGACATAATCCAGAGGTTAAATTACTGAATTTCTCTGTGAGCCATTCTTTTTGTTAGAAAACCAGGAAGAGCAGTCCCAACTTTACATGTTATTTGCATCTCAAGAGCATTTGTAATACTGCACAGAGAGTTTAAAAGACATTCAAGACCCTTTTGACCTGTAAAATTCCAATCTCACTTCACCTGACTTTCAAATTACTTCTGTAGTTAAAACTGTCTTTTTGTAGCACCATGGTAGTAACTCATACCTGACTTTTGTCATTGTGTGCCAGATCAGGATGTCACATACAGCTGATCTAAGTGGGTGGAAGTGTTCTGGTGAAATAATATAGAATCATAGAATCATAGAATGGTAAGGTTGGAAGGGGCCTCAAGGATCATCTAGTTCCAGCCCCCTGCCATAGGCAGAGACACTTCCCACTAGAACAGGTCACTCAAGGCCTTGTCCAACCTGGCCTTGAATACCTGCAGGAAGGGAGCAGCCACAACGTCTCTGGGCAACCTGTGCCAGTGCCTCACCACCCTCACTGGAAAGAACTTCCTCCTAACATCCAGTCTAAATCTCCCCTCTGCCAGCTTAAACCCATTGCCCCTTATCCTGTCATTGCAAGACCTTGTAAATAGTTCCTCCCCAGCCTTCCTGTAGGCACCCTTCAGATCCTGGAAGGCTACAACAAGGTCTCCTTGAAGCCTTCTCTCCTCCAGGCTGAAGAGCCCCAACTCTTGTAGCCTGTCCTCATAGCAGAGCTGCTGCAGCCCTCTGAGCACCTTCGTGGCCTCCTCTGGACCTGCTCCAACACTTCCATGTCCTTCCTGTGCTGAGGGCTCCAGAACTGCACACAGTACTCCAGGTGGGGTCTGATGAGAGCAGAGTAAAGGGGCAGAATCATCCCCTTTGCTCTACTGGCCAGATGCAAGATGCTTTCACAATAAGCATACAGTAACTATTGACTACAAATTAGTATTGAGCTATAATATTAGGTCATTGTTTGAGAATTCACTGCCTGGCACAGTTTATTAGTGGAAAGTAATTGTAACTATAAAAAAAAATAAATAAAAGAGAAGCTCAAAACTTAAGTTTTCATCTCCTTTGACCGGTCCTTCTGTAACACACCAACTCATTTTCAAATGAAAACCTCAAGCAGAAGCAGGAAAAATATGTAAAACAACTACTGAGGTAAAGAAAACAATTCTGAAGGTGACTGAAAGGGCCTTAGACTGCACAAAATGCCCATGGGGGATGGAAGATTATGTGGGCCACATAGTACAAGTTCACATACCTAACCACCAGACTTGTGGAGTGGAGGGAAAAAAGGTGCTATAATCAGGGTTACAGGCCTCCTTTGCATGCTCTTGTGAGGATGTTTACATGTTGTGGTGGTGGTGTTCTTTTTAAGGTAAAACCCAAGCAGACAGTGCACACACAACAGCATGTGTGGTCTTGGGGAAGACGAGCCCGGTGCTGACACCAGCATCCCTAGCCCAGAAAGGAGATGTCTTTGAAGACTCAGATAAAGTGAGGGATCACTGTCTCTCAGGGTCTGCCCTCCTCATCTTATTCCCACAGTGTCACCTTTCAAATCTCTCCAGCACAGTTATTCTAGGTGCTGTCAATCATCTTTAAGGACCTTTCCTAGTGCGACTGAAGCCACAGTACTGCAAGGCAGACAGGCAGACATTTGGAAGGGCACATAAACTCATGCTTTAAGTTCTGTGAAAGCAATGATACTGCCATGCTAAGGATTCACTTCCATGGACAACTCACTCAGCAGCTGACTTTTTTGTGTCCAAGATTGCCAACACATGTAAAATCTGAACAGGTCTCTAAAACCTCCTTTTTGTCCCAGTTTCTGACATGTTATTCACATAGTGACTCCAAGTATCACATCAGATGTTTGAAGCAACTCAAAGACTTTCAGGAGATTTGATATGTTAAGCATGTTTCCAAGTTGTCTATTTTCAGATTGCTTCAGTGTCACACAAATAAACATGCATTGTGACTGATCAATGAAGGAGAGGGGGAAGGCATGGCACAGATGCATAGAGAATGAAATTTCTACCCATATTTTCTTGTCATCGAAAAGAAAGATATGCCTCACCCTTGACACACTGCTCATTTTGAAGCTGGGCCATCTTGTTCACTGCTCTGTAGCCATTCTTAGAGTATGGTTGAGTATTAGCATGTCCTATACAGTCTAGCCTGGTTTAGACTTGCAGCTGTATATGAAAAGGAAAACAAATGAAGACTGTTTCTCATGAATTATTATCCATGCATCAACATACAACCAGCCATAGCAAGTTACTCATATGGGTTTTGCCACAGCTGGCAGCTTATGGTTATCGCAGGGCTTGGTCTCAACTTGTTCCTTTTTCCTACAAACAGCAGATAGTTTCTGTGAAGCATATTTGTTTACTTGACACTTTCTCTTTCTGCAGGTCCAAAATATAATTACTACTAGCTTCTTCTCTATCCTTTGGGCTTCTTGGGGTCTCACCTTCTCAACGCTATTGTCAGAATTCTCCTTCTAATTGAAAGCCCCGATAGGCATTTTAGCAGCTAATGTATGTGATTGCAACTACTCCAACTGCTGTCAACTATACAATTATAGGAAATCTAATTTTTCTTTGTCTGAGGTTTCTGTTAGCTGGAGTTGCCTGACAGGAATGGATGAGTACCACCAAAAAAAGCAAAACCACACAGCGTGTTAGCAAGATACTTCAGTGTAATACAATTATTAACATTAAAATAAAAAATAAAAAATAATAAAATATCTAAGCAAGTAAAATTTAAAAACAAGGAGATAACAGCAGTTTTGGTGTCCTATCCTGCAGCCCACTTCATGAAAAGGTTGATCTCAGTTATTTTAGATGTTTGCATAAGGAGAACAGCAGGCACTACCCACAGAAACACAGCAGAAGATGGAAGCAGTAATATCCCACAAAGGGGTCTCTCTAGATTTTTTAGGATGTCCTAATGGCATGACATTTTCACAGCTATTACTTGCAGCAGCAGAGGGATCAGGGTTTCTCTGTCAGGCCTTTCTTTTTCTCAGACATCTTCCATCTTCCTAGAGGGGAAATTGCTCCTGGACACAGGAGACAACTAGGAATCTGGTTTTGGAAAAGAAAAGATGAAAGTGTTCAGTTAGAGAAATGCTGGGAAGTCATGTTTCCTACAGTCCTGAAGAAAAAATCTTCTATATTCAAGCTAATATTGCCCAGTATGTAAGAAAGGCTTTCTAAATGTTATGCCCTATGCAAGAGATATTTTAATATCAGATCCAGATAAGATCTGGGTTGTGAATAGTCTACTTAGACTATAAGTCTCAGATGTGTGATGACCCCTTCGTTCCTTTTTGCTATATCTCACCTTTCTCCAGACCTTCAGGGATCAGATCTAGTCCAAGGCCAGGCTATGGGGCCAGCATACACCTTGCTGCCCAGGAGAACCTGGAGACAGCCTGCTGGAGAGCAAGGAGACTAGGGTACAATATCTTCATAGACTGAGGTGAACATGAATTCAGCAGCTTTATCCAGCATATGAAGAGATCATTTGGAGTAAGAAAGTCTATGACCAGGGCTAAAGAACTAAGGAAAAATGGTTAAGTTCAAGGCAAGTTATCCCACCTTGGCATTTCCCTGCAAGCAGGCTGTTAATTCCTATACTCACCCATACACAAGTCCATATCCTTAGTTTATGTAAGTAACTGTAGCTCTGTTGATGTCAGAGAAGCTGTGTCAACTGAGACTAGCTAAGGATAATATTCAAGCTCTGTATCTTCAGGGGTCAGTGCTGGGACCAGTGCTGTTTAACATCTTTGTCAGTGACATGGACAGAGGAATGGAGTGCACCCTCAGCAAGTTTGCAGATGACACCAAGCTGTGTGGCACAGTCGACTTGCTAGAGGGCAGGGATGCCATCCAGAGGGACCTGGACAGGCTGGAGAGTTGGGCCCAGGCCAACCTCATGAAATTCAATAAGGCCAAGTGTAAGGTCCTGCACCTGGGTAGGCACAATCCCAAGCACAAATACAGGCTGGGTGGTGAATGGCTGGAGAGCAGCCCTGAGGAAAAGGACCTTGGAGTCTGGGTTGATGAAAAGCTCAACATGAGTCTGCAGTGTGCACATGCAGCCCAGACAGCCAACCGAGTCCTAGGCTGCATCAAGAGAAGCGTGGCCAGCAGGGCAAGGGAGGTGATTCTGCCCCTTTACTCTGCTCTCGTCAGACCCCACCTGGAGTACTGTGTGCAGTTCTGGAACCCTCAGCACAGGAAGGACATGGAAGTGTTGGAGCGGGTCCAGAGGAGGGCCACAAAGATGATCAGAGGGCTGGAGCAGCTCTCCTATGAGGACAGGCTGAGGGAGTTGGGGCTCTTCAGCCTGGAGAAGAGAAGGCTTCGAGGGGACCTGATAGTAGCCTTCCAGTATCTGAAGGGGGCCTACAGGAAGGCTGGGGAAGGATTATTTACAAGGTCCTGCAATGACAGGACAAGGGGCAATGGACTTAAACTGGCAGAGGGGAGATTTAGACTAGATGTTAGGAGGAAGTTCTTTACAGTAAGGGTGGTGAGGCACTGGAACAGGTTGCCCAGGGAGGTTGTGGATGCTCCCTCCCTGGATGTGTTCAAGGCCAGATTGGATGAGGCCTTGAGTAACCTGTACTAGTGGGAGGTGTCCCTGCCTATGGCAGGGGGTTGGAACTAGATGATCCTTGAGGTCCCTTCCAACCTTACCATTCTATGATATAAGTGGAGATGGAGCAGAGGAGCTAATAGAAGGCAACAGAGGTAGTGGAAATTGTTCCAGTTCACATCTGAGCTTACAGCCAAATTTAATGGCACCAGACTGGATTTGCCGTGTGAATTTGCAGGATAGCAAGAGTCATCATTTTATTCCAGCTTTGTGCTCGGTTTTTAACACAGCAACATTTGGGAAAAGATGAAGTGAGATCCTGGTAGAATCTAAGTTGTACACAATGAATATTTCCTTAGTACATCTCTTTGCAGACACTGGTTCCAGCTCTATAAACCCAGTACGATCTTTTAGTCTGGGGAAATCGTGCATATACAACTCTCCCATTGCGTGTGTGTCTGAGGATACTGCAGGCTAATTCCAACCAGATCTGCCAGAAAGAATGGAGACTTGAATGTATTAGAGGACCAGATTTGAATTCAAATACATTGAATGGAAAGGTGTAAATGGATGGAGGAAAGAGATCAAGTAAGTGTCTCGACTAAGATAAAGATGGCAGCATTAGCAGCTGCACTGTTAAAATGCCAGAGTCCAGGCAGGAGCTAACCACAGCTTTCACAAGTTCATTGCTCATGGAACGATTTCCTAGTTTTTGTCCTCTTATCTAGCATGGGTATCTTTTCCTCAACTGTTTCACAGAAATTTATAATATTTCAAAATTTTGGTAGCAGAGAGGTGAGAGGGACTTCAAAGCCCAGCTCGTGTTCAGACTCATACTTCGCAGACAGACCTTATCTTTCTAACACATTATCTCCAGACCGAGAGGTACGAAGAACCTCAAAGTTTTGTTTCAAATCCAGAAACAGCAGTCCAGACTGAGGATTTCTGAAGTAACTAAGCCAAACAGTTAAATAGTTCCCAAGTTTTTACTGTTCTGAACATGACAAAACTCAGCACCTACTGAAACAAAAAGAAAAAAACCATTCTGATGTACTGTAGAAGCATGGGACTGTGTTTCAGCTGCACCTGAAACAAGACTGAGACGAAACATTTTCACTCCAACTTTTGGGAATTTTCTTGTTTATTCATGTATGTACAACACTTCACAACATGAGAACTCAGTTCCTGGTCGGGATTCTCTCATGTTACAGCCTTTCAGCACTTGTTTTCCCGTTAAAGATTGAGGAAAGCGTTACGTAAAATTCAGTGCTTGGATGCAGAATAAAGTTTTTGAGTATGTCTCCTTCAAATCCACAATAAAAAGGCAAAGCCACACTTAACAAAACCAAGTCCAGAACACTTCCCCAAGAGCCAGACATCACTGACAGTCTGCTGTGACAGTAATATACCACAGTAATGCAGACTTAGATTGAAACAAGAAGGCTGAGAAGCAGCCTGTATTTGTAGTATTTGAGAAGTATGTGTACGGTGGTTAAAGCACCAAAGAGCCTGTGATTGAAAGCAGTGCTAAGAATACAGTTTGTTTTCCTCAGAATTGATCTTCTATTGTTTGTTTATTCCAGCTTCTGGGTAATGCCTTCTGCTAATTTCTTCCTCAGTCACGGATTAGCACTATCAAGGTGAATACAAAAGCTTTAACACAAGCATGAGTTTATTGTTTTCAATATTTTCATTTAAGCACTTTAATCAATATCTGCCAAGACAATTAAAGGGCTCAAATAGCTTCCAAGAGGAATTTTTTCCCTCGGAGTCGATCTCTTTTCTTTATCTTGTATTTATTTCCCTATTTATTTTATTTTTAAGGCTAACAAAAAAAGAAGTTAACGGCATTTCCCCAAATTCATCCACTATTCTGATTCTTGTTTTATAAAGGAAATGAAATTTGTCATGCTGCTATACATCACTTGCACTGCAGCACAATGTCCCATCTGTGTGTCAAGTACAAAACAAAAGCATTTGGTGAAAAATTGCTAAAGTAGTAATGATTTTTGTCCTCAACTCTTTGTTTTGCCTTTCAATAAAGCAGGCGACATGTGCCACAAATGATATATTAGTGTTTAAGTACAACCCTAGTAACACAGTGCATAACCAAAACCATGTTTCACAGCAGAGAAGCTATAGTTTACTGCCCCTATGGCTCTGATGAGAATATAATGTTCTACAGTTTATAAATGCTTTGAGGTCAACACATGATTTACTTCAGCTTGTTCATCCAATGAGCAGGAGGTCCAAAAATATATCAAGCTATTAGACAGCCCACTGGAAGCTTGACGGAGGCTCCCAGTGATGGAAAGCATGCCATGGAAGCCTCTCTGTCAACTGGAGAAGAGATAATTAGATCCAGGTAATACATTGGAGCCCCATCAGGGAACAGGACAGCAAACATGTCATCTTTACGACTTTTTCTCATCCTCCCCAGCAACACTGGCCTGAGATAGTAAAAAGTGTGAAGGATTCATCTGTTCCCAGCAAAAGCACAGCAGAGGGATCATCAAGCTATCATCTCTCCATCATCCTCATTATCCAGAGACCTGGTGTTCTATGTAAACAGCAAAACAACATCAACAATATATTCCACATGATGCTGATGGGTTGGACACTTGTAGCATCCAAAAAAGTTTGCAGTATCCAATAAAAGCTCGAGAGCCCATTTATGTTACAAAAGGTGTCGTGCAGCAGCGACTTTCAGCTAATTAGAGACCTGAGTTTTATCTCTAAGACTAAATATTCCCAGGCTGCTGGTAGAACATGTCTGAATACTGGGGCAAGACAGTGATTTTATACAGTATATTCAGCTAAAAGCAGTACATCCCAGCCTTTTCTCTCACACATGATGCTACAAGTACATTTTTGGAGGACCCCCTACCTGGAACTTGAAAGTGGAAAGTTGATACCAGGGGAATCCCAGTGTATTAAAGTAGCACTCGCTTTGCACAAGAAAGGTGATTGAAAAATTAGCCAGTCACATGTTAGTGCAAAAGACAACAAAAAAAAAGTGCTTCAGGTTCAAATGAAAAACTTAGAAAGGAGTTTATGTTTTCCTTAGACACACATGCACCTCTTAAAACTAGAAAACTCTAATTAGGAATCAAAGCAGCTTTGAATATGGTTGGTTTATTCTAAAGGGGTCAGAGTGGCTGGAGAGGAGCCAAACAGAAAGGGATCTGGGGGTGCTGATTGACACCCGCCTGAACATGAGCCAGCAGTGTGCCCAG
>VWZE01016971.1:577610-660855 GCA_013396675.1 Eubucco bourcierii
CCACTCTCTGGGTTCGACCATCCAGCCAATTCCTTATCCAGCGAGTGGTCCATCCATCAAGTCCATGCTTTTCCAGTTTGGTGACCAGGATGTCATGTGGGACAGAGTCAAATGCTTTACTCAGGTCCAGGTAGATGACATCAGCTGCCTTTTCGTTGTCCACTGTCGCTGTGACTTCATCATAGAAAGCCACTAAATTTGTCAGGCAAGATCTGCCCTTGGTGAAGCCATGCTGGTTCCCACCAATCACCTCTGCTTTGTTTTCCATTTGCCTTAGCAGGACTTTCAGCAGGATCTGCTCCATGATCTTGCCAGGCACAGAGGTGAGGCTGACTAGTCTGTAGTTTCCAGGGTCATTCTTTTTACCCTTCTTGAAGATGGGTGTTATGTTTGCCCTATGTTTTCTCTTTAATGAAAAGCTATGGTGAACTTGCCTAGGTCTTTATATCATAACTTTATTTTAACACTTTTTGAGAAACTTCCAATCCAGCTTCACACACTCCAAAACGATCTCAAAACTACCCAAAACAACAAAACAACCTTCGCTTGCGCTTGCCACTGAAGTCCACATTAGCATAGCAGGGTTTTTATACCATACTCTCTGAAACTACCCCAGCTAAATGTGAAAAGCTGCCTCTGCCACAAGTAGTCCAGGGAAAAAAAAACCAGTATCAGAGATATATCCCTAAGTGGCAGGGATTACTTTGTTGGGATTCTTTCGTAAAGAACAGTATGGGGGGGAAAAAAAAAAGCTTTGGGTGAAAAATGAGCACTTAGAAACTAGAATGCTGTCAGATATCTGTGAATCAGGTTGCAAAAAGAAAATTAAGTGGAGGAGTTGTACTGTCAGTCAGTAGTGATGTACAACATTAGTACAGGGATCTATGTGAATGTTATCTATTGCCTGCAGAACTGATAATGTCATGAATGATAAAGATCATTAATCTGCTAAACGGGAGGGAAAAGACTCCCTCAAAACAACTGATTTGATTTTTGAAAGAAGATCAACACTAGAAGCAATCAAAGAAATTAGTGGATCACGTCTATCCTATGCAGTAACACTTTTTTAACAATGCCAACTGAATCTTCCTGTGTAGTCTATAGATAAATTTCATACAAGCTACATTCGAGAATTCAGCAGATCAATTTAATTCAACAATAATTTCCAAAAATCATAGAATAAATTCTATCCTGTACCATCACCACAGATGAATATATATGTGTTTTTGGAGGTGAAGAATACAGACTGTAGAGTAGATGTTCCTATAAAGGTAGAGACAATTCAGTCTAATAATTTATTAGTATTTTAGAAACAGAATCACACAAAATCAATCAGGTTGGAAAAAACCTTCAAGATCATCAAGTCCAACCTATCAACAATTTCCTAATCAGCTATACCATGGCACCAAGTACCACATCCAGTCTCTTTTTAAACACTTCCAAGGATGGTGACTCTACCATCTCCTCTGGTAGCCCATTCCAATGTTAATCACTCTTTCTGTGAAGAACTTCCTCCTAATATCCAGCCTAAACCTCCCCTGGTGCAGTTTGAGACTGTGTCCTCTTGTTCTGTCACTGGTTGCCTGGGAGAAGACACCAACCCCCACCTCCTTTCAGCAACACGGTCCCTGATGAGCATTCTCCAGGCTAAACAACCCCAGCACCATCAGTTGCTACTTGTAGGGCTTTGTCTTTGTTGGTCCAATAAAAGGTAATAGTAAATGTAGCTTTACACTGATCTAGCAATGAGAGCATGAGACACTGGAACAGGTTGCCCAGGGAGGTGATGAAAGTCCCACCTTGGAGCCAGGCTGGACAGGGCTCTGAGCAACCTGATCTAGTGTGATGTGTCCCTGACCATGGCAGTGGGGTTGGGACTAAATGATCCTTGAGGTCAGTTCCTGACAATTCTATGATCCTGTGATTCTTAGTTCAATAAAGCTGGCAGACTAGCACATAGATCTTGTGTTATAAGTATTACATAGCAAACATTTCACAAATAAGAATGTGAAAGAATATTCCAGAAAAGGAATGCAAATTTACCATGGAGAAAATTGGAACAGTTGTAAGAGTTCAAATAGCTGTGAACATAAAAAGTAGAAGCTAAATCAGACAGGTGTCAACACTTTGTGTTTCAGTGTGGTTCAGAAGGATACAGCCAAGAAACGTGTAACGTGCATACATAAAGTGCCTTAGAACAGAGGTTTTATCCAAACCTGTAAGGATTATTACAAGAGAGTTATTACATTTGTGAATCATTTTTTAAGTGCTCCCACAAAATGCAAATTAGACACTTGATGAGTTTGCCATACTTCTTTGAACTCTCTCCAAACCCCTAAGAACATCTCATAGATGGCACACACCACATGACACAGCTAGAAGATTATAAATAATACAGTGAGGTGGAAAGTATTACAAAGGTTAAAACTAAGCCTTTGGGTTGTGTAATTTTTTTTTTTTTGTCTGCTAATTTACATGCTATTGGAACAAAGTTCTAACACCTCTGAATCATTTGGTACTTGTCATTAGTGAAGACAGGTTGCCAAGTCAATAAAGTCTGACCTGCTGGAGAGATTGTCTTATTTATATATGCCAGACCATCTCCAAAACCAGACCTCTTCTAATCTTCAGCCCAAAACAATGTAGTCACTTCTTTTCCATAGCAGAAACTGTTTCTTTGGCTGAGCTAGCAGACGTCTGTGCTTGTTGTCTTTGTCACAGAACCTCACAGAAACACACATTGCTCAAAGACACTTGCCAATACTCCCTAACCATGTAATATTTAAGCTCTACATTCAAAATACTGTACCTATGCTATGAAGTCCTGCCAATATTTCCCAACACAACTATAATTTGGCTTGTGGGAAAAGAGAAGATAAACCATTTGCTTACGATTGGACATGGGGCACTGTCTGGACCAGGCACCAGTTACCCTTTTTGAGTGATGTGGGACATTCACTCACATTTAATACTTTGACAGACCAAGTGTTACACTCTGCTGCTGAATATGAATCACAGAATCACAGAATGTCAGGGGATGGAAGGGACCTCGAAGGATCATCCAGTCCAATCCCTCTACCAGAGCAGGATCACCTATACCAGAACACACAGGAATACATCCAGACAGGTTTTGATTCTCTCCAGAGAGGGAGACTCCACAACCCCCCTGGGCAGCCTGTTCCAGTGTTCTGTCACCCTCATAGGGACAAAAATTCCTCCTCATGTTTACAAGGAACTTACTGTGCCTCAGCTTCTACCCACTGCCCCTTGTCCTGGCATTGGGCATCACCGAGCAGAGCCTGGCTCCATCCTCTTGGCACTCACCCTTTATATCTTGATATAGGCTCCTCCTCTCCAAGCTGAAAAGCCTCAGCTCCCTCAGTCTCTCCTTGTAAGAGAGATGTTCCATTCCCTTAATCATCTTTGTGTCTCTGTGCTGGATTCTCAAGTAGTTCTACGTCCTTCCTGAACTGGGGGGCCCCAAACTAGACACAGTATTCCAGATGTGGCCTCACCAGGGCAGAGTAGAGAAGGGAAAGAACTGGACACAGTTGCAAACATTTATGGCAAAAAGGAACAGATTTATGGGTCCTTTCACACCAAAAAGATCAGGCAAACTTCTTGTAATGCTCAGTAGTAAATGCCAGGCCCAGTCATGCAAAACGCTTTTGTTGTGGTGGCAAATTCCCGTTGCTAACATGGGATCAGGCCAGCACGCAAAGGAAGGAAGCCATTGTCTCTTCATCAGTTCTCACACTGTGGTCACCTCCTGGTCCATCAAACAGATGTGAACAGAAATGTGCCAGAAACAGTAGCATGGTAGTGCTCTAAGTCTTTTAATTGCCTAAGCTCTGTTTAATTGTATGAACTGTTCAGGATACTAATCAACACATCCCATCATGATGATGCAGTTGTAAATGTAATTATGAAAGCAACATGAATAATTTCATTAACCATTGTATTTCAAGCTGTCTAGTTCTCTCCATTCCCTTTGCTGACAACATCCTATGGGTCTGCTCAGCAGTTCTGGGAATTAGGCCACAAACATACATGTTTATGTTTAAAAGCACAATCCTGCAGACTGGAATAAAATGAAAGGTAACTTTGATGTCTATTGGAGTTTTGCCAGAATTAGAATGGCAGTATTAGGCCACTGTGTGCTCAGGATTCTTACAAGAAATGTTTCCTTTCAGAAAACAATATTTGCCTTTGAAATGGTCATTCCATTATAGAAATGGCAGGAAGCAAGTCTGCCAGTGGCCCAAAAAGCCCAATGTCAGTAACTGTCCATTCCTCTTTCTGTCACTTATTGTTTGTAATCATAGGTACTTGGTAGGCTACAACAGGGAGAACAGTCACATCAGCTGTGTGCTGTGCAAATCAAGGAGACAAAGTCCCAGTCTCAGACAACACATCATCTAGAATTATGGAAAGAAAAGACAAGAGGTGAGGAACTAAGAGGACAAACCACTCCTCCACTGCAAAAAATACGTGCCACAGATGGTTTTAACAGTGCTAGTGGATCAGCTTTTAAAAAACATCTCTCTGCTGCTTCCTGTCCTAGTACCTAAACCAGGTTTGTCCTCCCATTTCTTCCCATCTGTCTGCCCTCTCCTCTTCTCAGGCTGAGTTCAGAAAGCCTCCACAGCCCCTTGCATGTAAAACTGAGCCAGGTGCCCACTCCAAAACCAGCTGCTGTCCTTAACACAAGATGAGCTTTGGTCATTTTGATTCCAGTTTTAGAGTAGAAGGCACAAGTGAAGACAAGCAGAAGTCCACCAGTGCAAGTGGCCTAAATCATAGTTCTGACAGTAACTAACCACAGACTGACTACCCGCATTATACCAGGTGATGTATGGAGTCCTCAGGCTGTCATCTGTACACATTACACTGTATGCTGAACACCCAAGGTTTAAAAGTGATTCTGAGCACTGCATGCTTCATGGTCTGTCCCATTCCCTAAAAGATTGCATCTAGACCCAGCATGCTCCTATGTGTCAAGAATGCAGATGGCAGATGTGTCCAGAGTGTGATTAGTTGTGGAAATGCAGCCAGCATCTTACACAACACCAGTGAAGGACATTTGGCACCTAATCCAGGTCCTGAGAAGCCAGCCTGTGGAACTGACTGGGTACTACAGTTAAACAATAAAACCTCCAAATGTTCCCTCCCTAATGGTGCTTCTATTTACAACCCTGAGCAGGGTGCAGTTTCTTGAATCCTTTCATATATTGTACAGCAATGCACACATGCTCTAGGAACTAGAAATTAAGAAGTTTAAATACATACATTATTCAGCTGAACTAAGAAAATCCATGAGAGAAAACCAGGAATGTCTGGCACATTGTGCTTGACTCAGGCTAATGCTATGAGTTCTATAAAGATGTGAACACAAATTGTATTCAGAGATCTCACATGGGAAGTACACAGAAGCTGGCTTTTTCAATAAGAACTATACTAAGTTCATGAGCATTTTAAAATCCCTCCTTGTCTTTATATTCAATATAATGACAATTTCATGAGTTAGGAGTGACCTTAAAACAGGAAGTTTGAATTACATGTATAGCTGGGGGATAAGATTCAGATGAATCCTAAAGAAACATGAACTTACAACTACATTAAAACAAACACATCATTAAAACTACAAAAACAGTCTGTTTCACTCAAGTACCACTTTCTTGAAGGCAGCTTCAGTTTGGAGGATGCAATGATATTAACTTCCCATACTTTGATAAGGTGAAGTAAAGAAAAAATAAATTGAAAGATAAAGCAGCTCTAATCATATTCTCTATATAAATGTTATTTCAGAATCATGTAGGGAGCTCAGACTATACAAATGTGATTCTCACTTCTTACAGTTGCACTGATATGTGGGTTGGCTCTTCCACTACAAGCCTTGCTCTTTTCATGAGCCTCAGCACAGGAAGGACATGGAAGTCTTGGAGCGTTTCCAGAGGAGGCCACAAAGATGATCAGAGGGCTGGAGCAGCTCTCCTATGAGGACAGGCTGAGAGTTGGGGGTCTTCAGCCTGGAGAAGAGAAGGTTTTGAGGGGACCTTGTTGTAGCCTTCCAGTATCTGAAGGGGGCCTGCAGGTAGGCTGGGGAGGGACTGTTGACAAGGTCTTGCAATGACAGGACAAGGGGCATTGGGTTTGAACTGGCAGAGGGGAGATTTAGACTGGATGTTAGGAGGAAGCTCTCTACAGTGAGGGTGGTGAGACACTGGAACAGGTTGCCCAAGAAGGTTGTGGCTGCTCCCTCCCTGGAGGTGTTCAAGGCCAGGTTGGAGGAGGCCTTGAGTGAGCTGTACTAGTGGGAGGTGTCCCTGCCTATGGCAGGGGGTTGGAACTGGATGATCCTTGAGGTCCCTTCCAACCTTACCATTCCATGATTCTATGATTCTATGGAATTTTAAATGTTCAAAAGACATTAAGCTGTTAGAGTTTGCTTTCTAGGTGAGGGTATCAGTCAGTAACATTACCATACTGAGATGTCTTCCCTGAAAACCTGGATCTAATCAACTCATTTTCCTGAAAGCTTCAGCATTTGAATATCTGAATTTAAGCAGCCTTGGGTCATTCCCGACATTTGTAGCCATCAATGAAGCATTTTACTAAATCCAGTTGTATGGAATCAACATCAAAATGACAATGTCAAGAATTTGGCTGGCTGAACATAGTGGCCCTGCTACATGAGACCACCACCTTCTCCTCTGTGGTCCCTTTCTTGTTTACATTAAGAGAGCAGATGGTCAATAGAAATATATAAATATTTTCACAGTATCACCAAGGTTGGAAGAGACCTCAAAGATCATCAAGTCCAACCCATTACCACAGACTTCAAGACTTGCTGTTAAATGCAGGAAATATTGAGCACTAAAAATAATACATGCATTGGTTAGATTCTCCAGGGTAGCTCCCTAAGTTTCACTGCAGCTTTTGAAACTCTGGTCCACAGTGGGGAGATAGAGAAGTTCAACATGCTTTTCTAGAAGCTTCCTGTCACCTTCCACTAAACAAATACTGTAAACCAGCATTCCTGAACATTCCCCTGGTGTCAAAATAAATGAAAATTATTTAAATTTGCTTCAAAAGCAAGCACAACCATTCAAATCAGTTTCCCACCAATATTTGGGTACACACAATACCTCCTTCCCAAGAACACACAGAAAACAGAAAGAATTCAGCATATATATGCAAATGTCTTCACACAAGAGTTTGCCCAAAGGGTGACTGTCCTAAAACCTCTTTGCCACAGCCTGTTTGGCAACTTGGGGTAGAAACACCACCCTGTAAGGACAGTGATTGCTCACAAACTCAAATAAGCAGCTGAAGACATGCTAAAAACACGTTTCAGAACAATCACAGGCTTTAAAATATGTTTCCACGCAGGTCTGCTGATCAATTTCAAACTAAGATTCATTTCAAACATCTCCTCCCCCTCCAAAAAAAAAAAAAAATGGGGTGAATTCACCAGATACATTATTTACCACATCTGTCACCTTGCTGTCAACTCCTAACACTTTTTTTTCCCTGCTGCTAACAAAAAGTTCAAAAGGGGAAGATCATCTGATTTTTCTTGACAATCCCTTTGCTATTTTCCAATCTGCAAGAATCTGTATTTGACATATTTAGCTCTGGCTGGTTTGTTTCAGGTTTGATACTTTACAGAAGCTTTCTGTATGTGTGTTACCATATATGTCTCAATATGTATTAAAAAAAAATAAAAAAATAAAAAAAAAAAAAGGAAAGAAAGGGGGAAAAAAATCATTCTGTTTCAAATAATGAGCATGTGCACCTTTTTGCCTCAGGCCTTCATACACAATTTAGCCAGAAAGCCAGGGCAGATCATGATTTAGCATTTGACATCTCTTGCCTTCAGGCCAGGGGAGACTAATACAGATTTCTGACTCTGAGCACACCATGGAAAAAAAAAAAAGTGAGAGAGAGAGGCCTTTTATTGACTAAATGATAAAGAGGTTTGTAATGATAAATAACAGTCATTTTATTGTGGAATTCCCCAGAAAAGATGCATTCTGCAGTGTCTGAAGAAGCCTAAAAGCCGAAACTGGTTCCCTGTGGATCCAAACCTGTTAAGCTCCAATCTTTCTGGGCAGAAATAGAGGTCGCAAATTGCATAGGACCTGTGCTATTAAAACTGTATAAGCACGATACATAATCACTGCTGCATCCAGGACAGTTAGCACTAAGAGGATTAGCTGAAGGCTGCTTCTGGGTTTCTCTCCCTCAGCCTGCATCTAAAACAAGCCTGGTGCACACCCAGCCTGCTTGAGAATTTTCTGCCAGCTTTGATCGATAGTTTAATTGTAAACTTTGGGAGCAATAATGGATAATTCGGCTTGAACCGTCCATTATAAGCGCTGTTGCTGAGGATGGAGCCTTCAAAATTAAACAAGAGTTGTGTAATATTATTACATTTGTACTGCTCACCTACAGTTAAATTCCATTTACAAATACTGTCTTGACAATGTATGGAGTTCAATAAACATAGGCCCAGGTGGGTTGAGCGGGGAAAGGAAAGAGGAAAGAAGCTGAAGCCAATTATTTGCCATCCATTCTGGAAAGTTTGTTATTTTAACATCATGTATGAAAACACATAGAAATGGGAACAGGGAGACAAGAGATAGAGACAGATTCAAGCACAGATCTAAATTGTGGTTACTGTTTTGGCTGCAGCACCACGATGAAAATGTACCTAAGTGTCCATAGAGGGATTGCTGTATGGCAGTATCAGCGGAAAGACATCCCAGGGAAGTGATAAACATGCAGTGCTCAGACCACAGGCTCTGTGTTAGAATCTTTTTTTTTTAATTAGTGCCTAACCAAGCTGGTTGAGCTAGAGTGGTGATATTTATGCTATCGTATAGGTCACTTTCTGAACCATGAGAAGATACAGCAGCATCATGTGGTGAGAAAACACCCTTTGTTGGGAGATTAAGAGAAAAAAAAATGCCAGGGATACAGTTAGGAAGTTTTCTGGTAAACACACTCTATGGTATTATGATATTACACATGCAGACTCTTCCATCCAGTTCTAAACTAAGCAGTGATGAAGTAAAGCCTGTAAGAATATGGATTTTATCATAAAATAAGCAGTTGTGCAGACACAAATCGAGGTCTGTTTACAGGACCGTGATCCAAGAGTCAGTCTGGTTTTATTACCAGACCATATTTGCAGCCAGTGAACACCCCACTTTTCAAGTTGCAAATTAAACTTTGGTTTCTTGAAAGATTGGAACATCTGCCTTACAAGAAAAGGCTGAGAGAGCTGGGTCTGCTTAGCTGGGGGGAGTCTGAGAAGGGATCTCATTAATGCAAACAAATATGTAAAGGATGAGTGTCAGGAGGATGGAGCCAGACTGTTCTCAGTGGTGTCCAGTGACAGGATAAGGGACAATGGACACAAACTGGAACACAGGAGATTCTTTGTAAAAATAGGGAGAAATTTATTCACTTTGACAGTGGCAAAGCACTGGAACAGGCTGTCCAGAGAGGTTATGGAGTTCTCATTTCTGGAGGCATTCAAAACCTGATATATTCCTGTGTGATTTACTCCAGGTGATCCTGCTCTAGAGGTTGGCTTAGTGTAGATGATCTTTAGAGAGGTCCCTTCCAACGCTTCCCATTCTGTGATTTTCTGTGTTTGCATGTTTCTAAATAAATCAGTTACATGGACAGAATTTACTTTAAAATGAGAGCACAAGGTTAGAAAAGTAGATCATGCTACAATCACTACCATGAATTTAGGATCTCCTATCTTAGAACACATTAACCATCCTACAACAACCTTGAATTCAAATGAACTCTGTAAGTCTAACAAGATGTGCGACTTTGGAAAGAATGACAGGGTCACAAAGAGCCTTCTCACTGCTTACAAAGATGACTGACTTCCATCAAAAGTCTCCATGAACTTCATCTTAGTTTTCACAGCCAAATTCTTGTGTTTTGTGCTAGTGACTAGGATTCAAAAACAGAAATATTTTGGTCTGATTGTTTTCCCTCTTTTTTGACAATACAGATTTTTAACTGCATCCTATATACAAAACTGAGCTAAAACTCTTCCTTTGTGCTTTCTAATATTTGGCTTACTTTCCTTACCACCTTTCTTAACAACCAGATAGAATATCAGATAGAAAACTGTCCAGCAAGAAAAATAAGCTAAAAGTCAAAGGAGAAGCTAAAAGTCAAAGGGGGATTCTGTTTGTTTGTTTGCCAACCCAAAGCCCCCCACTGAAAAGTTATGCAAGGAGAAAACAAACTTTAGCAATTTAATAGGTGTAATAGGCAGGAAGTTGCTGGACCTGTCAGATGAATCCAAGTAGTGTCAGTCTCTTCATCCAAACAACACTTACACTGTGCAGAAGCCATTCCCAAAGAATGGCTCTAAATTCCATGGTTCAGAAGCCTTCAAGGAAATCTTCACCCCACTCCACTCTGTTTCTTTAATGGCAGTGAGATTCGCAGACGTTTTTTTCATCTGTACTAAGTTCTTTGTAAAGGGATACAGAATTTGCCACCATAAAGTAACTGCAGGATTTTAGCCTTCTGTAGTTTCTCCTTTTGGGGGAGAAGAAAAAGGTTTTCTTTGCTGATCCTTGGTTTATTAATGCTGCCAGCTCCAACAGAGAGCTCCTTACACCAGCAACACCTCCCACAGGCTGCAGTAAGAGAGAGGACAGAGTCTGCAAATGCAACTGCACAACAAGGAATCCAGGAATTACCTATGACTCAAATATTGTATGCACAAGACAGAATCAAACTGGAATCACTACGTCAGCAATACAGGACTCTCAAGATCACCCTGCAAGTGATTTTGGATGGACCAAAAGAAAAATCTACTTTCACAGAATCAACCAGGTTGGAAGAGACCTCCAAGATCATCCAGTCCAACCTATCACCCAGCCCTATCCAATCAACTAGACCCATGACACTAAGTGCCTCATCCAGGCTTTTCTTGAACATCTCCAGGGACGGCGACTTCACCATCTCCCCGGGCAGCCCATCTCTATGTAAGCAGCCCATAACTTGTTTTTTGTTTTGACATTCAAACCTCAAAGGCACAAAAACTCTTCCCCAAATGAAGAACTACAGGTTAGAAAACAGCACAGTCAGAATCATGGCCTCTTGAACACATTTTGTAGCACATTCAATACTATCTATATGCAGTTTCACAGCATATGGAATTAGGTACCAACCAGCATATATAGCTTACCAGTGGAACACTCTGATCACCTTAGAAATGAAATAGCTCTGCATTAAGGAGTATGGACCTGAGGTCTTATGGCCACCTTTTCATGGAGAGAAAAAGGCAGGAAGCATCACACCCCTCAAAGTTCTTACTAAAGATGTTCTGCTGACATTTTTCCTACATCCCCCCATACCTCAGTGCCTGTGCCAGCACAGTACAGACCAGCAATTCTCTAATTCTGGCAGGGGAGTTCTGTAAGCAGAAGACACCAAAAATCACAGTTTAATGTGCAGTTTGATTTGAAATAATGAAAACTGCCCACGTAAAATAGGGCTAAAAGTGAAATACAAGTAAAATCACTAAAAGTGAGATACAAGTAAAATCAACAGAGTCCAACATGTTTTCAGCCTTTGTGCATCCTTCACATCAAAAGAAATTAAGGCAGAACTCTATGTGTGAAAATAAGGTGGAAGTTGTGCATGGCCTAGTTACCGTGGTGACTGACACAGTCCAATCTATTAAATTGTGTCCTGTGGTCACAAGCCATCAACCTGTGCTCAGCAAACAAGGATAAGTAGTTGGTATCACTCTGAATGGAGACAATGTTTTCCCATTTAGCGATTTAATAAATGCTGGAAATTTCCTCCTCTCTTTCCCAAGAAACAGATTAAGGACAATGTATAACGTTTGAAGGGGGAGAGTAAGTTGTGTCCATAAGCTAAGTCATTTTGATCCTGTAAGGAACAATACGAGTTTGCCTTTAGGAATCATTGCCTTTGCTTAAAGTGGATGGACCAAAAGTCACATGAGCCAACTGAAAGGTCTTGATTCACTTTAATGTCTCTCTCTCACTTTTCTGCTTCCTGGACACGGCCTCTTTCTGGACTGTTCCCTCTTCCCTTCCTCCTTTTTTTCCTTATGGTGTACCACATTCCACATGGAACCAAACCACTAAAGATAAGCACTCTTATTATTCAGTGCATATAGACTCATTCTGTCTAAGGGTCAATGCTGTTATTTCCCAAAGCTCTGGGTTCAGTGCTCCAAGATGAGCTCTGATCCTTCAGCCCTTTCACCTTCCTTGCACATGACACGCAACGAATGTCCACAGCTCTCTCTCACTTGGAGCTGGATACTGCAAGGGTTATGAAAACATTGCAGAAGGACAAGAGTTCTTCTCTGTCTCAGCAGGCTTATGTGAAGTGAACTAAATGAACAATTACAACTGTGGAGTTTTTATTCCCAGTTCTCTTTGGTTCTCAAAAGCATTTTCACTCAAGACTAATTTCATCTTGGTATATCTGATAAAGAGAATTTTTTAAAAATACACATTTTTGGTGAAGATATAGTACTCATGTGGGCAACCAGCCATCCCTTTTAGAAAGAAAAAAGTACTTTTCTACAAGGTCTTTAGTTTTCTGTTTGTTAGAGTAACTTCTTGGCAGATGCTGGTTCAATGATATGTGCATTTCCAAGGTCACTTCTTTACAGTGAAATAAATACTTCTCTCTGTTCCCTTTCTAAATCTCCATGTTTCCCTCGTGCTGATATCTATGACAACAGGACTGTTTGAGTCATGAGGTCACACTTAGATTTTCTCCAGTATGCACCTTTCCTTGAAAAAGTTTTTGGTCTCTACCCAGCAGTGCAAGTAGCTTGGAAATTGTAGAAATCTGGCTCAGAAAACAAAGTCCAGTTTGGAAGGAGTTTCACTTGTTAGTGACAAGGTTTATAATCACAACAAAAACTATCATTAAGTATTCTGAATCACTTAGTGGGATCTTGTTCTTGATTCCCCAGCTCTGGCCAAGCTTCACTGCTGTTGTAATAAACCCATGATAAAACTCCTCTTGATTTTAACAGGTATCAGCAATGTGACTTACACCACTTGCTTTGAAACCCCCTTCTGGAGTGCCCTTATATCTAGATCACGTATGCACAATCAGCTCAATTACCCACTGACCATGAAGCTTTTGCAGCTTACTGTGGTCTGTGATTTGCTACAGAGGTTTGTGTTCAGCTCTGGTGTCTCTATTATCTCTGCACTGCTTCTGTTACCAATCACTTGGTGGTGCTACATGAGAAGCAGAAGGAACCCCTCTCAGGTTGGCATTGAGGAACCCATTGTTCCTCTTCTGAAAACGACTAATGAAAACGAGAGTTTGGAAATATATCATAGACAGTCAGAGAGTAAACTAATCAAACATTTCATGCATATCCCAGTGCTCCATGCTAGCGCAACCATTTTTAGCACCTCTTGGCCATGAAGCGCTGTGGCCTGGGCCAGCACAGCTGTCTTTTAAGTGAAACAGGCCCTATCTTTGGGATTCAAATGTGCCATTTTTACTGCCATCTACACTGTAGCAGCTGGCATGCACATCAACCTGGGCATAGAATCACAGAGTCACAGAACCACAGAGGCTGAAACAGACATCTGAGATCACTGAGTCCAGCCTGCGACCTAACACCATGACATCAGGTAAACCACGCCAAGTGCCACATCCAGTCTTAAAGATCTCCAGGGATGGTGACTCCACCATCTCCCTGGGCAGTCCATTCCAGTGTCTAATCATCCTTTCTGTGAGGAAATGCTTCCTAATACCCAACCTAAACCTCTTCTGGTGCAGCTTCAGACCATGCCCTCTTGTCCTGTCACTGGTTGCCTGAGAGAAGAGCCTGACCCCCACCTGACTACAACTTCCCTTTAGGTAGTTGTAGAGAGTGATGAGGTTCCCTCTAAGTCTCCTCTTACCCAGACTGAACAACCCCAGCTCATTCAGCCTTTCCTCATACAACTTTCCCTCCAGCTCCCTCCCCAGTCTTGCCACTCTCCTCTGCACCCGCTCCAGCACTCAATATCCTTCTTTGAAGTGAGGGGCCCAGAACTGCACACAGTGCTTCAGGCGAGGCCTCACCAGCGCCGAGAACATGGGAAGAATTACAGTTAGTCCTGCTGGCCACACTATTCTTGATACAGGCCAAGATGCCATTGACTGTCTGTGCCACCTGAGCACACTGCTGGCTCATTTCAGCTGTCAACTAGTACTCCCAGGTCCCTCTCAGCCAGGTTGCTCTACAGCCACTCATCCCCCAGTCTGTGTTGCTGCATGGGGTTATTGTGGCCAAAGCAAAGGACCCTGCACTTGGTCCTGTTGGCTCTTCAGCCTGGAGAAGAGAAGGCTTCGAGGGGACCTGATAGTAGCCTTCCAGTATCTGAAGGGGGCCTACAGGAAGGCTGGGGAAGGATTATTTACAAGGTCCTGCAATGACAGGACAAGGGGCAATGGGCTTAAACTGGCAGAGGGGAGATTTAGACTGGATGTTAGGAGGAAGTTCTTTACAGTGAGGGTGGTGAGGCACTGGAACAGGTTGCCCAGGGAGGTTGTGGATGCTCCCTCCCTGGATGTGTTCAAGGCCAGATTGGATGAGGCCTTGAGTAACCTGTACTAGTGGGAGGTGTCCCTGCCTATGGCAGGGGGTTGGAACTAGATGATCCTTGAGGTCACTTCCAACCTTACCATTCTATGATTCTATGATCCAGCCTGTCCAGGTCCCTCTGCAGTACCTTCCTACCCTCCAGGAGATCAACTCTCCTTCCCAACTTCTCATCCACAAGTTGCTGACAGTAGACTCAATCTCCTCAGCAAGTGGAAATACACACTGTACAACAGGCAATCCACATTACAATAGTCTTAAGAGGTGCATGATAAAAGAAGGTAGTCAATATAAGAAAAGCAGCATAGAAGAGATTTATATTCAAAAATAACTGCAAGACAGGAGGTTGCTGTCACAGTTCTGACAGACCTTTATAAGAAATTAAGACATTATTGTGGCCTTTCTGTATTAAAGGGGCCTACAAGAAAGCTGGGGACAGACTTTTTAGCAGGGCTTGTTGCAACAGGACAGGAGGTGATGGCTTTAAATTAAAAATGGGGAGATTTAGACTAGATTTAAGGAAGAATTATTTTTACACTGAAAGTGGTGAAACGCTGGCCCAGATTGCCCATAGAGGTGGTGGATGCCTCATCCTTGAAAACATTCCTGGTCAAGCTGAATGGGGTTGTGAGCAACCTGATCTAGTTGAAGGTACCTCAGCTCACTGAAGAAGGGTTAAACTAAACAACCTTCAGCGGTCCCTTCCAACCCAAACCATTCTGTAATTCTATGACTTCTTTATCAGAGACAGCAATGAAACTTAAAAGTCAGCAAGGTTCTGAATCAGGGCACACAAATCACTTACAGAAAACTCCTAGAGGAATTCAGATAAACAGAACAGATAGATGCTTCATAAAATGTTGAAGAGATGAAGTTGCCTACCCTGTAGTGGAACTACATCGAAGAATTCAAAACTATATAGATAGGCTGTTTTCTATTAGATCCCATGCATTGCTAGATTATTTCTAGTAAAAGACAGGTGCTTAATTTCTAAGACATTAGCTGTGGAACTAGGTGATCACAGAATAGCTTTCATTAGAACTTACCTGTAAGTCCAACCATTAACTGAGCACTGCCGGATCAGTGCTAAACCATGTCCCACAGTGCATCTACAGGGCTTTTAAATACAGGTACTCAATTGCCTCCCTGTTCCAGGGCTTGACAAGCTTTTTGAGGAAATTCTTTCTACTGTCAAACCTAAATCTCCCCTGGCACGACTTGATGCCATTTCCTCTTGCCCTATCACTTGTTACTTTGAGAGGAGACCGACTCCCGTCTCACTACAAGCTCCTTTCAGGGAATTGTAGGCAGCAAGAAGGCCTCTCATTAGCTTCTTTTTCTCCAGGCTACACAAATCCAGATCCCTCAGACACTCCTCATAAGTCTTGTGGTCTAGGCCTCTCACCAGATTTGTTGCCCATCTTTGGACATGTTTTAGCACATCAGTGTCCTTCTTGTACTGAGAGGCCCAAAACTGAACACCTGTATTTGACATGTGGCCTTACCAGTGCTGAGTACACAGGTACAATCACATATTGTTGACATGCGTCCCCACAGTAGTTTCTTCTTCTTGACACTTTCTATCTCTGAGTTGCTCAGAATAGTGAGGTCAGTACTCTCAGGAAAGCTAACAGACTGCTCTGCCAACAGCCTCTGTATACATGGGAGTCAGGATTCCACTCCAAATGCTGAGACCTGCAATATGCTCACACCCACACTATGGCAAATTTTCTTTGCATGGTGCTCTTATGAAGATCAGCAACTGAAGGAAGTAACCATTGCTCTAAGCTTTGGCAATGGCTGGTTCCAAATCCTTCAGCAAAGAACCGCTTACAAAAACCAGACAATAATTCCCTCGTGCTGACATCCACTTCCAGTCCTTGCCGTAGCAGCAATTCACCTTCACAGTGTTAAACACATTTCCATCTGTGGGCTGCCAAAAACCAGCATTTACTTTCGAGCAGAAATGAACTGACTTTAGAGCACAATAGAACTGGGTTTTTTTTCCCTTTCTGTGTGGGTGTTTCTTTACTTGAAAGCAAGCCACTGTATAAAAGACATCTTTGATGTGCATGTGCCATTTTAAAATAAAGGCTCCCTCTCACACGCTAAGAGTTTTACCAAGAAGTAGCAATTACAGGATTATCTGTTACTCCAAACATTAATTCTTTGGATGCTGTTCTAGCCTTGCTTTGTTAGCTTAATAATTATGTTTTAAGCAGTCTGGGGTTGATTTTTTTTTTTTTCCATTTATAAACTCTAGTTTGATACTAAAACTCCAATAACAGAATTGCTTACCAAAAGAGAAGTTTGCTTTCGTCCCATTATAACAAGTTTCAGTAGGTAGCTAATTAGCATAAAAATATTTCCTCACTCCATTTGCAGGAAGAAAGAGGGTAGATGAATCTCTGCCTGAGATTTGGAGTTGGCTTTCTTAAAGAGCTGATGAAGTAAGTGTGCTTATTCCTCCATAAAAATTTGCATTTTGAATTTGGAAAAGCTGTTTTGCAGGCGCTCAGAAAATCAGGCAAGCACAAAGTAATTCTTACCAGGCAAACCCACCAACCTTCATTAGTATTCATGCCTTCATCAAGAAGATAAATATTACTATTTTGTCAAATAGCTAACTGAAGCCCAACCAGAATCAAGGCATCCAAAGGCTTTTAGAGAAGTTGGTGGTGAAGGCACTGCTGAGGATGGGGTTGTGGCAGGCAGTGATCTGTGCTATGGGCCTACCAGTTGCCTTCTGAGGTACCTTATATAGACATTGGGGCATTAACATGCACTGAGGCCAGGACTCTGGAAGAAGTTTCAGCACTGCCATTAACACGAAGAAATTTGGTTGCTCCTGTGACTCCTTGAGAAGCCCCAGGAGAGGAGACATGTAAATACAAATATCTATAAATCAGGCTGGAGTCCAAAGGCTGCAAAGGTACTTTAAAGTCACCTCAGTTTTCTTTTATGCACCTGGGTCTCTAAGTTGGACACCACATCTTTCAAAGAATTTTACTGTTATAATAAAATCACACAGAGAGGTTCAGCTGAAAAAAAAAGCCACAGAGGGTGGAGCAGGAGGTAATTGAACATGTCAAACAGTAGTTGGGTTTTTTCTGACAGAGCTATTTCAGAAATGCTCTGGGTTTCACTGTCTGAAATGTAAAAAGCATTTTCCTTCAACGTTTTCTGAAGGAAATTTTTCTTCCCTGAAGGGCAGCTTTCATTTAAAAATAGACCTAAAATTTTTTTTAAATAACATTTTTGGGGGGAGGGTGTTTTTAAAAAGAAAAAAAGGTGATTTATAAAGCATAATAGGACAATGCAGTATATACTAAGGGCACATTGAATGATTGGAAGCATTCTTTCTTTTTTTCTTTTTTTAAAAAAAAAAAAAACATTCAGCACTGGTTCAATACATGAAGAACAAAAATCTCCTTTATTCAGACCAACAGTTATAACACCTGTGCAAGGCACAGAAATAGTATTGTTCTCTTCTTGAGGAAGCCCAGCACACAATAGTCCAGTGGCTTATCCAAGATCACAGAAGTCAATATTATTGCAGAGAATTAGTCTCTTCCCCTTTCCTTATTACTGAAAACTATTAGCAGAGCTATCAGAAAATGCTGTCCCCTCATACTGCCAGCCTCTGCAAACAAAAAGTAAAAACCCAAGTGAAAAAAGAATTGGAAAGAGATCCTATCAGAGCCATGCTTTTTCATTCTGAGAGCAGTGGTGGTGGTGTTGCTGTTGATTTCCTCAGTCTATGAAAACACCAAACATAGACCAAACATCAGAATGTTCAGTGATACCTCCCAGCAGATGGAAGCCTCTTTTTTATCTAGGTTTGGTTTTTTCTTTCTTCTGAGATTTCAAAGCCATGTTATGCCAAAAAGAAACACTTGCTCCTACATGAGATTTACACTTGTTCACTTGATGTTCAAATCACTGATATAAATTAACTCTAGTCTTCAATGTCAGCTCCCAACAGATCCTGGAAACAGCTCTGAACAGAGCAGGAAGACCAAAGTACTGGTGAAGAGCAGCTTGGGCTGACTACGTGTGCATGCAGAGAGGAGTTTCAGTGTACCAAGAACACACAGGTCTGTCTCACTGCTCTAGTTCACCCTGGTCTGCCCTGCAGGAATGTCAGAAGGATGCCTCTGAACTATTTGTCCTCTAGGAAGTAGAAATGGAAACCATACTACTGGGTGAAACAATGCTTATACAACTGATAAGCCACAATCACTATTTTGCTGCTTAAAAACACTGTCGCTGTTACTCCTCATGCACTAGGATTGTAGATATTTGAGATGCATAAATTCTGTATTGATTCCACATTTGTGCACCTCAAGATTCCAGTCCCTTCCTGGATTTCTGTCTTCCACTGCAATTTCAGCAAGAAAGAGGAATGAAACTAACATATCTAGACAAAAAGAAAGAGGACATCCTTTAATCCCCAGCAGAAAAACATTCCCCTCATGCCTCCCAAGTAGATTGAGTCTTTTAAGTTCTAAATTTTCAGTTTGAGCAAAGGGAAAACAATAAATTCAGCTTTGTAATTCTGTACATACTTCCCAGGAACATTCTAGTTCTATTCTGACCACAGAACCTCCTGCTTTCTAACTACAGCCATGTGTTAGTGAAGTCTGGACAGAAGCAGGACTAAAGTAAGTCCATAACATTCATTTTTATCTTTGACTCTTGGCACTGAAACACAAGACTCTTGAGTTGCCACAAATCCATTCAGAAAATCATTTCCAGAGGGCAAAACTCAAATGTGGGATCCACTACCCTTTGTGCCATAGGTAGAGACTGCTGGAGATAGCTCTATTCTAAAGTGCTTACAGACTGCTGAGGAGGCAGACATGCCATTTGCCTGAATAAGCATGAACTGATGATGGCAGACTGAAGAGTTGATCCTGTTCTGCCAGTATGCCAAACAGATCAGCACAGAATAGTTAGTGTGCCTTTATTTGCATAAATAATTTGTGCAACCTGTTGAGGTGATTTACAATCAGCAAAGGCTACGAAATGTGCTCTTTTTCCATGGAAGAGCATCTCTTCAGAAAATAACCAACATCTGCACTGCCAGACCCATGTAAAGAACTTCAAACAAAGCCTCCCACACAACTCTAGTGCCATAGGTACTGTCAGTATGGCAGCATCTCATTTTTAGCAAGTACTCTCTTGTGCAGAAATAGAAGAGTGGTCATCCATGTGTCCCAGGAAGAAAATGTGCATGATACTGATCTTAGTTCTAGATCCCAAAGGCAACCCATGTGTCAGGATGAGGATTCTGTGTTTCTCTGTATATGGAGTAGGATCAAGGTGAAGATCAGGACTCAAAATACTGCTACTGAAGCTACTTCAGGAAGAGCAGCCAGCAGTCAGAGACAGGCTGAGCAGTACTGGACCGTCAGTCAGCACCTCTGCACAGAGCTGTACTGAGTAAAAACACCACAGGTGAAATCATAGAATTGGTTTGGTTGGAAGTGACCTTGAAGTTCATCAGGTCTACTCACTTAGCCAGCCCTGTCAAGTTACCACTAAATCATGTTCTTCAGCACCACAGCACCAAGGCCTTCAAATACTGCCAAGGATGGGAAGATTCACCCACTTCCCTGGGCAGCCTTTTCCTGGGTTTGACAACTTTTTGAGCAAGACATTTTTCCTAATATCCAAACTACAACTCCCCTGGTGCACCTTGAAGATGTTTCTTGTCATCCTAACATTTGTTCCTTGAGAGAAGAGAATGACCCCCAACTCTCTACAACCTCCCTTCAGGGCACCTCATTACAAGAGGGATGTTGAGGTGCTGAAGCGAATGCAGAGGAGGGTAAGGAAGCTGGGGAAGGGCCTGGAGAATAAATCTTACAAAGAGCAACTGAGGGAGATGGAGTTGGTTAGTTTGAAAAAGAGAAGGCTGAGAGGAGACCTCATTGCTGTCTACAGAAACCTGAAAGGACATTGTTTAGAGGTTGGTGCTGGTCTCTTCTCACAGGTAACTAGTGATAGAACAAAAAGGAATGGCCTCAAGCTGCAACTGGGTGGGTTTAGACTCAACATTAGGAAACATTTTTTCCCACGAGTGGGCAGGCATTGGAATGAGCTGCCCAGGGAGGTGGTGGGCTCCCCAACCCTGGATGTGTTTAAAAGTCATTTGGATATGGTGTTTGGGAATATGGTTTAGGGTGCACCTTGTAGAGTAGGGATATTGGTTGGACTTGGTGATCCTGAGAGTCTTTTCCAACCCAAATGTTTCTGTGATTCTGTGACTTGTACAGTGTAAGAAGATCTCCCCTTCAGCCTCCCTATCTCAAGGCTAAACAATGCCAGTTCCCTCAGCTGCTCCTCATAAGATTCATGCTCTGGACACACCATCAGCTTTGTTGCCCTGCTGTGGATATGCTCCACCACAAGCTGAGCAGAATTGCTCAAAATATTTTGCAAAATGCACGCATGGCCAGAACTCCTCACAAAGTTACACTTCACTTTTTCCTCATCTGGGTTGAGCTACTCCACAATAAACCAAGCACATGCACACCAGAAGGATTATCAGCAATGACAAAAAATGCCTAACCCTAAGAAACACCAAGGAACAAGATTGTCTCCTGAGTCAGTTTTTGTTGTAGCTCCATCCTGTGTATTGCCTGGCTGCTTGCTTGTCTGATTGTAAGCAGTAAAGAATAGATAATTTAAAATCTATATGGTGTGAGAATTGAAATGATGTTCACATGTATCAAAGACACTTTTTAAAGGCTGAATCCTACCCTCTTTTCTGAGAACTGTTATGGTTCATCAGCTGTCTGTCAAATCTCCTGTCACATTCAAATGGATTGATAAAAAAGCCCATTACAAGATTCAGAAAACCAGTTTCTTCCTGCAATCAGATTCTGTAAGTATTAAACCCAGGCTACACAAAGATATTTGTCAGAAATAAATTCAATAGAGACACAAAACAATTGTAATTGATTGCAGTTGTGGTAAAATGTTATACTAGAATAATAATTCCCTAATTAATTCATAATTGTATACCACAGGCTTCCTTTTTCACTTTTTCATATTAAGGAGTAACTTTTATCCACACACATTGCACATCAGTGATAGAAACCTAGTAACTACCAACTGATTCACATTTAATATGAGTGAGCATGAACAAAAGCCATCTCTAGCAGTGGGACACAGTTAATCATCCAGAACATTCCAGAAGATCTGGCACAACCACTCAACAGGAACTCCTTTTGGCCTGCATCCCTTGATTTCCTTGCCATGAAAATCAGCAGGCTGACCAGTGATGCAAGAAGAAAGCTGTTCCATACCAGGCTCTGAAAACACTGGGGGTTAGAACATTGACTGAGACATTCATCTTGTCTGAGGACCCAGAAATGGCTGCAGGTCTACTGGCTGAGATGTAGCCATAAAGACCAAGCATAAGATAACACAGAAAAATGAAAGGTCACCAACCCATCCTGTTCCAGTAGTTAATTAAAACTATTTCTCCATTTTGAGACTGCAAAAAGAGTTGTGGAGTTTTTTTGTTTGGTTGGTTTGGATTTTGGTTTTTTGGTTGGTTGGGTTTGTTGTTGGTGGTTTGGTGGTTGTAGGTGTTGTTTTTTTACCATAAATAAGATTTTTCCAGAAATCATGTTAGTGGAAAGAAAAAAAATCCTGTAACTTCATACAGGAGCTGAGGAACATTACAAACCTTACAGACACAATCTGGGGAAAATTCCCATCAGAGAGGTCCCCACGCAAGACCTGCAGCCTCAGACAAGAACATTTAACATTGGACATCACATCACAGGACTGAAGAGATCTATTAGGCTTAGAGAGCTATGTCCCTTGCAGACACATCACAGGATAGGAGCAGTGGGTGACTGACAACTGATCAATAAGTAAAAGTTGTCAAAGATTATGTCACAACAGGCAACAGAGAAAAAGAAAATAAACCATTTAAATCAGAAGTGAGAAGCAGCCAATATTTAACCAAAAGCTTACCCGGGTGCTTCAGCTGAAGGTTTAGAAGGACCCAAGGGGTCCATATGCCCAGGCTCTGAATTGAAGCAAACACTCTTAAGTGACTTAGAAGTTGTTTAAAAATGTGCCACTACTGACTATTAGTAAAAACATGATCAGAGGATACTAATACTCTACAAAAGATGAACAAACACTTAGTAGACAGCATGGTAAAAATAAGCAACCCATTCATAGACAATCAGGAAATGACTTGAATGTACTCACATGGTAACAAACTACAATTATACATGGTATACAGAACAGTGGTGACCTATTCACTAACTTACTGGTTCTCACTGGGCAATGGTTAACTTCTACTAACCATTTTAGCCATATATTTTTTACATGAAATGTGAATGGAGAAGTGCTAGTGGCAATGCTGGATGTAACTCAGTTAACAGGAGGAAACAAAAATCCAAGGAAGATGTATAAAGCAGGTAGCTGAACACATGTAAACTTCGGAGCTTTCAATGCATCAGGATTGCTCAGCAGGGCAAAAAAAGTCATTTTAAAAAAGACATTTGGATAAAACAATGTATCTTTAAAAAGAAGTTCTGATAAAACTCAAGAAAAACCAAAGTAAGGGATTAGAGGAATGTCTTCCCATGACTTAGAAATTAGTTATCAGTTTTCAGTTTGGGAAGAATAGTAGAATTGATTTGTTCTGGTTGGAAAAGACCTTTAAGATTATCAAGTCCAACCATTGATAACTCTGCCAAGATTCTGTCACTCAGAATCACCTCTTTGTGCATTTTTAACATCTCCAGGGATGGGGATTCAACCACTGTGGGCATCCTATTCCAGTGTTCAATAATCCTTGTGGTAAAGAAGTTTCATCACATGTAAGCATCCCCTACTACAACTAAGAGCTCATTTCCTCTCATCCTATCACTTGTTACTAGATGGAAGAAATCAGCCCCCACCTCACTACAATCTCTTTTCAGGTAGTTGTAGAGAGCAAGAAGGTCTCTCAGAGAAAGAAACAGAACATGAATGAAACAAATTGAATATAATATTTGATAAATATAAGTAAGGTAAGAACAGGGTGGAAAAATGGGTGAAATTATACAAGCTAGTCAAAACTAAAGGTTAGCAGGTGATCAGCCTAGGGCACTGTATAGGAAACTCAACATAGTAAAGGAACATTAGTTTCTACTGAAAGGAAAAAAATTGTTAGTGCTTCAAATGTAGAAGTAGCTACTCCAATTCAGAGAAAAACCAAAGAAAGCCTAGAACACAGTAGAAATACAAGGAAAACATTTGGACAGCTGTATGAAGATATCTTACTATTGACCACCTGCATACATGAAAACTGAAAGCAGGTTCCATTTATGGAATAATGCCAAATAGTAATTATTTATATTTGTCATGTTTCATTACATCTAACAAGAAAGAAAATAGCAGATAAAGGCACAGAAATGAATAGTGGCCCTGAAAAATTTCCCCAGAAGTAGAATGAGAAAGTTTACCTCTATTCCAATGAGAGAAACACTAAAAAGAGTTAATATAATAGTGAAAAGAATTGGTATAGACAGCAACTGATAGTGTAGCTGCTGGCTTAGTATAGCTCTGGCTCCCTTTTCACTGGATTACAGCAAAATACAATTTTCCCTTCCAACTCCTTCCTGTACAACAGGTGGTTGAATCTATCCTGCAGCAGACAGTTTTGCACAGATAGTGTGCAAAGCTTTGCTTTTCCCTCTTAACCACCCATACTTATAAATATTTGTGGTTGACTGATGAACCATGGGATTACTGAGAATCTTAAATTTATAGCTTTGCTTCTTAATCACTGCAGCTTTGGGGCAGTGGCTTATGAACAAATCATTTCTTCCATTTAGACCATCTTGTAAAATACCTGAGCACATGGAGATTGATAGTAGGGAATGCAGATAATGTCTGTTAATGTCATTATTTTCTGTTATGCACAACATATTTATTGACTGATGTTCTGAATACTTATTAGAAACAATTCCCAAAGCCATTAAGATCCCCTTGTCCACCCAAAGAGTGAGGAATTTCTGAATGAATATGAATAAGGAACACAAGAGTTGAGTCAGAAGAAATGTCTTTTACTCTCAAAGCAAGTTTCTTACTGTGGGCACTGATTCAAGCTCTGCCTTAACGGGCAAGAAATGATGAGTGAGTTAACAGCACAGAATTGCCACACTGAAAGACAAGGGGAACTGCTCAGTGCAGGTGCAAAAATTCCATGGGCTTGAGGCACAGAACGGCAGTTCTCAGAAGTAATCATCTTCTAACCCTGCTATTATTTCAGGTGCTCATCACTATTTACATGGAAAGCAGTTGTCATTATGTCCTCATCTGGTCACTGCAGAGCACTGGCTGGGATCTAAATAGTACTTTTTTAAAATGCTGTGGATTACTGAATCAAATTAAACTGGTTTGGGGGGGGGAGGGGTGCAAGGAGGGGGATAAGAGAAAGAACTTTATTGCCATTATTCAGGAAGTTTATTACAGATTGTTCCCAAAATTTACATGCTTTATTTGTATGTTGTGTGGCAAACCTGAAACCACAAGTGTTTACATGTGCTGCACGCATACACTTTGGGCTTTTAATAGCTGGTTGACAAGAGATTAAAGGCAGAAATATGGCATTTTATTAAAGCAAACATATCAGTATGCCTACCATGATAAAATGATCTAGTTTTCTTCAGACACAAAAGTTTCTGTTGAGTGATACCTTTGAAATTCCTTGAGGGCACCCTATTATTCACTTTCCTCAGCAGAGAGCAGCTGCAAATGGTCTCCAATTTTCAAAGAGTATTGCCTGGTCATTCTTTACTGTCAAAATGAAGAAGAGCATAAAAGTTAAGTCAATAAAGTAATATGAAATGCTTAATATAAAAATTCAAGAATGAATGATTAACCATTAAAAACTTACAGTAGCTATTTCAGCCAGGAAAAAAAAAAATTAACATTTCCCTTGAAACCTATTAACACTCCTTGTAAACAATATTCTTTCCTGAAATATATGACCTTTCCTAATGCTCTTCATACACATGGCATTTTTCTTATATCCACTTTACCTTCACTGATATGCAGCTGAATTCCTCAGGAGAGGGTGTTTAGAGCCCCTTCCTCTGATGCACTGAAAAAAATGTATTCTTTTATTGCATTCCCCTTCACAAATACACCTAACCTTCGGCTTTAGATCTTAAAATCCTTTCCTCAACTGAGAGTCACGTGGCTTGTTGTAGTTGTTGACTTGCCACCACCATTCCAGCCACAATCAATGTCAGGCATAAAATTGATCTCATTCATTTGAGCCCCCAGTTGCTACATTTAGGTACAGCAGATGAAATAATGCACTTTCTGGTGTACAGATTGCATCAGGTGGGAAGGGACCCTCAAAGGCCATCTTGTCCAAGCCCTCTGCAGTAAGAAGGGCCATCTCCAACTCTATCAGCCTGCCCAGGGCCACATCAAGTCTGATCTTGAATGTCTCCAGGGATGGGGCCTCAACTACATTCCTGGGCAACCTGTTCCACTATGTTACCACTCTCATTGTAAAGAGCTTCCTCCTTATGTCTAACCTAAATCTACCCTGCTCCAGTTTCAAACCACTGCTCCTCATCCTATTGCTACAAGCTCTTCTAAACAATTCTTCTCCTTCCTGTAGGTCCCCTTCAGATAGTGAAATGTAGTTATTTAGCAGAACAGTACATCTATCTCAACAGCTGAACTTTGGTCAAAGGCAGGCTGACTGTTACACAGAACGCCGCCTGCACATCTTAGTAGGCAGAAGACAGGAATTTTCAGGAAGACAGCAATTCTTCCATTTCTGGGTTTGTTCAGTACCCTGGTTTGAATGAATTCTGTTCAGTGACTTGACTTCTAAGCTCAGTCTCTTCTAACCAGCCCTTGACACTTTGCCGCCAACTCTTCCCTGAGTGCTGAATGTATAAGTTCAAGGTGCTGTGCAGGGGACCATAGGGAATAAAATGATACAGAAGTTCACTTCCAACACTTCAGAGGCTCCACAGCAACAACACAAGCCAAAACAATCTTCTGGTTATCTGTAGCTCCCTCAAAGCAATTACATCATTATAAAGAGTTTATTACTTAAATGATTCAAACATATGATGGTGGAGTTAGAAGGTGCACAGAAAAGGTGAGCATCTGTGATGTAGAAATTCATCATACAAACCCCCAGTTGAAAAATATGGAAAAGGAAGAGAAGATGACTGCCAGTACTAGCTTCATACAGTTCACTCATAGTGCAGAGGTAACTATCACTGTAACTAGGACTTCTGCAGCTTCTCCTTCTTACTGGGATTCATGGCAACAGATCCATGAGCAAATATTCCATGCAAGGCAGAAGATCACACTGCTCATGACTGTACTAGACTTCTGAATTTCCTGTCTGAGGGACTTGCATGTAGTGCCTGACACAAGAAAACACTTGCAGATCACTTGAGTTAGATCCCAACCAGAGTTTTGGGGAAGCTAACATTATAGAGAACACTGCCTAAATAAAGTCAAGGTAACCATGGTTTGGAGTAAGATGAATAGCAATAAGTAATATCACCACTAAATCAAAATTCTTCCATTAGGAAAATACCCTTTAAAAAGCACAGCAGATCTCAGCTTAAATAATCCAGATGACTAATGACATGGAGATCCACTTGCAGCAAATCTAGATGGCTGAGAGATACATATTGTAAGGAGTGGGGTCCACTGTAATTATGATTCAAGAGGATAACTTCATTCTGACTTTAGACACAAGTGTCTAAATGCAGCTATAAAGACAAATACAGAGGTATCCCAATAAGATTTCTGGTTATCTGTGAAACTGGAATTTCTGCTTCGCTAACTGCCTATGAAATACTGAATCTATGTTACAAAAATACATAAATCAATGCTTGGAAAACTTCATTAAATACAGATAACCATGGGAATCTGTCTTTAGTGAATGGCCTAAACCCATACAAGAACACTTCATCACAAGACTGCCTCGCACTTCAATAACCAACTTAACTTCCCTGAAATGATGCTCAAATGTTGCTCTGAAGAATGGAAAGAGGCATCCACATTCCTCAACAAAACGTGGTCAAAGGACCATCACCTAACAGCAGGTTCAGAGAAGACAATGACCTCAAAGGAACCCTGTGTTAACAGACTCAAGCAAGACCAAAAAGGAGACCCAGTTTCTGTGTTACAAAACTTTATGCAAATAATTATTAAGTAGGATGCTACCTACATCTTTCAAGATTGCAGTTTAGAAATCAGAAAAACAAAAATACTACTATTGTTGTGCATGCTCCCTCCCTGGAGGTGTTCAAGGCCAGGTTGGACAAGACCCTGAGTGATCTGTTCTAGTGGGAGGTGTCCCTGCCTATGGCAGGGGGTTGGAACTAGATGATCCTTGAGGTCCCTTCCAACCTTACCATTCTATGATTCTATACTAAGAGCTTTTGCATTTGGAGTCACATATAACTAAGGATGGTAAAATCCACATTGTTAAATAGTGAGGTTTTTGACATAGTGCTGTAGTGTTACAGCATTCAGTCTAATAATCACAGAAATAAATGCTTTGCATATACACTGATTTCAATTAGAAATAGTAGGAACATCTGATATTAAAAGCCATGAAAGACTTTTCCACAAGGCTAGGAAAATTTCAGTGGGGTGCTGCATGTGATATGAACTTCTAAATCAAAGTAGTCTTAATTCAAAGCATCAGAAGTGATGATTGGTCAGACAGGCTTAAACAAGCCTACAGAAAAGTTTGCAACTCTGCTCAAATTAATATAATTTGACAAGTCCCATTGAAATCTGGAGTGCTTAGATCAAAAAATAAAGTTTTAGATTCCCAGATTTAGATTTTTCTGACAGGAATCTCAGTTTTCATGGTCTGATGTCATTAAAGATTGCTGCTCCCCCTAAAGAATCACAGTATCACAGTATCACAGTATCACCAGAGTTGGAAGAGACCTCAAAGATCATCAAGTCCAACCTGTCACCACAGACCTCAAGACTAGATCATGGCACCAAGTGCCACGTCCAAACCCGCCTTGAACACCTCCAGGGACGGCGACTCCACCACCTCCCTGGGCAGCCCATTCCAGTAGCCAATGACTCTCTCAGTCAAGAACTTTCTCCTCACCTCCAGCCTAAACTTCCCCTTAGAATGACTAAGCCCACATATTTTGGATTATTACCTTGACAAATTTCTTAATCAGCTGGCCTCAGTGTGAATCACCATGAGTGTTGATGCTAGCCAGCAATTTCAGATTTCTTGTTAAAGTAAGAGATAAATCCCACATGTGCAGCAGACACCTAATTAAAGTGGGATTGGCTCATATATATAGTAAAAGATTGAGCAGCTCATCCTTATGTATCACTTAAACTTCACAACATTTAATAATGCTTTAAAGCAGAAGGTCAATGAAACCACTACACACAGATGGTTGTTTGCAATAGAGGAAGACCCAAAAGTAAGACACAAGATGTGACAGGGAGGCAAATAGACAAAACACTCTAATAAAAAGCAAGGCAGCTTTAGCAGCCATGTGTGGCATTAATAAATTCTGTATGGTCTCTAAATGGAATGGAGTAAGAGTGTAAGAGACTTTCTAAAGAAGCCATGTGAAAACCTAAAGGCAAACCAGGGATTAAGGATCAGATACATCTGAATAAAAGCAGACGTGGATGATGTAGGAATGAACATCTGAGAATCACACATCTTATCATGGCTCTTATGGTAATTTCTCATCTTTAAACAATACAGTAGAAAAGACACCCTCTACACTGAGTAAGACTGGAAGTTGCTGTCACTCACTCTTTTCCTGAAAATGTCTTACTCTGACTTCTCCCTCCCACATGAAATCTGTTGGTCATACATGAGCTGTTTGGTTTCAAACATATTCTTTCTTCTGGATGAAGCTTCAGTTGAGTTCTAGCTAAAAATTAAATTGCATCCCTTAAACTCTACTGTTGGCATCTAATTTATGCCTGTGAATTTAATTCCTTGTAATGGAACATTCTAGAAATAAGAAGTTTCCTGTATCACTGGATGAAAAATGTTTAAGATCTGTTGTGGCATATTTGGTATGATTACTTGTGATAAGCAGCAAAAACTTTTTATGTTTGAATTATGTTCCATTGCCAGTCAGATCACATCCCTCTGTGAATACAGCAGCATCAGTTCTACTGTTGTCTAAATTGTAATGTAGCTGTCACAGAATAATACAGGAATTTTAATTTATTTATTTTTAATCAGGTATTTACCACAACCAAAACACAGTCCCCAGAGAATTCTCTATATAATTATTGTTATTTAGCAGATGGTCACTAGCAAGGATAGCAAGAGTATGAAGAGTCTGGGCATGTTTGCAGTTCATTCAACTGTGTGCAGTTCTGGAACCCTCAGCCCAGGAAGGACATGGAAGTGTTGGAGAGGGTCCAAAGGAGGGCCACAAAGATGATCAGAGGGCTGGAGCAGCTCTGCTATGAGGACAGGCTAAGAGAGTTGAGGTTCTGCAGCCTGGAGAAGAGAAGGCTTCAAGGGGACCTGATAGTAGCCTTCCAGTATCTGAAGGGGGCCTACAGGAAGGCTGGGGAAGGATTATTTACAAGGTCTTGCAATGACAGGACAAGGGGCAATGGGTTTAAACTGGCAGAGGGGAGATTTAGACTGGATGTTAGGAGGAAGTTCTTTACAGTGAGAGTGGTGAGACACTGGCACAGGTTGCCCAAGAAGGTTGTGGCTGCTCCCTCCCTGGAGGTGTTCAAGGCCAGATTGGATGAGGTCTTTAGTAACCTGTACTAGTGGGAGGTGTCCCTGCCTATGGCAGGGGGTTGGAACTAGATGATCCTTGAGGTCCCTTCCAACCTTACCATTCTATGATTCTATGATTGTATGTTTGGGCATTCTACCCTATTGAGAAACTTTTACATTATTTTACCATAGTCATTTGGGGTATAACTCTAAAAGGTCTAAACCTTGGAGAAGTGCAAAGTTCTCTCATTTTTAAGCCAGTCTCATGGTTTGGAAGGCTACAGGTTGTCATGTGAATTCAGAAGGTGTAGTGTTGGCAGGGATGTTGCACTGCAGTAGACACTACATGTGTAAAGGCAGCCCTGAATAACTAATAGTGGGAGAAGTCCATGTAAGAGGTTTTCAGGACCCTAATAAAATTTTCCTTGACATTTTTTATAGTTGAGATAGTACAGTTCAGTCTTGATGAGTGCCATTTTAGCTTGTCTTCTTCTGCGTGTTAATTAAGGATTTATGTTCTTCGTCCTTAACAGCGAATCGCAGGGCGTAATTCAGGAAGAACATGATTGCATTCAGTGGACTATCACTGCTCTAAGATAGATTCAAGATGAGAAACAAACCTCCAAGATGCAGAATATACCAGATTCCGAATCACATAACCTTAAGCACAGCCTACGGCATTCCATTTTAATTATACCTCCCCACCACAGCAGAAGCACTCGACACAGAAGAGAGTGTCTACGAAAAATGAAATCATCTCAGGAGGAAGCACAATTCTATGTGGGGTTCTTCTGCTCTAACCCTTCTTCCATCAGCCTCATAAAGCAGAGGAGAAACAGCTTTTTTTCTGTGAATATTCAGTTGACAGCCTTTTGTAGAAAATCATCTAGAGCCATCCTGATAGAGGGTGACACCTGGATCTCACATTGACACATTACATTGCATCCCATCCTCTCAAATCATAAACGAAAAGAGTGGCTACATTCAACAGTCTGAATTCTTTCAAGACAGCTCAGCAATCTACAAGTGAAAGGTAGGATAAATTATTACAGGAGACTTCTCAGCATAGCTGTTCTAAATCAAACGCTGTCAAATAACTTTTAACTTTCTTTGATCTGCAGTCAATCTCGGTGTTCTTTGCTGCCCTATAGCACAGACTCTCCTTGACTTCCACTCCCTTCTTTTTCAGCCTCGCTGCTCATAAAGTTTTATTTTCCTTTTTTTATCATGTACGTGTAGGAATATAAAATACCTCTAGATCCAATAGCTTGGTGACTTTTATTTTATGGTTGCTCAGGAAAAAAAAAGGAAAAAACACCAACCTAGTAAGTGTGATAGGAACCTAAAACTAAATAAGAAAAAGACAGGAAGTTAAATAATCACAGAAGTAAAAATATGATGTTTTGGGCTGAAAAAGTATTCCCACTAAGGTGTTTCATGGTTATAAGAGACACATCACACAAACTTTGTATCTGATGGTTCTTACAATATATTTTATAAGAGTCATGAGTATAACTTAAGAAGGTAGGCAGAGAGGAGAGGTAGCAGCAGAAACAAAAATTGAAATACTAAGTAAATGAGACTGAAAGAGGAGATGGTACAGCAACAGAATAAGACAAAAGGAAAAGGAATTTATGTGGATTAAAACATGGCATAGTGAAAATAAATGAATCCAACTAAATGCAGCCAGTACTAATTGTGACTGCTACTGAAATAGTGCCTAGGGACTCTCTCTTACAAGGAGAGACTGAGGGAGCTGGGGCTTTTTAGCTTGGAGAAGGAGACTGAGAGGTGACCTAATTCATGTTTATAAGTATGTAAAGGGTGAGTGCCAGGAGGATGGAGCCAGGTTCTGCTTGGTGATGCCTGATGACAGGGCAAAGGGGAATGGGTGGAAGTTAAGGCATAGGAAGTTTCAGGGAAACATGAGGAGGAGTGACAGAACACTGCAACAGGCTGTCCAGGGTGGGTTGTGGAGTCTCCCTTTCTGGAGATATTCAAGACCTGCCTGGGCACATTCCCATCTGATCTGGTATAGGTGATCGTGCTCTGGCAGGGAGGTTGGACTGGATGATCTTTTAAGGTCCCTTCCATCCCCTGACATTCTGTGATTCTGTGACTACAGTGCACAGTCTCTTTGCACTGCACACTGCACTGCATTGTATGAGCCAACACTGAAGACATTCAACTGTCCTGACAGTGTGTAACAAGTGATTATGTGAACAAGCAGAGATAAAGCATTGGGTTTGGGCTGAGTTGGAGTTAACTCCTCAAAGCATCTTTCCAGTGCTGTGCTTTGCAGTGTTGTAGTTGAGTTCTGATAACACAGCAGTGTTTTGGTTAGTGCTAAGCCGAGCACCCAGGCTGTGCTGAGATGTAAGAATGAAATGAAAGAAGGAAGTCTGGGGAGGATTCGCCCACAGCATCTGTCCTCCAGGGGAACCATCGGGCACAGAGAGCCCTGCTTCCCAAGACCAACCACCATCCCCCCGATGGTAATAGAGACTAACATCTCTCTCTGCTTTCGTTTCCACACAGTCTATTGCTTTGCTTATCATTATTATTAAATTGCTTCTATCTTATCACTGGCTTTTGTTATATTTTTTCCCTCTCCCCTGTCCATCTAGGAGGGAGAGCTGACAGAGTGGCTTAGATGGGCATTTGGTTCCCAGCCAGGACCAAACTACCACAAGAGAGAAAACACAAGATAACAGAGAGGACAGACTGTCCATAAGCCATGACACCATCAGCCTGAAATGTCACACTTTCATGCTTGCTTTCAGGAGAAATATGGAGTCTAGTCCACATGCCCTAAACAGACTAAATGGTTTTGTTCTCTTTACATGTGAGAAACTTAATATGCAGTTTGAGATCTGAGTAAAGCAAATATACTTCCCTTATCAGTTCCTAAATACACTTCTGTCACTTCTGTCAGCTGCCCCATCTGTGATAGCAGAGCACAGTCATTGCTATGTAGTGTATACCCTGATCTGGTCTTCCCTTGATTAACTGAAGCGATAACTCACTGGTTTGGGCTGTGTGCTCTCAATTCTTCAGTTCTCAGAAGAGTAGAACACAAAACAGAACTGGAACAGTCCTCTGTTTTGTGCTACAGCAGGTAGAAAATACAAGCAAGTCTTCATTGCAAAGGCTCCATAATCTGCTTTTCCAAGGATTAACTTAGTTATAAGTAGAAATTTCCTCCTAATGTCAGTCATTATTGGTAATTCAGCAAACTGCTTCCTGGCATGAGTTTACTGGATCTGGAGATGTGCCTTTGATACATCAGAAAAACTACCTTTTGCCTCTGCAAACCTCCTTCCTCTGGAAGAGAAGAGAAACACCTTTTATTTTATTGTTTTTAAGATTCACTTGGTGAGCTGTTCATCATGAACCTTTTCTATTTATGTTATCTGTTAACCCTCTGTTGAAAGTACCCCAACTTGTTCATATTTATTCTTAAAATATAACTCCCAGAACTGGACAAAAGCCACTCAAACTGAATGATAAAGATGATACAGGCCTCTGATTTTATATTCAGCAATATTAATGTAAAATGTCGTAGAGCATAGGCACCCTTATGAAATACTGTTTAAATGTCAAACCCACTACAGAGCTTCCTCCACAACAGTTCACGACTGAAACCACAGCCCAGGCTCTCCTTGCTCACAGTTCTCAATACAGTTTAACTTCACTGGGAAGTCACAGATGATTTGCACGAGGGGCAGAGATAGCAACTCTAATTCCTTTTTAAAAGCAATCACACAGAGACCTGTAAAGAAGGAGAAGTCTCTGCTGTTGTACACTAAAGGCGGTAGCCAAGCTCAGATACACCCAAATCGCTCAACTGAAAAGTTGCCAAACAGCAAACGGACACAATTTGGCAGTTGGATTTTTCCCACCACCAGTGTGTAACAGTCTCAGAAAGACCTGGACTGTGTTGGCTCTGTGAGGGAATACTGCAAACTGTGCCTCTTGAGAATTGCTCGTACCCTTCTGTTATGTGACCAAGTACCCCGAGACTCCACTCAGCAAGGAAGACAGAAATCAGTAGCAAGTGTTTTCATAGTTCAACCTTATTTCCTTTCACAGTTTTTATCCCTCCCCACTTGCCCTAGGAGACAAAAAGCTACAGCTACTGTTAAAGCAATGAAGAGGCTATTGTTCAGCTTAGCACTGTTTAAACCTGAACAGTTTAATGTGCAGCTACTGGAGTTCATATTTTGTTTTCCATATTTCTCCTCTTATGCATTCAAATTCAAATTGACAAATGCCTTTGTATATAATTTTAAACCCTCCCCATCTCTAATGCATCAGTATCTTGTTACATTGCCTTTGATTTCATTGTTTGCAATGCTACTATCAGCAGCATGGAATTGCCAAGGCACTAAGCAGCCCAATTTTTCTTTAATTTCTGAGAAAATTGACAGCTTTATGAACTGTCTCTTTACCTATGCCCCATAAACATGTCAGGCTGTGGAAAACCATTCTAATTAAATCCTGGGGGATTGCAATGGAAGATTATAGCTTCTTGGCAGGTTATTAAAAAACAGTTGTTCATATATACACAAATATCTGTACTAGAACCTAGCATTTGACAGAACAGCCAAGGAATTAACCCCACTGGCAACTCCAAATAACACCAAAAAAAAAAAAAAATCCAACAAAAAAAACCCCAAAAATAAATTGAAAAAAATTCAAGGAACCAACTAAGCTAATTAAAATGGAAGTGTGGAGGCCAGAGAGTGGGCAGGGGCAAGTAGAGGAGGTTGTTTTGCTTTGGATTTCTTTCCAGAAGTCAGTAATTCAAACTGTTATCTGGAATCATCACCTTTCATCCTTGATTACCAATACCTGATATAAAGAAAGATAGAAAAATGTGTGTAGGGTTCATATATACAGTCCTGCAACTACATAGTCCTAAATAGAGCTGATGGATTACACAAATCATTTGATTCAGCGTAATGTTCCCTCTGTCTCCAAGAGAATACATAAGAACTTCTGATAGCAAAGGCTTTGCTAAAGATGTGTTCATCCTTTCTAGCAGCTTTTACAAATACTCTTGCCTTTGAGAGTAATAGTGGCTGCCCCTGCATTTCTACCTGGAAGGAGTTGTCCAACCTTTCACCTCAGCAATCGATGCTCAGGATTTAGATACTGGGGGATTTCTAGAAGACTGTGTAACAGTTTGAGTCTGTAACCTCTGTCTGACTCCTCACAAATGAACTGCTTGTGTTGTGAAAGCGACTTCCAAAGATGGTACTTTGTCCAGAGCATCTCTTGAACTATTGTCTGCTTCCTAGAGACTGTTGTCTTCAAGTGTGGAAAGGAGGTGGAGAAAGGGAAGAAACTAGATGCTAACACACCCAAGATAACTACAAGCAAAGTCAATAATATAACACTTTGTAGTATCAGCTGAGCCAGATGTGTAATGAGTAAGACAACTCACTGAACTTTTGAGGAGTGCTACATGATTCTAGTTTTTATTTCTTGAAAAATCTTCTGCCATCTCCAAATATAAGCTGTCATACAAATGTTTAGTACATCATTACTTAGATTTGCTAGTGTTTCACATATTTATGTGAATAGGATTTCCATAAACAGTAAGTATGAGAAATAGCCAAGACTAAAATCACCAACACAAACAGATGCACTGAATTCAAGGTCTCCAAGATAACAGAATCACATCTAAAGGACTCCAACAAGTTATTCTCTGAAGAAAATTAACATTAGTTGTCCTTTATGTATAACAAGATTGAAAATAATACCAACTACCTGTGAAACACCAAAAAGCTGTGTAACTGCTGGAATGCAAGATCAAGAAAGGATGAAATAACCCAGAGGTTTTTTCAGACCTGAAGATAGGTAGGTTATCTAATATCACCTAAGGAACATTTTCCTTACAAGGAGAGACTGAGGGAGATGGGTCTCATGAGTTAGGAGACTGAGGGGTGACCTCATACATGTTTATAAATACGTAAAAGGTGAGTTCCAAGAAGACGGAGCCAGGCTCTGCTTGGTGATGCCCAAGGACAGGACAAGGGGCAATGGGTGGAAGCTGAGGCATAGGAAGTTCCATGTAAATGTGAGGAGAAATTTTTTTCACTGTGAGGGTGACAGAACACTGGAACAAGCTGGCCAGAAAGGTTGTGGAGTCTCCCTCTCTGGAGATACTCAGGACCTGCCTGGATGCGTTCCTGTATGATCTGGTGTAGGTGATCCTGCTCTGGCAGGAGGGTTGATGAGGTTGGATGAGCTTTCAAGGTCTCTTCCAATCATTAACCTTCTGTGATCACCATTGTCTGAGCACCCATGTACTGAAAATAACACGTGTCAGTAACCCAAAAATCATATTGATGTCAAAGAGTTTGAAGAACTCATTAAAGACACAAATTAAAAGTTACATTTTAGAAGCACGTTAGACTTGACAGCTGATTTTTTCCCATCAATTACTCTCTTTGCTAATACTTTATATGCCATATCTATTATTTGTCTAAAAAAATTAGTTAAGTGACTTTAAAAAGAAATAGATGAAAATCCCTTCAATATTCACATGGTGCACCAAAGTATAAAACTGCTACTGGCTGTATTACTGCTTTACCTGACATCAGAGGCTGACTGTCCAGCCTCTGTTAGGAAATACATTAAGGGGTAGTGACAAGTAGAATAAACATTGGAATTTGAACTCTTAAAAGGTTTTCTGAATTAGTGATTTTTTTCTCTAAATCACTTAACTTTTGACAAAGTGCCAGTTTTAATTTAAAACTGGATTTCTTTATTACCCTTCTTCCAAGAATATGAAAGAGCATTTGCTTGGCTGTAAGTAAAGACACTTTCAACATGGCACACTTTAATAGTTTCTATTTTGCAGTTTTCTTTAAGAGTTTATCATCACAGGATCATAGGATGTTAGAGAGTGCAAAGGACCTCCAGAGATCATGGAGTCCATGATGATGGTGAGACACTGGAACACGTTGCCCAGGGAGATCATGGATGCTCTCTCCCTGGAGGTGTTCAAGGCCAGACTGGATGAGGCCTTGAGTAACCTGTACTAGTGGGAGGTGTCCCTGCCTATGGCAGGGGGTTGGAACTAGAATGATCCTTGAGGTCCCTTTCAACCTTACCATTCTATGATTCTATGAGTCCAACACCCCTGCCAGAGCAGGAGCATAAAATCTAGCTCAGTTTGTACAAGAATGCATCCAGACAGGTCTTGAAAGTCTCCAGAGAAAAAGACTTCATATTTAATCTATGATTAATCATGTTTAATCTATGATTTCAAACTAGTCTGAAAGCCAGAGAATCACAGAGTATGAGACTGGTAGGGGTTGGAAGGGAACTCTGAAAATTATTTAGTCAAATCACCCTGCAAAAGCAGGGTCACCCAGAGCATTGTGCCCAGGACCACAGCATCCAGGCAGGTTTGGAATCTCTCCAGTGAAGGAGACTCCACAATCTGTCTTCTTTGGGCAGTCTGTTCCAGTGCTCTGGTTCTCACAGGAAATAATTTTTTCTTTATGTTTATATTAAAAAAAAGACCTAGAAGCAGATGAAAAGGAACTTTTTACAGAATATTAGAGATGTACATGAGTTAACTGTACTTCTGGTGTGAGAATGAACTGAGGAAACAACACTAGGAAGCAAGACAGAAAATTTAGTGACTACTTGTAATTAGCTAGAGTTTGTTTTCTACAGAACCAAGTTATTCTTTCAAACTATAGTGTCATGCTCAGCAACTTCATGTTGTAAGTGCACTAATCTATGTCAAGAGAGAAAAATGAAGAGGAAAATCATGCCTGTTCTTTATTTTAAACAGGCAAAAGGTAACCAGGCTTTCTAATGACACAAGTCCATTTTATTCAAGAGAATGATGTTTGTAAAAGCTCAGATAATCTGTTTTGGTTTTAGGCAGGTAAATGGTACAAACAGCTACAGTAAAATGGTGAAAGTCTCGTGTTGAAGGTGAAAATCCACAAGAAGACAGGTGCTAGAAGAGGATCATAGTTACATTCACTGTATCCATGGGGAAGTCATCCTAAGAGTGCAAATACCACTTAAAAAGGTAAGTCCTCAGCCTTCCCTACTCGAGACAATACCAGAATCAGACACCTGCACATCCTCTATGCCAGTGGAGCTCCTCAGGTCTTCCTCTGAAGAAACCACCTACCACTTCACTGTTTAGACTAAGACATTACTTGGCAGGCATCTCACTTTTATCTTCAGTGCTATCAAAACAATACTACAGTCATCAGAGAGGGGAAAAAAAAAACAACCAAAACAATAACACCCATCTTCAAGAAGGGTAAAAAGAATGACCCTGGAAACTACAGACCAGTCAGCCTCACCTCTGTGCCTGGCAAGATCATGGAGCAGATCCTGCTGAAAGTCCTGCTAAGGCAAATGGAAAACAAAGCAGAGGTGATTGGTGGGAACCAGCATGGCTTCACCAAGGGCAGATCTTGCCTGACAAATTTAGTGGCTTTCTATGATGAAGTCACAGCGACAGTGGACAAGGGAAAGGCAGCTGATGTCATCTACCTGGACCTGAGTAAAGCATTTGACTCTGTCCCACATGACATCCTGGTCACCAAACTGGAAAAGCATGGACTTGATGGATGGACCACTCGCTGGATAAGGAATTGGCTGGATGGTCGAACCCAGAGAGTGGTGATCAACGGCACAATGTCCACCTGGAGACCAGTGACAAGTGGTGTCCCTCAGGGGTCAGTGCTGGGACCAGTGCTGTTTAACATCTTTGTCAGTGACATGGACAGAGGAATGGAGTGCACCCTCAGCAAGTTTGCAGATGACACCAAGCTGTGTGGCACAGTCGACTTGCTAGAGGGCAGGGATGCCATCCAGAGGGACCTGGACAGGCTGGAGAGTTGGGCCCAGGCCAACCTGATGAAATTCAATAAGGCCAAGTGTAAGGTCCTGCACCTGGGTAGGCACAATCCCAAGCACAAATACAGGCTGGGTGGTGAATGGCTGGAGAGCAGCCCTGAGGAAAAGGACCTTGGAGTCTGGGTTGATGAAAAGCTCAACATGAGTCTGCAGTGTGCACATGCAGCCCAGACAGCCAACCGAGTCCTAGGCTGCATCAAGAGAAGCGTGGCCAGCAGAGCAAGGGAGGTGATTCTGCCCCTTTACTCTGCTCTCGTCAGACCCCACCTGGAGTACTGTGTGCAGTTCTGGAACCCTCAGCACAGGAAGGACATGGAAGTGTTGGAGCGGGTCCAGAGGAGGGCCACAAAGATGATCAGAGGGCTGGAGCAGCTCTCCTATGAGGACAGGCTGAGGGAGTTGGGGCTCTTCAGCCTGGAGAAGAGAAGGCTTCGAGGGGACCTGATAGTAGCCTTCCAGTATCTGAAGGAGGCCTACAGGAAGGCTGGGGAGGGACTATTTACAAGGTCATGCAATGACAGGACAAGGGGCAATGGGCTTAAACTGGCAGAGGGGAGATTTAGACTAGATGTTAGGAGGAAGTTCTTTACAGTAAGGGTGGTGAGGCACTGGAACAGGTTGCCCAGGGAGGTTGTGGATGCTCCCTCCCTGGATGTGTTCAAGGCCAGATTGGATGAGGCCTTGAGTAACCTCTACTAGTGGGAGGTGTCCCTGCCTATGGCAGGGGGTTGGAACTAGATGATCCTTGAGGTCCCTTCCAACCTTACCATTCTATGAATAAAAATGTTTCCAGTATTACTTGCTTATTCTGTTGTTTTATATTTACAAATTAAAAATGGGTGGAGTGCCTTACTTTAGAGTCACTGCACCTAACAACTTACAAATAACTTCTACCTACTACAGGATTCCTTTTTTGTCAGGGGAGAAATGGAATTGTCTTCAAAAACAATGAAGCCACTTAGATCTGAGTTCTACAAAGTCACTCATCTTTCTCCAAAACTCATAGTTAGCTGAGCTAAATCTGTTTTTTCTATTTTCCAACAGCAGGGTTTGTTTTTTTTTTTTTCCAAAAGGGGGGAAAAATATTAAATAGGAAAAAAAAAAAAAAGGGTGGTTTGTTTTTTTTTTTAATTTATGTTCCTGCAATCACAAGATGAGGGACAAAAAATAGGTCTCCAGTTTTGAGAATGAATCATTTGCTGGTCATAATTGAGTGGTTGTGGAGATTGGCATACTAGAACCTAACAGAAAAATACATAACAGTAAAACATTTACTAAAATGTTAAATTCATTCTTCTGGAGCTCCACTAAACTACAGGAAAGAAATTAAAAATATAGGGGAAGAGGTAACTTGAAGTACGAAACAATTCAGTACTCTTCTGTGTTGTATACCCAGGCATTTGCCAAAGCCAGCAGAAGCATCACATTTAAGAGCCAAATCAGGATTTTTTTTGAAGACACCAAGGCAACAGAGTACTGCAAAATCTTGAGCAACATCTTTGGCTGATCACTATTGTCCAGAAATAGAGACCTCTTGCATAAGAAGATGTACCTGCATCACCTGGTTAGTAGTAGGCCTCTCACAAGATTAATGACAAGAAAAGAAAATATAACTAAAGAAGGCAAAAAGGTGTTTGAAGCATAGAAGTGATCCTTAGTTTTACTTAAGATGAATGTAGAAGCAAACAGATATGTAGTCAGAATTAGACTTCTTTTGGCAGTAACGCATCCAGCATTTATAATTAATATCATTATTAATTAATAATTATGATCGGATTTCTGAAAGCTTTAAAACCATGTTCAATCCTACCTAAAAAAACCACTGATGACTGAACCTCTTCATGCTCAATGAAGAAGGCTAAGGAAGTTGTTAGCCTTTGCCAGGGGCTAGGACTGTGAACATTTACAGTTCTTTTCCCTCTTTAGTATTCATTTATACAAGTCAAATTCTGATCCCATTTATAATAACATAAATCTAGAATGAGTCCCTCGCAGTCACTGGAGCGAGTTCAGATTTACTGCAGACTCTGTAAATAAGATCACAATGTAGCCCATACACATTTAATTATCTTGTCTAACAGATTATGCCTCTTGACGAAAGAAAAAAAACAAAAAACCAAACCCCAAACTCCCTCAGACTTGGGAATGGGCAATAAAAAAGGTAGCACTGAGCGGCTTCTGCACCAGCTGTAAGGTCCCCAGGAAAGGGAGGTAAGTACAACCTGAGGAACAAACCTATTTCTTTATGTTTTTCTGGAGATCTTAAATTCTGTCAAAAGTATATTCACCTCTGATAAATCGTAAATATACTGTAGACTTGCTCCATTTCCTAGGTGTGCTGCTGATTGTTAGTAATTTACGCTCAAGATATAGCAACGATTTGCCATTGGCTTGGGGGAAATTGTTTTGCTGCCTATGATTTATAGCTATGATTTGCCTAAGAGTTTTATGAGGCAGTTTTTCCTGAATATGCCCTCAGTGAAAGGCCCCCAAACAGAGGCAGCTCACGGAGACCCTCAGACAGTGTCTTATTTCTCCTTCACCCAAAATAACAGGAGACTGTTCACATTGCTGAATACATGAAGCAATTGTTAAGAATCATAGAACCATTAAGGTTGGAAAAGATCTCAAAGATCATCAAGTCCAACCATTAACCTAACACTGCCAAGTCTACCACTACACCATGTCCCTAAGCACCACACCTACATGTCTTTAGAGCACTTTCAGGAACAGTGATTCTATCACTTCCCTGGGCAGCCTGTTCCAGGGCTTCAGTAAAGAAAATGTTCCTAATACCCAAACTAAACTTTCCGTAGTGCAACTTGAGGCCATTTCCTCTCATCCTGTCACTTCTTTTCATCTAGTTCCAAGCCCCTGCCATAGGCAAGGACACCTCCCACTAGTACAGGTTACTCAAGGCCTCATCCAATCTGGCCTTGAACACCTCTAGGTAGGGAACATCCACGACCTCCCTGGGCAACCTGTTCCAGTGTCTCACCACCCTCACTGTAAAGAACTTCCTCCTAACATCCAGTCTAAATTTCCCCTCTGCCAGTTTAAACCCATTGCCCCTCGTCTTGTCATTGCAAGACCTTGTAAACAGTCCCTCCCCAGCCTTCCTGTAGACCCCCTTCAGATACTGGAAAGCTACCATTCTTGTCTTTTCACAGCTTTGTCAAGGTACACAACTGCAAGCTCCTGCACTTGCTCAGCTGAAGCAACGGAAGGTCTGCGCTTGGTGAGCCATTAAAAAGCTGTGTGGTATCTGCCAAGAAAATATTAGGGGTTAGATTCAAAACAATGAAAGCAGGTTAGGCTTAGGAATATCTGTGAATAGCAGTGATCTTTGCTACTGTAGATGAATGGAAGGGAGGATGGAGTTCATGCTGAGACCTCAGATGCATTCAGAAATGTGGCTTCTTATATATGTGTCACTCACTTGAGTAAGTCTTATTTACATGAATTAAGGAACTACCCCTTCTCCTTAGAGGAAATACTACATTATTAAGCAATGACATTCTGCATTAGGCCACCTTCAAAAAATATATTCCAAACTACAACAATATTTTTCCTAAAAATACTAGCATAAAGAGCAGTTTGGTGGATTGGCTGTAAATGAAGAGCTGTTGGATGCATCAAGATACTAAGCACCATATGCCTCTGTTAGTCTATGTGCCTATAACCACAAATAAAATGGAGATGAAAGTATGTTCCAATAAAAATTGACACTATCAGCTTTTAATATCAGCTCTCTCTATATATATATTTCTTAATAATTTATAATCAGTGGTAAACCAGAAGCTACCTCCAGCTACCACCCATAAAGCATACTTTTTCTATGCTAGGTATGCAACAAATCCATTTTGAAGCATGTCTGAACTTTTTTGTCATGAGCATCAGACTGAATGCCTGTAATAAAAATGACAGCTAAATAAGAATAAATGGTTTAATGTTAGCAAGAAATAGGGCTTTGCTGTTTCACCTTTGATGACAGAATCACAAGTTTAGCTCTCCCCTGAAGTTAAACACAATGTTCTTCTGCATCAAACCTTTAGCACCTCTTTCTTCCAGGATTGCAGCAGCCCAAATGTAATTTGAGTGAATTCATGAAACCCACTTTGTAAACAGATATTTATTGCCTGCAAGATAAATAATCAAAATACATCATATTTATTGATGTCCTGGGAATGTGGTATTATGGAAGCTTAGAGTCGAACAGCAAGAAAAATCACTGCAGAAACCGACTGTGGATCTGTCTGTCTGATAAAAGTAACAGCACAAAAAGTATAAGGCGACCAAAACTAAGATTTTGGGATAACACAACCAAACCAAACACATTGCAGCTCTTGTAGCAAATGTATTCAACAGCAACACACACAGCAAATGTCTGGAATTCATTTTTACAATTATTTATGCTCTTAATGGAGAAGGAAGGAAAGACACTTGCAGAGACGAGAGGAATAATCTATTCTACTCAAGCACTTTGGAGGGCTAAGTAACGATACTCAAATTTCACAGCAAGAGAGATTTAGACAACAATGAAATGTTTCTAACAGCAGGAACAGTTAAGCCTTAAAACAGATTGCTTAGAGGACATGTGGAAAGTCCAGTTGGAGGTCTTCTTTGGGATGTTACACTAATATCTGTCAAAAATAATGGAGATAAAATTGATTCTCCATCTTGATGTTTTTTCTTAGCTTTGTATTCCACTATTCATAGCGTAATATGGTCTGAGTTCACAAGGACCTTAAAGATCATCTAGTTCCAAACTCCCTGCCATAAACAGGGATGCCTCCCACTAGACCAAGGTCCCAGTTCAGTGAAACATGCATGAACTGCATTTTAAAAGTATGAGAATCATATTCTACGTTTTAAAGTAACATAGGAAAACTTGCAGAATGAAAACAATTTGGATTCACTAATTTCCTTTTAGACATTAGTACCTAACTCTAAACCCAGGCAATCTGGAAGTCTAGAACTGGTCATTCTGTTGATTATATGACCTAACCCTCATGTGCAGAAGACTTCAAACTTTGAGTCATGGGACAGGTAACTTACAGCACCCTAATATCACAAGGCTGATACAAAGATCAAGTATTTTTAATATTGAGGGTCAGACAGTGACAGTTTCTCAGGAAACACCTTTGATGGTGCCTTCAGATATGGTATTATGTCATATATATTCACTCCAGAACCACTGATTACACTGACTACATATATATCCTTTAAGCGATCTGATTAGTTACAACTGCCAAAATGCAGACTGAAAAAGGTAAAAAATTACAGCAGGAGAAAATCTAGTTTTAGTTGGAATGCTAGATTGTCCCCCTGTACTCAGCACTGGCAAGGTTGTATTTCAGATACTGGGTTCAGTTTTGGGCTCAGGTAACAAGTGATAGAACAAGACAGGAAGAACTGGCTTCAAGTCATGTTGGGCAGGAGTTAGTTTGCACATTAGGGAAAGTTTCTTCCCCAAAAGGGTTGTCAAATCCTGCACCAGAGTGCCCAGGGAAGTGGTGGAGTCCTCATCCCTGAAGGTATTTAAAAGCTGTGTAGACGTGGTGCTGAGGGGCATGGTTTATCAGTGGAATTTGTAGTGTTGGGTTAATGGTTGGACTGCATCTTAAAAGTCTTCTCCAACCTAAACAACTCCATCATCCTGTGATTCTGTTTGAGAAGTGCTTGTGAGCTCTACGTGCAGATATCAATAGATCTCTCTGCACTATACACACCTGCAGAAAGTACAATATAATAACACCACAGAAATTCCTATCCATTCTGCCCTCCCCACCAAAGCTGTACCTGACAGCAGGAACCCTGTCCTCTCCCTGATCTGTCCAGCTCATAAAAACTTGCTTCAGATTTGACACTGATTTTCTTGACCTCTTCAATTCACCACCCTGCATTCTGCATCTAAGTATGCACTTACTCCTTATTAACTTGTTTATTTCCTTTTTAAAGAATGCTTTAAAATATTAATTCATGTGAGGTAACATCCTTAAGAATATCAGGTACAGATATTCACTTCAAACTACATGTGGCCTTGTTATTCCCAGGTTGCAAAGGCCTCTTATTTTAACAAGCATCCTGATAAGCATTTACCCAGGTCCCATGAGAGTTTATTCCAGTGCAAGTTGTGTTGTTCAGGCTTCTGAAAATGCCTGAGGTTTGTCAATAACTATTTATAATACTCTGTAACCCATTTTTCATTTTTTCCCATGTTTCCTGAAGCATAGTGTCTCCTTTTGTAAATTTTACAGAGATTAGGTTCACTTTGTATTTGATGGACCATCAATTATAATATCAATGCTTAAAGATCTTTACTGGTTATCTTCAGCCCACTTCATGTGGGCCAGTAAACACTCCCTGCAAGCCAACAACTTAGAGGTATGACTGAGCCAGGCAGAATTTGAACTGGGTGGCATTGTTATCATAAAGCATGTTCTTACGTTCCTTATCACTAAACTAAATCTTTTCTTATCGGTTATGCATTTATTTGTAATCTTCACGACAGCAAGTTGGAAAACTCATGTTGCATTTTAGAACTAGAATCTAGCCACAACTGCCATTTGTGATGAGGACAAAAGTCAGTTCAGTACAAAGAAGCTTGGACTCTTGTTTACTGTATACAACAGGGAGACATGAGGGGAGTACACACTGAAACACAAAAATTCAGGTTGGAAAAGACCTGCATCACCAAGTCCAATCGATATCCCTACCTTACAAGGTGCACTCTAAACCATATCCACAAGTGTCACATTCAAATGACTTTTAAACACATCCAGAGTTAGTGATTCAATCACCTCCCTGGGCAGTCCATTCCAATGTCTAACCACTCCTTCTGTGAAAATTTGTTTCCTAATATCTAGTCTAAACCTACCCAGTTACAGCTTGAAGGACAGCCTTTAAACAGAACAGTTAGTAAGCCAGGCCAATTGACAGCAAAGAAAAATCATTCCCTCCACAGGGCCATGAAGCAGAATCCTGCCAAGGTGCTCCAATTTATTCTGTGGGATAGGGATGAAAAACTATCAACAGCCAGGCTTCCTAGAAGACATTTCTCTTTCTTCCTTCTTCTGACCCTGAAAATCATTTCCACTCTTGGAACACCTGACATGTGTGCAGACTCCCCAGGCCAGCTGAAGCTCAGACAAACAGTGTGTAAGCAGACTATTTGTTTTAAATCAGAGACAAACTTCCTTGAGTCATTCCTCATAAACCAAACAGATGACATTAAAGGAAACAATGAATAATCTCCTTTGGCTTAAAAAGGGTTATGAACAAATGCCAAATAGATTTTCACTGATATTGCAAACTGATTTGAAACAGGCTGTCTCTTCTCTGGTCCGTAGTTATAAACTAGTGTTCACTGCTGTAAATCTGAGGTATGGACAAGCTCCTAATACCCAGAAGCTGCCCTTCATGGCAAAAAAATGTCTGTGCTGGCATGGACTGCTTTAATGAGAAGCAATTCAGAGGAATTTGTATGCACAGGGATAGTTTACAGAGCCTCTTCAAAGCTTTTTGAAGCTAGGGACTTCTGACCTGTCCTGTAAGAAGTTCACCCTGCTTAAGCACACACAAAGTGCTTACTCCACAACCCTTCAGTAGTGCTGCAGCCAACAGTTCTTCCCCTACACCTGGAAAGTGTTTTCCACCTGTGAGTGCAAGATGACTTACATCACCCAGCTTTTCACAGCCAGCCAGCCAAGCTCGCAGGATTAAGCATCTTAAGATTCAGAGCAGCAGCACAACTTTTGAGCAGTCAGGTGGTGTGAAGATCCTCTGCAATGTTTTGCAGGAAGAAGCAGAAGAATTTACAGGAACTGGGGAGAGGGGGAAGGGTGGGGGAGTTTGTTTGGTTTGGTGTTTTCTGTTTGTTTTGTTTGTCTGTTTACAGGTTTTAGTTTCATTTATAACAAGCAATTAGGATCAGGAGCCAGCAAACCGTCTGGAGTAAAACAAGAATCTTCCCAAATATCCCATTCAGTTTGAAATTCATATCTCTGCTTCTTAAAGAGTCAAAACTTTAAAGATAAATGTATCAGTAAGGATAGAACTGAGATTAAAATCATGGCTGCATCTACCACCAAAGCCCTGACCCAGACAGCTTTTTCCCTGTGCCAGAGTGACTACCCAGTTATGCCAAGATAGGGGAAATCCACTTGTGCATAAAGAATGGCTTGGTAGATGAGTCTGAAGACAGACTTTGGTTTCAAACAAAGTAGAAAGAGAAGTTTAAAACACATATTTCTAGTTTTTCTCCTCACAGTGTTCCTTTAAGACTCTTTTGTTTCAGTATCATACACCCTGATGTGGGACCAGAGCAGGAAGCTGAAATGCCAAATGACTGGAAGAAAAAAGCTATGCTTGTGGTACTCCTGACCACACCAACTGCAAAGAGTACAAAGAGCTCATTCTCCCAAGCCTCCCAAACCCATTTCCACCCCAAAGGGCTATAAGAAAAGCCTCAGATAAACATCCAGATCTCTGATTGTTTATCCAAACTGAACACTTCACAGGCTTTTGGACAGTAGCCCATCACTACAAGGAATAAGAAAAAATTTCCATACCCAGAATTGGAAAGCTTTTGTCTCCTTCATGGCCATGATCATATACCTTTTTTTTTCCCCTCTCTTTATTTTCAGATTTCAGCCAGCAAACAGAAAAGCAGTCAGGTACACTTATTCAGGTGACTTTTCCTTCAGAGTTTACACAGATGAACATAAACAAAACCAAATAATTTACAAGCACAGCCCAAACAAATCACACTAAGAGCCTAATACTATAGGTCAAATTCCATTCCTGAAACAATTTTACCCAAAACAGATGTATAGCTAACCTTACAAAAACAAGTGAGCCCATGTTTTGGCTGCTGGTTAAGAACCTCCTGTGCAGTCTAGTCCTGTTAAGGGCAGAAGAAAGATACTTCAGACAATAAAAAATGAGTTTCAGAAGCATACATGCAAAACTTATTAAATGACTCAGATTCTCTAAGCATATACAGAGAGCAAAGTCTACTGATTTTAAGGATATCCAGCATTTAAAAATAATGGTTTTTCCTCTAGCACTCCTTGCCATCCCAAACAGCCTTAAATGGAGAATGATGCCAAGATTTAAGCACAGGATTATTTTTACACAATCCACTAGGTTTTCTGGGTTACTCCCAAAGGCTCCCAGATCATATACACTATTTTGAATCTAGTCAAAGTAAGCCATTTTTCAGCTTCGATTCCTGGAATAGCTTCACAACAAAAACCTGACATTTCAAAAACTAGAAGCTGGAAAAACCTATAAAAAATTCAATCAAAAAAAAAAAAAAAAAAAAAAAAAAAAAAAAAAAAAAAAAAAAAGGAGAGTGAGAAAGAGCCTATAATGACCCTGTCTGCAAAGTACCACAGGATAAAGCTGGGCCATTCTACCATCATCACAAGCCCACTGACAGATGACCTTCACAAAAACAAATCCACAACATGGAACTGAGCGAGCGAATAGTCCCTCTAATGGAAGATTCCCTCCTCAGGACAGGGGCTGATGAAAGTGTCCAAAGATCCAAAAAACCAGAGTTTTGTGCTGTGAGCAGTTTTGGTGTGTGATCCTGGGCTGGGCTAGAGGAAACACCCAGATGATCTCCCAAGGTCTGTTCCTATTTTTATACCTTCATAAACTCTTTGCCAGCAGAAAGAGAAGACAGCAAACAATTAGAGCTAGAGGAAGTGCAAAATGTCTCATGGATGTCTCTTAGCAAAGGTGCAAAGTTTGGTCTCTCAGAAATATGCAGAAAGAAAATTATGTATCACAAGTAATTAATTAAGACCTACATTTTATCCCAAGATTAGCTAATCTGGAGATAAGGGCTAGTGTGGCTTTTAGACAATCCAAGTTGAAAGGCAGCTGTCCCAGCTCAATATGTATTGAACTGGAGAATAAAGATCACTGAAGCATGAAAGGTGCAGCATAAGAGTAGTTATGAATCTAATTACTTGAGTAATTGGATGAAAATATACCCCTCCCCCCTCAAGTTATAAGTAATCACATTTTTAAAGTAAACTAACACATAAGGTGTCAATATATGATAATCAAAAATATGAAGCATAGCTCTTGGATTTTGTGGGATCAATGTAACTCCTCCTTCCAGTGGTGTCCTAAATTGCTTCCTCTGTATGGGTCTCTAGATCACCCTTTAACAACCTTCATCTAGTCCCCCCTCCACAGGCTCTGGGTAACCCGGTCTAGTTGAGGACATCCCTGCTGACAGTGGGGTGGGATTGGACTAGATGACTTCGGAGGTCCCTTCCAATCTGGACCATTCTATGACTCTATAAAGAAATTCAAACTGACTGCTGTTTATGGCTCACTATGCCAAAGCGACATTCAGGACACCGTTCCTCCCAAGGCAGGGATCACGCTGCAAATCCATGTGCTCACTGGCATCCCACGACACAGGGCTTTTCATCTGTCCTGGGAGGCTGGGAAGGAACATCTTGCATTCCTGTCTGTTGTTACTGCTTACAATGTGATTTCTGTTAAAGCCAAACTTTTGTTAGTTAAGAGATGATTAAAAAAGTATTTTCTCCTGTCCTGATGATTTTGTTCAAGGTACACACAAAGCATCTCTACAACTGGAGAGCTTAACTGTGTAATGCAGACAAAACACCCTTCTCCAGTGCCTGGCTTGTCAATTGAGACTTCTTTATTTCCCCACCTCTTGATTTCATTTGAATTTAACTTATGAGTGGGAGAGTGAGTGACTAAGGGCAGGGTTTAGCTTGGATTGGTCTGACTCTGCAGAGGTCAGAGATTTCAGATCTTCTCCTCATTGACTTATTCATGCTGAGTTTCATAAGGGGGGGACGATTTTAAAAAAAAAAAAAAAAAAAGCTTAATGCTCACATCCAGTGGCACAAAAGCACAAGCGTGGTTCTCTTGAGGAACAAAGGTTGTTTCTGAGCAGCTTTTCCCGAGGCATGGATTGATGTAGAGGATGATTGGCAGGTTGCGTAGCCCCGAATAAATGAATAGCACACAGATAGGATGGGGTTTTACCTTTCCTTTTTCCCTTCTCCTGCGAGAGGGTTCAAGCTTTGTCTGGGAGCACGTAGCGGCAGAGCAGCATCTGTACCATGCTGGCTCCCGGGCAGATCCCGGCCATGGGCTCTCCCCTCACACCCACCCGAGCCCCGAGGCAGATTTCGTCCAGCTTCTTCCACCCGCAGCGGGCTGAGCCTCCATCCGCGCTCTCACAGCGCCACCTAACGGCCATGCCGGGGACGGGCTTGAGCAGCCTGGGGCGTGGAAACCGCCCTGCCAGATCCTCTCTGAGTAAGAGCTGGTGGCTGAGTGTTTGAGAAACGCCCAGCTCACAGATAACTAAAATCGTGTAGTTTAACCTCATGTGGAGAACAAAAAGGAAAAATAAAGTTTTTAATCATAGTATGGTTTGGGTTAGAAGGAACCTTTAAAGGTCATTTAGTCCAACCTCCCCGCGGTAAGCAGGGACGTCTTCAGCTAAGTCAGATCGCTCAGAGTCCCAACCAACCTGATCTGGAATGTCTGCAGGCACGGGACATCTACCACCTCTGTGGGCAACCCGGGCCAGTCTCTCACCACCTTCAGCATAACATTTCTTCCATATAGCCTAAATCTCCCCTTTCTTAGTTAAAAACCTTCACCCATTTTATCATGTCACAACAGGCCCTGCTAAAAAGTCTGTCCCCACCTTTCTTATCACAAAATGGTAGGGGTTGGGAGGCTCGTCTGGAGGTCATCTAGTACAACCCCCTGCTAAAGCAATAGCACTCAGAGCAGGGCTCCCAGGTTTGCAACTTCCAGGCGATTCTGGCATCTCTCCAGGGAAGGAGCCTCCACAGCCTTTCTGGGCAGCCTGCTCCAGCACTCCAGCACCCTCACAGAAAATATTTTTTCCCTTAGGTTCAGCTGGAACTTCCTGTGTTCCAGTCTGTGGCTAATGTCCCTCATCCTGTTGCTGGGCACCACTGAAGAGTGTGCTCCTATTCTCTTGCCCCCTGCCATTTACATACTGATAAGCACTGATATGATCCCCTCTTGGTATTCCCTTCTCCAGGGTAAACAGGCCCAAGTCTCATAGCCTTTCCTTGTTAGAGAGATGGTTAGAGAGATGCTTCCCTCCCCTCATCATCTTTGTAGCCTCCATGGGACTCTTAAGTACTGAAAGGCCACAGTAACATTCCTCAAAGGATAGTAAAGGAATAAAGTCTCACAATAGTATCCAGAAAAGACAACTCTCTCCACAGCTGGCCAGGGTTGGGATTTTTGCTGGATAATATTAATCATGAAACCCACAGCAAAATGTTGCTGACCGTATCTAATTGCAATGGCACAGTCCTCTGCTCTTCTATCTGGTCCTAATAAGCTCTGACAGTTCACATTGGGTTTATAAATAGAGAGTTGCCAAAGAATCATTTCCAGTTATTGTCAAACATGGTTGGAGACTGTACTTACTTCTCAAAGACAATTATTGATCTGCTGTTGCACACTGGCCATCCATTTCATTTACCCTCACTGCCCCTAAGAACAGTGTCACAAGTTCCCACTTTAATTAAATTAGATCATTTGGGCAATTGCCAGTTTCACGCGAGTCCCTTTAACTCATTTGCTACCACACTGCTCTTCTCTCACCACGACTTACTAATACTCTTGCAAAATTTGCTTGATCCTAGCACTCCTCTAACATCAGTGGTGCACTGTCAGACACCAGAAATTTAGAGGTGATCTCAGAACAATAATACATGAATCAAGCCACAAGTTATAAAAAAACCAAAACCCAGAGTATCCTTCACCACATCATTGCCACAATCACATTCAAGCCTTTTGCAAAGCTGTGCACTTTGGCCACAACAACCCCATGCAGAGCTACAGGCTGGGGTCGGAGTGGCTGGAGAGGAGCCAAACAGAAGGGGATCTGGGGGTGCTGATTGACACCTGCCTAAACCAGCAGTGTGCCCAGGTAGCCAAGAAGGCCAATAGCATCCTGGCCTGCATCAGGAATAGTGTGGCCAGCAGGAGCAGGGAGGTCATTCTCCCCCTCTACTCTGCACTGGTTAGGCCACACCTTGAGTCCTGTGTCCAGTTCTGGGCACCTCAATTTAAGAAGGACATTGAGGTGCTTGAGTGTGTCCAGAGAAGGGCAACGAGGCTGGGGAGAGGCCTCGAGCACACTCTATGAAAAGAAGCTGAGGGAGCTGGGATTGTTTAGCCTGGAGAAGAGGAGGCTCGGGGGGGACCTTCTTGCTGTCTACAACTACCCAAAGGGTGGTTGTGGCCAGGAGGAGGTTGCTTTCTTCTCTCAGGCAACCAGCACCAGAACAAGAGGACACAGTCTCAAGCTGTGCCAGGGGAAGTTTAGGCTCAAGGGGAAGTTTAGGCTCAAGGTGAGGAGAAAGTTCTTCACAGAGTCATTGGCTACTGGAATGGGCTGCCCAGGGAGGTGGTGGAGTCACCATCCCTGGAGGTGTTCAAGGCAGGTTTGGACGTGGCACTTGGTGCCATGGTCTAGTCTTGAGGTCTGTGGTAATGGGTTGGACTTGATGGTCTTTGAGGTGTCTTCCAACCTTGGTGATACTGTGAAGAACCGTAATTTAAAGAGAGCACTTGAATTACCACTGAAGAAGTAGCCATGACTGCTGTACAGAATTTAGTTTTAAACATGTTAACAGATCTTGCATTTTGTGATCATTTATGTGAGGAAAATTTCTTTCATGCAAGTGTTTACAGGAAACAAATTTTGGGCCTGCTACTCAGTTTGGCTGATCGCAAAACAAATGTGTTCCACGGTGAATTAATTCTCTGTATGGAAAAGGAAGGTTTAACATTGTACAGTTCTTTTGTGGTGAATGCCAACAAAATAATACTGTATTTCTCATCAGAAAAAAAAATAATAAAACCAAAACCCACAACAAAACAGCCTGCTCAAAAAAACCACACATCAAATTATTCTGATAGGTCCATTAGAACTTCAAGGGGCATAGCTTCACTTAAATGAATTGCATGTTCTGCCAGATAAAAATTAGCACTTATACCATGTAATTAAGGTGAGCTATCAATGCAGCCCAAGCATTTTAGTACTTAATGTAATGACAACATGGCAGAATCAGGAAAGTCACAGGATATAAGCTTGTTCTATCGAGATTTTAAGTAGTATCAAAAATAAAAAGGGGGGAGGGGGGGAATCATTCTTCAGCCAGCCTTAATGGTCTCTCCTATGACAGAAAACAATGCTAGTGGTTCTTCAACTAGTTTATTTAAGTTGAAACACTCATTGATATCAATCATCCTAGTTACCCAGACACTGGAACTACCCATGCACAAAGATTGCCCTGTCCTTATTAACTCCAGATTTCTTTACACTGTCCCCTAAACTCAGCACCTCCAGAACCAGACACTTGAGTATTAAGGCAGAGGAATTTCAGTTCCAGCCCAGCCTGGAAATCCCTGTGTTATTCTACCAGACTCTCTACAGTAGTCTACTGAGCCTGTTTTTACCCTACTTTGAGATCAAGTTTAGCCCAGTAGCTCAATAAAGGCAGTAGTTTTTAAATTGTCCTGCCTTGCTGCGTGGCCCTCTCTGCATCCTTACAAGTTTTGGAATTAAGGTATGGTCATGTTAAAGTAGCAGCCTTGGCCACAGCAGCTCCTACAATTCAGACTAGAGAGGACACAGCTATTAAGGATGAGGAGAGATTTCTTCACATTCAAGGGTGATGGAGTATTTGCCCAGAGAGGTTGTAAGATCTCCTTCTCTGAAGAGATTCAAAACCTGCCTGGACACAATCCTGGGCAACCCTGCTTTAGGGGAGGACTGGAGTAGATGATCCACAGAGGTCCCTTCCAACCTCTACCATTCTGGGAGTCTGTGATTTGCTGCCTTCAGAGTGTCCTCTAGAGCCAAGCATGCAGACCAAAGCATCTCTTTACAGTGATCATACGAATTTATCTCTCTCTAAAGTAACTTAGAAAATGCTAAAACACAACTCAAAGTTATCACCAGCATCACAAATGTCCAAATCTACCTTCTCACATCAAAATTTGCCACCATAAGTTCCAGTGGTTAAATCCCCAGGGAACATTTGCTTTTCACATGCCACTCTTCAATTCAGACGCGATAGCCTGCCAGTTTGAAGCAATGATAGGAAAAGAAATACTAGAGAAGGTAAGTAATTTCTTGTATTTATAATAGCAATATTCTAGAAGTTTTAACATCTTAAAAGTGAGTGGGTGTGCAAACAGAATAAAGAGAGGTCTTTTGAGGAACACTTTATAAGAACGTCCCTAAAAGTGGTAGGCAAATACTCTGCTTTCAGTCATGGGCACATTTTGAATGTGAAATCAATTTTGGTTTCAAAATATTACAAATTATTCCTTTCTTGAGCTGGCTTAACAACAGCAATAAAACTATGTGGATTTTTTTTTTTTTTCCCATATGAGATCATAGAATCACAGAATGGTAAGGTTGGAAGGGACCTCAAGGATCATCTAGTTCCAACCCCCTGCCATAGGCAGGGACACCTCCCACTAGTACAGCTCACTCAAGGCCTCCTCCAACCTGGCCTTGAACACCTCCAGGGAGGGAGCAGCCACAACCTCCCTGGGCAACCTGTTCCAGTGTCTCACCACCCTCACTGGAAAGAACTTCCTCCTAACTTCCAGTCTAAATCTCCCCTCTACCAGTTTAAACCCATTGCCCCTTGTCCTGTCGTTCCAAGACCTTGTAAATAATCCCTCCCCAGCCTTCCTGTAGGCCCCCTTCAGATACTGGAAGGCTACTATCAGGTCTCCTTGAAGCCTTCTCTTCTCCAGGCTGAAAAGCCCCAACTCTCTCAGCCTGATTTTCACAAACAGATTTTCACAAACTGTCTCTAGCACTACAATTATTATTTTCTTTCTTCCCTTAAAATACAGAGCACGGAAGTGAAATTCTTGGTTTCAAATACTCTGGACAGTTTCGCAAAAAAGAATGATTGAGATCAGTAGATATAAAAAACAAACAAGTCAATAGCTTATAAAAATATAACTAATGATAAAAAAATGAGTGAGTTTTATGATCTTGGAAGAATAACATTTTTGCAGATCTAAATTCAGATACCAAATTCACAGTACAGAGTCACTAAAAAAATGTTTACAGATATATCTAAGTTTACAGTACTGAAAGATCTGATATCAGTGCAGTTCTCTGTGCTTCCAAATCTTACAACATTATCTGGAGTGCCACAAAACCAGGTAACCCTTTTTTTTTTCTTTTCACAATTCAACCCTGAAGTCCTGAATGCATCAGACTTAATTATTTTAAAAGATAGTTAAAATATTGATAACCCCTTGGTTGCAAAGGAGAGGCCAAACTCATGAACTCTGAAGCCTGCCCCAAAAGCTAGAGGGAAATGAAGTAATTATTTTACTCACAAATTTATAATTGTTACTGTTACTTGTAGATGGTGGCTGCTGGTACAGTTGGGCTACCACACACTTGAGTAAGATCTCCCTCCATAACGAAATGTGATTCCCTGTGGCTGCATCTAAAGTGCAGATTCTCTCCCTTTGTTCCTCATGACCTGGGTCCCAGGCATGCATCCTTGGTGTACTTTAACTGGGTCTCAAGCGTGAGATATCCTTCCATGGATTTCCCTCAGAAGATAACCCTGGGGGTAGCTGAAGATGGATCATTGTAAGGTGAAATAAGGTACTGTTTCACAAAACCAGGATATCAAGATTAAAGCCAACCACTGTCTCTGAATGCAAAGTTTACTCAACTTTTTCTGTGACAGATGGAAACTAATGCAACCTGGATTCCTAAGAACTTGGACTTACTTATGGTTGGATTCTCTAATGTCTAATGAAATCTAGAAGAACTCAGAGCATATTTGTGATGCCTCTCTCGCATAGATTCCTTAAAATCTAACGCACAAGTTCAGCTTGCAGCCACTTTGTCAGCATGGCTACTAGAACAACTCTTCCACACATCGTTCCTTCAGAGCTGCTATTTCTCTAACAAACCTGGCTGAACTTTTCCAAGAGTCTGGACTTCTTAAGCATATCCAGAAAAAAGAGATAGCCATGGTTAGAGACAGAGACCATGATCACATTAGCTTCTTCCCTAAGAAATCAACCTAAAAGAGGTAACAGGTTTGCAGAACTATGTCCCAATTTTGTTTCTCTCAAGTGCGTGGCTCATGGTTTTAACATAAACCATCAACCAAACGAAATCTACTTTGATAAAATACAACTTTCAAATGGATGTCTGAGCACTGCAGCACTTGAGCTCAGATTTTTTTAAACCACTGACAAAGTACTGTATTTTTTTCCCAATCTATTTCAATTACACTTTTATAATGGCAAGATTAGTCTATTTTATCATGATTAAAACTTGATTAACATATTAAATAACCATTGTACACTAATTAACTCTGGTAAATGCAATGTCCAATACATTGCTCTACTTCTGCAGACTTCTAAATGAAGAAGCTACTATCATGAGTATGGTTTTAGGATCTAACATAGAATTTAGCAATGGACAGAGTACCTAAGGGTAAGATTTTTTTTGATGTGCTATTTGGGAAGACTTTATTTTGAAAGACATTTATAGATAAGTTACATTATAAACAGGAAAAAAAACCAAAAAAAACAGATGATTTAGGAGAGATATTCCAAAGATGCCCTGTGCAATCTGAACACTGTGAGGAAACAAAATTTATACCTATGTTGTTTACTGAGAAGAGTGTGAAGGTGAATAAGCTTCCAGTTCAATTATGTAAAGTGGCGTTACTCTAGTTTACAGGATACACAGATGAGAGCTATCAATATCCATTTGTGCTATTTCACCACTATGGACAATTCCAGGGAAGGCTTTTAACCAGTGCTTTGAACTCTGTGGTGTCTACATTTAGTAGGGACTTCTGATTCCATTGGAAACAGTTTAAACATTGAGTTCCATCTGTTTCACAGGAACTCAGACACCTGTAGTCTGATTTTCCTGCACTGCAAACATGCTCTCAAAACACGAACTGGGAGCGGCAGTTACTGTGAGCCAACTCATTTACACCAGGTCTTCAGCCAACACTAAACCATATGGAAAGAACTGAAATGGTTAAAAAAGATTGGATGTTTAAAAGTTACCTATCCATTTTACATGACATTTCAAACATAGAGTGGGTGATGACACAGTGCTCAAACCCAGACTTGTGAAACTTTGGGCACTTAGCTGAGGCTACTATCTCAGAGGTCACTGAAAGGACTCATGCACCTCCAGACGCCAATTTAGAGACTACCTGTAAAAATAAAATGGCAAAAGCTCTTGCTGTGACAGAAATGAGTAACAATGAGTGCAACTGCATATGTTGCATTCATTAAAAAAAAAAAATTGTACTTCAAGAAGGTAAATGAATGAAGCATTTCTTCTTCCCCACCTCAGTTGTGTCTTTTTCTACTTTGCTTCAAATCCTACGACTTGACAAAAACATCTGAAGACGACACACTTCAGCTTGATGTTATACAGCACCTTTCCAAATCACTGCATCCACATCAGAGAGACTTGATCAAGAGCAGATGTAACTACATCTGCAAGCTGCAAGGCAGTCACATAGCTGAGGGTGATAACATAGCTAGCAAAGCAGGGCTTCACCAGATGGGTGATATGTCCCATTGTCTTCAAATAAGGCAAGCTGGGCAAGCCCAGGGTGGGTGGCCAGGTTCAACTTAAAAATCAGGCAAGTTTAAGAGGACAAGGCAGGTTCAAAGTCAAGACAGGAGGTCAATCCACAGGTCAGGATCAGGTACAGTGGCAATAGCTGGACTAGACACAGCCCAGTAGTCCCTGCGAAGGTCCATGGTGACAGGACAGGCCCAAGGATAAACTAGGAGATGAAGTCAGGTCACAGTCCTGATCAGCAGGGCCTTTGACCATGCACAGGCATAACTGTAGGTGAGCCATGGTGAGGCACACCTACAACACAGGTCAGGTAGAAAGTGCAGATCCAGAGCTGAGTTTAAATAGACCTACAGAACTTGTGGGTAGAGGGTGGGCCATGAAACCCCACATCAGGTTAGCCACTGAAGACTTACTAGTACACTAAGGGCCTTGATACATTGCAAAGAGGTTCTAGGGTATTTTTTTGCAAAAGAACAGGATGTTTTTGAAAAAAACATTTTAGAGAATGAAATGTAGTCCCAGGCTTAAAAAACATGCACACAGAACATAACACCTCAAGTACTCATTCACTTGGCCTCACCACAATGACAGCATTTCATGTGTTGATGGAACAGCCTCTTGGTCTCTCCCCAGATACCATACACTAAGATACTGATGATGAGACATCTGCCAGTCACCTTCACCAGCTGCCCAGAGTTCCCAGTGAGACATAAATATGTCACACAACAGCTAGGTGGCCCACGCCTTAGGGTAGAGATTTGCCTACAAAAATGTTCCTGCATCCCAAGATTCCCAACCAGCGCAGTTCCTCCTCTGTCATATCACTTGGGTATGTCCAAGGGGAGGGTCTCAATATTTTCACATCATACATGTCTATGCTCAGTGTGATTGGAGAACTACATCACTTTCTTTCCTTCATGTAAGTCAAGACAAGCTATTGCACACACTGAGATTGCAAGATGCTGAGAGGTCTCTCCATGTGGGATGCAATCACACCAAACATTTTCATACGGCTTGCAGAAATGTAAATGTCAGCAACAAGGATCTTTGTCAGCTTTCCAAAGAATGAATAATATTCTCATTCATGGACAAAAGGGATTGTTTCTGAACACGATCTCTGCCTTCAGGCTTTAGGACAATGCCTTTTTAGTGGTCTCCATGCAAACTTTGGCTGAAATTATGTTACTAATTGGCAGAATTTTTTAATTAGAGCACCAAATGGCAACCTTAATGCACAGGATATATAGTCATTGGCTTTTACTTTGAATTTCTTTTATTGTATAAAGGAATTAGCAAGAAGAGGAACCGGTTACTACAAAGGTCTGATAACTATTTCAAGCCCTAGGTTTATACATACGGTAATTAATCAATTAATGTAGCTCACATGCATCGAGGAAAAGATCCAGTATATATGGTGAAGTCAGCATAATCCTTTATTATCATTTTATGAATGATCTAATCTTGTAACTAGCTCAAGTTACTCCAGATTTACAGCAGTACTTAAGCAGAGAGTAGAACCAGAACCTAAATGAAAGAACTACTTCATATTAATGAAAACAAGGTAACAGTTCCTGCTGAACTTGAGAGACACTCATATTCATTGTGGAATAAAAATGCATCATTTCCACAGTCAGAGCCTGGATTAGAAAAGCAAACCTATCCAGCAAAGGCCCTTAAAAATTAATTACGTATTCATGCCCATATAACTTTAGCACATGTTCACAACTACCCATTAGCTTGAATGTATTTGGGAATAGGAAACAAATTCTGCTGAATTTAGAAAAAAGTTTAAATAGTCACAAACACTTTTTAGCTTTTAATACTTTAATGAAAGGCTTTAGCATAAAGGGCATTTTCTGGGAATAATTAACTTTACTGCTACTAGGGAAACACTTTCAAAGACTCTGATGAACCATTTCATGGACTACTGTTCCTTGCCATCCCCTTCATTTCCCAGTGCACAATTTTAGTTATGGCTTCATCAGAATGTTTCTGTGTATTATACATACATTTATTGTTGTCTGCAAATGTAAAAGGTAAACTTCAAGAAAATTCAGTTCAGCTCAGAAGTCTGAATGCATATCCTCAGTGTCTGAACTTTGAAACAGGAATGGACATCTATAAACAGCCTCCTGTTAAGGTTTCAGAATTTCCTCTAAAAGAGTCTCTGAAGAGCCTTTTTTTTTTTTTAATGCTTCATTTTACAATATAGAGAATAGGAACACAAAGTAAGATAAATGGAACTGAATTTAGAAAGAAGAAAATGAGGATTTTGAAACACACACCACCCACAAATTAACTAGCAGCTTATGCCTCACATGGAAACATGTGTTGATCAGCCAGCTCCTGTGTCCACAGGCTTAAATCATAAGTGCACAGAAGTAAGTTATTTGATAATTTGGAAATACTTTAATTGAATCAATTTCTAGTTATCTTTTTCCATGTTCCTTAAATAATAAAACCCACAAAATTTTATTATTCCATAACTTGGGTTTTCAGTTGAAGAAAGGATCAGGCGTTTATGATTTTGAACATTGCTTACACTTTATATTTTCATCTGAAGACTTCCCCTGATGTTGTGTGCGTAGTTGCGTGGCATTGATTTCAGAACAAGCTTCTAAGTCAAGGTGTGATCAGTTATAGAGACAGGCTCACTGCACTTCCTTGTATCTGAAATATCCCTGGAGGCCTTTACCATTTCTCAATGTCATAAATGTTAATCTTTATGGAACTGAGATCCCAAATTACAGAACACAGCATCACATTCATTTCGAGCACAGTACACAATAATCACAAGCAGAATCCTATAATCCAAAATGCAAGATGCATATAGAGACTAGTCCACAGGATAATCAAGGACAAGACTCATCATAAAGTTTTATTATTCCAAGATGACTAGTTCATTTATTTGCTATGACTGTCCTCTCAAGATTCTTTCTTGGAAAGAAAACTGGTACCATAATACTAGCAAACATCATTTTTTATATCTCAAACATTTCATCTTAATGTCTTGTATTGACATTTCCTTAAATGGATTTAGAATTCATAACAGCACAACATTACTAAAAGAAAGTCATCTCAAGAAGGACATTGAGTGCTGGTGAAGTGCAGAGAATGGCAGCAAAGCTGGTGAAGGATCTGGAGCACAAATCCTATGAGGAGTGGCTGAGGGAACTGGAGTTGTTTAGCCTAGAGAAAAGGAGACTGAGGAGAGATCTTCTCAAACCCTACAGGTACCTGAAAGGAGACTGTCGTGATGTGGGGGCTGGTATCTTCTTCCAAGCAGCAAGTGACAAGAGGAAGTGGACTCAAGTTGCACTGGGGAGGTTTAGGTTGACGGTTAAGAACAATTTCTTCCCCAAAAACATTGTCAAGGTCTGGAACAGGCTGCCCAGGGGAGTTGTTGAACCATCATCCCTGGAGGGATTTAAAAGGTGTGTAGATGTGGTGCTGAGGGATATGTTTTAGCAGTGGACTTGGTAGCATTTGGTTAATGGTTGAATTTGATGATCTTAAAAGTCTTTTCCAGCCTAAATAACTCTATGGTTCTATGAAATCTGTAAAACTTTGATTTGGCTTCATTAGATATAGTCTTTTTACCTGAGTGCAACCCAAAATGAAATATTGATGCTTCCAATAAATAGGAATTAGGACTTGCTTAGAGTGGAAGAATAACCATCGAGTAAAATGTTGATAGGTGTTTTAATGGGTAACTTGCCAACTCCTGCCTCCCCAACACCCAGGAGAACATCTCTGCAGTCCAAACTGGCTCAGAGTTCTAGGACTCAGTGATTCTGCAGCAATTGAGATAAATTATTAACTTGAGTTGCAAAACATAGCCAGTTCTGCAGATCGATCCTAATCACACTGCCTTGGTACTGGAACCGGATCACAGCTTGCTCACACCACCACAAACAGGAATTTTAGAATCTTCAACAATTTGGGGTGGATTAATATTTAAAGTTAGGTCAACACTGCTGCTAAAACACAGGCTTGAGATTCAGGAGATTTGGGTTTCATTGACATGAAATACATGATTTCAGGTGTGCCACAAGAATCTGAGTTCAGTTAGATATTAACATTTATAGTCAAAAGAGCTTGATTAAGTGCTTATATTAGGCAGGTGCTTGAAGCACCTTGTGCTCAGTCAGGGTAAACCTTACTCTTGTCTCCAATCCTACAGCATGAAATGGAAATAAAGGCATCCTGTAAACACCTTTTCCTCTTTGGATTCTCTACATTTCAGACCAAGGGCCCTTCCTTATTTCCTTTATCCCTCTTTTTTTTATGTATCACCTAGCAGAAAATGTCTAGACTATTATGAGGCCTTGAGACCTTTAAATAAAGTGACAGAGCCTAGCACAGACTGCAGACACTCCATATCAGACCCATTTCTTACTAATGGCGACAACATGTCAGTGTACTCTCAGGGAATTTGGACAGTTTTCTAATTAATTTCTGAACATCTGTAGCACAAACCAAACATAAGCAAATTATGTTTAGAATATTTGGAACACTTCCAACCTCATTTTCTTCTCCACTCCCTCTTCTTTTACTAGGAGAGCTAGATATTGTGACAATCTCACAATAAAAAAACATTTTATTAAAGAACACTTGCAGTAATTGCTCTTTTTATAAACCTTAGTCTTGCGTGCTTAGGGTTTGTCTTCAGCTGATCTTGTTTCAGGTCAAGAAAGTGACCTGATAAATGCAAGAAGCAGATACTCTAAATTTCTTAAGTAAAGCTGAATACAAGGCACTTGAACGTTACTCTCAAGAGCAATTATAAGACAGGGAGAGAGAAACACATTAAAGAAGTAATTCATTTACCTTTTTACTTTAGCACACACAACACCTCCCCTTAAAAAAAGAGCACTTCACCACATTAAACATTTTTAAATTAATCCGTACTATGTATACAATTTTACATAGAAAGCAAACCAATAAAATAAATACTGCAAGATTCTATTTCAGTGTCTACTCACACTGAGTCACCATCTGACTCAAGGTCTGTCAAGTTTAGTTCAGGGCTTAGGTCAAAGGTCTGGGCAAGAGTCTCATCCAAAATTCACATTGTGCAGCTCATAACATAGTGGTAGGACATCTTGCACAGCACTGCAGGGAGTAAGGCCTGGTGCGGGTCCCAAAGGTGGCAGTTCTCTATAATGACCCATACTGTTTGTGATTTTGAGGTCTAAGGGGTAGCACCAGGCCCTCTCTGAGAAATTACATTGTCTAATCTTCAGGTAATATCATTAAGAAAAACACCACTAAGACAATCCTTTTTCTTCCAAACTGGTTGTGGTGGTTTCCTTCTTAAAACTCTTGAGATTGTCTGTGCTGACGACAACCACAACAATATCAAGTACTGCAATAGAAAGCACCTACCGAGCTTGTCAAATCAACCAACCAGATCCATCTACCACAACATCACTAACCTGAATTCCACTTCTACATTAAACACTACTTTATTGTGGTCTAGTGCTGCCTTCATAATACACCTCCTGCACAGCAAGGAATCTTTTTCGCTAGCTCAGTCTCAGCATATAGACCCAGTAAAAGTCATTACAGCAATGTAATTTCTAGTACTTGCGATTTCACGATAGCAAAAATCTCACAGGGATCAGACCCACTTATGGTCTTAACTAAAACTAGCCATCTGACTTAATTAACATTTCAAATTCATCAAACCTTGCAGGGCTCATACTGGGCTCTGGGGCAGCTTGGCGGTGTTCACATTGGGCTCCTGCTGGGTCTATGTATCCGGTAGCAGTGGTATTTCATCAAATAACACACTTGGTGTGAAAGCAAAGGGAGAATGAAACTAAAAAGTCAAACCTCACAGTATCTTCACATCATGCAACAAACCACGTGGCACGGGGAGCACAAGGAGGCCAGGAGGCAGAAATCCTCAAAGCAGCATAAGTCAAGAGAAATGAACATTGCCCTTGTGAGTTTGATCCACGAATTCTAGCCCAACAGTAGTTTGGTCTTTGTTAAGTACTCTTCTGTGCAATACAACTATGTTCTGGATCCATTTTTCTTTCTTTCAGTCTATATATGTGAAGAGTTGCATAAAGCTTTGTTTCATGGGGTCTTTGTACCACAGACTATGTAAAAATGTTTTCCATAATAAAGAATGGTATCAATAGGGAAATAGACAGACTTAGATTTTGGCCAAGGTATCCAGATTTTTTGGAACCTACATTGTACACTCAGGAACAGAGAACTGAGTGGTCTGATGGACAGACAACTACTGCTTACAGTGTTAGCTGCTTCAGTTTGGTCTGGGATAAACCTGTGCAACTATACTCTCATTTTTACCCACGATCTTTTCATAGCAATTGCTCTGCACAAACCTAATTTGCATTTAATCAGAATGGTTTAGGTTGGAAGGGACATCAAAGATCATCTAGTTCCAAACCCCCACCATAGGCTGGGACACCTTCTTTGTACTTGAGTGGCACCTAAGTAATACCCAAGAAAACCCCATAGGTACAGCATCTTTCCAGTGAACTTAATGTATAATGGCATGATTAATTAGACTTTAGGAAGTGTTTTCTTTCTCTGAATGATGTGGAAATGCAATTTACAGAATCACAGAATGTTAGGGGCTAGAAGGGACCTCGAAAGATCATCTATTCCAACCCCCCACCAGAGCAGGATCACCTATAGCAGATCACACAGGAAAATGTCCAGGAAGGTCTTGAATATTTCCAGAGGGAGACTCCACAATGGCCCTAAGCAGCCTGTTCCAGTGTTCTATCATCCCCCACAGTGAAAACAGTTTTTCTCCTGTTTCCATGGGACTTCCTATGCTTCAACTTCCACCCATTGCCCCTTGTTCTGTCATTGGGCATCATCACAAAGAGCCTGACTATGTCTTCTTGGCACTCACCCTTTACACATTTCTAAACATTAATGAGGTCACCCCTTGGTCTCCTCTTCTCTAAACTACACTTGTATGTACAAAACCTGTTTCTTAAGCACCACATAATAGTGAACAGTGACAGTGAACACAGGAAAACGTCAGCTGTATAAATATACTTTATATTGCACTCTGCATGTTGGAAAAGGTGTATTTGAAACATTTAGCATGAATTTCCCTCACAATTTGAGTTCTTACCTTCCTAAAGCTTCAATAACTATCTTGAACTTCGACATTCTCCCTTTTTCCAGAAGTTAATTTTGTTTCTTTACTCTTTCGTGTTTTCTAGAGACAAGGTCCTTTAAGTCCTACACTTTGTCATATCTGAAGATTCTTGTGCTCTCAAGACACAAAGGCTGTACATTCTTTTTACTGTATACTAGTTGCTGCAGCTGAGAAAAGGAGATGCAAGTGCATGAGAAAGGCAAAAACACTGAATTCCACCACAGGTCTTTCCTCAGAGAATATTAATTTCCTACGGGACGAGCAATGCATTTGGTGGCAGTGGAAATCTGACAACTCTATCTATCAATCCAACGAAGTTTATCATGAGGTTTAAGCATTTATTAACTGTCAACCTAAACCATGAACCTAGAAATAATAAACTACATTCTGAAATGTCTGCCAGAAAGCATAGAGGGAAGGAGGAAGGAAAAAAAAAAAAAGGATAGAAAAGATGACTCCCAAACCATAAATAATATTTTTGCAGTCATGCTTGCATCCTTATTCCTGAAACCAATTTAGAAAACAATTGGACAGGGCACCCTGGGACTGGAGAATCATTTGCCATTAGACTTTAATGTGTGATTACTTAGTAATGTAATTGAAAGCATGACTGTAGCATATTGCCAGCTTTCTATTGCCAGGAGATTACATCATAAATGATACCAAGTATTTCAAATAATTTTTTTCATTCCATATTTGTTGTGACAGGAAGTTTTGCTTAATATCTGAATTAGTTTTTCTTTTTCAAATACTGCAGGATCAAGGGCTTGGGGGAAGGAGGGGTGCAGGGGAGACAACTCACAGTGAGTCATATTTTCTCATATTAATCAGGAATTAACTTGTTGCCAGAACTGATGTGGGCGGTTTTTGGTGGACACCAGTGGCATCTGAATGAGGGCAATATGTGTAACTGACATGCTGATGAACTTAGGGCTCTATTTGTGCCTCTGACACTGTGAAACAGTAAAATCTGAGTGCCAAATTTATGTCTGTCAGAGCAACTCACTACATTTGTTGAGCTATGCTGATTTCAACCTCCTGAAGACCTGATCCAAACCATAGCTACTCCATGAAGCTTCATGGTGTTTACAGGCCAGATCCTCAGCCAAAGCAGGCTTTTGGAGAAGTCATTCCTGTTTACACCTGCTGAGAATCTAGACCACCACACAAAGTTCAACTGAGAGCAGAATGGCTGAAACCTGGGACTCCCTTTGACATGGAAAGTATTGACTCAGAGAGTTTGCCTCACCTGCTTTCAGTTTTTCTTTCCAAGGATCCTGTAATTTCAACAACTGACATCAAAAAACCATCAGGCTTTACTATTAGGGGGAGCTTGTACTGCCAGATCACCTAATATAGCTATGACACAGTACCTATGCAGCTCCTTCCTTCTCCCAGTCCACTTGGTTTGCACAAATAAGCGTTAACAGAAAACAAAGGCTTCAAGTTCCTGGCCTATTGGTATTTTTGCCTGTATAGACTTTGAGGCAAATCACAGCCTGCTGACTCTTACTCAAAGAACCTATCTCACCACACTCCCAAGAATCTTGCCCAGCTCAGTTGTGTCCCTGTGCACGCACCACATGCAAACATTATGAGGCAGTTCCAGAAGAACTATGCAGCTGTAGAGCTATCATAGAATGCTAGGGGTTGGAAGGGATCTCCAGAAGTCATCAAGTCCAACCCTCCTGCAAAGCAGAACCACTTAGGGCAGGTCACACAGGAATGCATCCAGGCAGGATTTGGATTTGAAGTTCTCTAGAGAAGATTACACAACCTCTCTAGGCAGTCTGTCACAGTGTTCCATCACTCTCACAATAAAAATAAATAATTTTAAAAAAAAAAATTAAAACCCACATGTTGAAATGGAATTTCCTGTGTTTTGAGTTTACATCCATTCCTCCTTATCCTATCACTGAAAAGAAACTGGCTTTATCCTCATGGCAGCCGCCCTTCAGATATTTGTAGACATTAAGGTCCCCTCTCAGTCTTCTCTTCCCCGGATTGAACAGCTCCAGGTCTCTGAGTCTTTCCTCACAAAAGAGATGCTCCGGTCCCCTAACCATCCTCACAACTCTCCATTGAACACTCTCCAGTAGTTCCCTGAATGTTTGATTGCTTGATGCCTTCAGATCCTCTAAAATATGCAGTTCAAATGTTAATGTGTGAGGTTCCTGGGACTGAAAAGCCATTCTGACCAGAGAATTCAAGAGGAAACTGAAGAATTGAAATTCAGAGCAACTTCCACTCCCTGGCATCCCACTCTCATACATTTTCCATCAAGTAGGGAATGTAGCCTAAGTAAGGATTCTGGCATTTGGCTCCCAGACTTTGTTTCGTCTATATTTTTACTGAATGTCAGATGACCACAGAGGCAACACAGAACTCCAAGAAAGCAGATGTTTCAAAATGAGATTTATTGTTCACAGACAACTGTCTCCCCTGTCACACCACTAGTACTAAAGCCAGGAAAGAAAGCATGACAGGACTACAAGGTGACAAGGGAGTCTTCCCTTCAGAAGCTGATTCTGGACTAGCTCTCCCTCAAGTAGAAAACAGTACTGTATCTTGAGAGACACACATACTCACACCCCTCCCCAATTCAAGTACAACATGCAATTCATTTTTCAAGTGAAACTTTTTATTACAAGACTTCTTATAAAACTTATTTGCTTTCCAGCTGCTTTTACATAGTTTCTTAAACTGTTTTCACAGTATTGAATGATCGGAACAAACCAGATTACTTTCTTCTAATTTGTCTTGGTGACCTACTGTATACATTAATAAAGGGATATTTTTCCTGCCTGTAGCTCTGTTTTCACTGTGGAAAACTATGCCAGTTGCATTAAAATACTTTTAACCTATTCAGTTCATGACAGTGGAAGTAGCAGAGCCTTCTGGGCTTTGTAATATAATAGCACCCCTTTATCACATTGAATGGTTTATTGGAACCAGCTTGTACAGATGATTTAGTTTACCATAGTGAGGCCACTACTGCAGGGCTCCAATCTCTGTCTGGGGACTCTTCTGTAATTTTCAGTGTTGCGAGTTTGGCCTGGGAGTGGTTTGGGTTTTGGGGTCTTTGCTGGTTGTAGAGGGTGGTTGTTTGCTTTGGGGTTTTGGGGAGGTGGGGGCATTGTTTGTGTTTTCTGTGGGTTATTTTGCTTTGAATCCTTTTAACCACATTTTTTAATGTAACTTCAGTTACCGTGTGCATTCTTTACAAATTTTGTTGATCGTCAAGAAGTGGAGAAGTGTCTGGAACAAACGGAGCATGAGCACCACCAGTGGCAACAGTAACACAGAAAGCGAGTTTATGTAGGCTCCTCCACAGTGAGATATTCTCTACCTAATCCTCAAAGAACACTTGGGAGTCCTGCTGTAACTCACATCTCTCCAGCATGCCTCTGGGAAGAAAATCCTACCAGCCTTGCACCAGGATGACCCCACCAGCCTCTGGCAAGAGAAAAGAACCCTGGCGTCGCGATAGCCTTGCAGGAAGACTACACAGGGCAAGAGTTACTGTACTCAGCTGCCCAACATCACCCCAGACTATGGTCTCTCTCCCTCCGGACAGGGAAGTCCTGTAAAGAGCCTCTATGCCAACACACCCATCTTCCCTCCCACATTACAGCACCTCTACTCCCCCAAAACAGGATCATCTGAAAAACTGCATGATCTGTGATCAAAGTATCTTTATATCCAAATCGACTAAGCCTCTACAATGTCATTTTGTCTTAAACCACAACACTTTAGAGGGAGAGAGCACTTCTGACAGGGCACTAATGGAATCTCTGCACATGATAATCTGCAGCTGATCTCATAATGTGATTCTATACCTGAACACATTATCATGCAGGTGGGAAAAGACTTTCAGATTACAGAGCAGTATTCAAATATCTCAACTTCCTATGTTTTTTATGATTGCTCCTATGTACAAAGCATTTCAATTGCATTACAAGTTGAGATTTACCCCAAATATATAAAAGAACATCCAAGCAATCTTTGTGGTACTTCAAAAAATTAATTAGAAGACTTCCACAAACTTTAGTGTTAGATTTGCACTGGTACCAAAGAGAAATTTGCTCCATGTTTCCTCTCACCCCAAAGGGCAGCTGCCTCCTTCACCTTGAGCTGTCCAAGAGGTGATTTTTGGCTCTCAGTTTCATTTACCTTTGACTGTTTCCTAATAGCATTTGTCTAGTCCACTCCTCTATCTCTTGAATAATATTTATGAAAGACAGGTATTGTTTATGGTTGGACTCAATTATGCAAAAGGTCTTCTCTAACCTAAATCAGTCTATTATTTCTCTAAAGAAATTGTGTGAAAAGAGTGAGATAAAATATGACAATTTTAGTCTATTTTTTCCCTTCCAGAAGAAAATCTGACAGGAGAAAAGTCTCAAGCCAAACCTCAATGACTTGCTAAGCATCCCTATAGCACTGGTTTACAGCAGAATGGGAGGAGCAAGGAGATAAAAGACAGGAGCACAATAATTGGTCATGATTTTCCAGAAGCCTGCTGACAGAAGTAAACTTCAACTAAGACACAATGAAAGGAGAATAAGCAACAGCTACAAATAGCAACAAGGCAAATTCCAATTGGGAATAAGAAAATATTTTTCACATTAAGCATGACTAAGCATTGGAACAGTTGCCCAGAAGAGCAACTTTCTGCCTTTGACAATTTCCAGATCTTTGTGCAAATGCCTGAACATCCTTATCCAATGTTGGACAGGGCAAGCTGAGTAACCTTGAGCAGGAAGCAAGACTAGATGACATCCAGAGATTCCCTCCAACCTCAATCTTACTATGATTCTTCTACTACATGCCTACATACCCTGAAAGGAACACGGTGGTCAGAGTACGTTGCTGTAGGCTCTACAGTTGCTGGTACAAAGGTCCCTTGAGTGCTGTCACTGGTACAGGGTACAAGCTCTTCTGTCACTAAGAAAATTTAAGAAAATCAGTCAAAAATACTAAATGTCTGCTTCCTGGTGTACAGAAATTGTGTCTTGATACAGAACCAGGAGAAATCTACATTGGCCTCAGCCAGACTATTACTCTGTAAGCATCTGCAAAAACAGAATGAAAGCAGTTGCAGAAATGGACATTCAGCAAATCTAGAAGACGGCAAAATAATCTATTGGATGTGCATATTAAACAACTTCAACAGCTGAAAATATTCCCTCAAAGTACTGTCAAGGCCAAGGAAGCTTGCAGCACCTCCTATACAAATACTAGTTGTGAGCATTAGGTGCCCAGAGCAGAGCTAATCTAGTTTGAGCTCATGCTATTTTCATTCACTTCTTGACTTCTCTGGATCAGAGAATGCAAACTGGCCTGGACTCCATCAAACCCAAGTAGTTTGTCTAATATGGACAAATTTCTTCTGGTGATGTGCTGGTAATTGAGACCACCAAATACATTATGCTATTGAACTCCCATCACATATGAATCCAGGTTCAGAGAATTACAAGGCAAATATATAATTCCTGTTGACCACAGAGTCTCCAGAACGTAAATTAGATTTGGCCAGTTCTGCACAACAGAGCTATCAAGTGAACTGGTGAAACATACCCTAAGAAACCAGATACAACAGCCTGAAGTAAACTACAGTTAGTTTGTCAAACATTATAAATACACTTATGTTGACTTAAAAAAAAATTATCCCTGTCAGTTAGTCCAATTCAGGGAATTATTTTGGAATGCTAGCTCATGGATCCCAAAGTTTTGCCATAGTTACAACACATGGAATGTATTAAGTGAATACTCCAAAATTCTTGTGGGATTCATTTTTTATTACAGGTCATGACAGGATTTATTTTCTCTCTTACAGATTTTTGCCTTTTATTACTCACATCACTATACACCTGGAGAATTCTGGGTCCAGTTCTGTTCAATATTCATCAGCGACCTGGACAAGAGCACAGAGTGCACCGTCAGCAAGTTTGCTGATGACACCAAACTGGGTGGAGCAGCTGCCACAGCAGAAGGCTGTGCTGCCATTCACGGAGATTTGGACAGGCTGGAGGGTTGGGCACAGAGAAATTTAATGAAATTCAACAAAGGTGAGTGTAGACTCTTGCACCTGGGAAAGAACCCCAGGTATCAGTATAGGTTGGGGACTGACCTGTTTGGAAGGCAGTGAAGGGGAAAAGGATTTGGGGGTCCTAGTTGATGGGAGGTTAACCATGAGCCAGCAATGTGCTCTGGTGGCCAGAAGGGGTAATGCCGTTCTGGGATGTATTAGAAGGGGTGTAGCTAGTACGTCTAGAGAGCATCTCCTACCCCTCTACTCTGCCCTGGTGAGGCCACATCTGGAGTACTGTGTTCAGTTCTGGGCCTCCCAGTTCAAAAGGGACACAGAACTGCTTGAGAGAGTCCAGCACAGACCCACAAAGACGGTTATGAGAATGGAACATCTCTCTTATGAGGAGAGACTAAGGGAGCTGGGGCTCTGCTGCTTAGAGAAGAGGAGACTGAGAGGTGACCTCATCAATGTTTATAAATATGTAAAGGGTGAGTGCCAGGCTCTGCTCAGTGATGCCCAATGACAGGACAAGGGGCAATGGGTGCAAGCTAAGGCACAGGAAGTCCCATGGAAACATGAGGAAGAATTTTTTTCCCTTTGAGGGTGACAGAACACTGGAACAGGCTGACCAGGGGGGTTGTGGAGTCTCCCTCTCTGGAGATATTCAGGACCTGCCTGGATGCATTCCTGTGTGATCTGGTGTAGGTGATCCCCTGCTCTGGCAGGGGAGTTAGACTAAATGATCTTTCAAGTTCCCTTCCAGCCCTTTACATTCTGTGATTGTGTAATTCTAACCCCCCATCTTAACTCAGAACCAAATACCACAACCTTCCCCAGTTCAACAGCTACAAACCCACCAAAACCACAGCTGTATTATTTTATGCTGATTTCTTCCTCCCACAACTGAAGTGAATAAGTACTTAGCCACTTTAGGAATGTCACCTTGATGCAAGAAATCAGCACCAGTTAAGCACTTGCTGATTTGAATTATCTGGGCAGCTCTAGAGAGGCAAAGTAGGGCAACAAGATTTGTTTCTATTCATCTAGCCCCACTGAACTCTACAAAAATTAACTCTCACTGAAAAGAGATTCCTTCAGATACAGTCAGTACCACCAGAATATTTTGGATTATCAAAGAGCTTTCTGGCCCATTTAAAATAATAACAGCAACCTTATCTTCATCACCATTGCAGAACTTGATAGTAGGAAATCACATCTAGAAGCTGGAGCTGTACCAAAACAGAATTCCTCTAAAGCATCAATATATGCTCTTAAACCACTGCTAGTTCTTGCCCCAGAGACAGGATATACTTCAATGATGTGTGATCTACTCACTCTCTCTACTTTGTGGTTCAGTTTACAATCCTACATCATTCTTCAAAATGGTACTAGTCAAGGAAGTTTAATTATTAGAGTAAGGGTAATTTGGGTGTTTTTTTTTCCCCCTTCATCTCAATCAGAATCAAGTCGTCCTACTCTTAAAATCCTCCCGTGGAGTTGGCTTTTTTGGACAAAATGTTCTTTGCTTAGGTATCCATGAGCACAGTTCTCTCACCAGCATGTGTTGTCAGGCTTTACCCCAGCATCATGGAAACCTGTCTAAGTTTGGTCAGACTAGATAATGCTACCCTCTGCTCTACATTTCCACTGTCAAAAATAAGAGGCATCCTGCATTCCTCAGCAGCCCTGAGGAAAAGGACCTTGGAGTCTGGGTTGATGAAAAGCTCAACATGAGCCTGCAGTGTGCACATGCAGCCCAGACAGCCAACCGAGTCCTAGGCTGCATCAAGAGAAGCGTGGCCAGCAGAGCAAGGGAGGTGATTCTGCCCCTTTACTCTGCTCTCGTCAGACCCCACCTGGAGTACTGTGTGCAGTTCTGGAACCCTCAGCACAGGAAGGACATGGAAGTGTTGGAGCGGGTCCAGAGGAGGGCCACAAAGATGATCAGAGGGCTGGAGCAGCTCTCCTATGAGGACAGGCTGAGGGAGTTGGGGCTCTTCAGCCTGGAGAAGAGAAGGCTTCGAGGGGACCTGATAGTAGCCTTCCAGTATCTGAAGGGGGCCTACAGGAAGGCTGGGGAAGGATTATTTACAAGGTCCTGCAATGACAGGACAAGGGGCAATGGGCTTAAACTGGCAGAGGGGAGATTTAGACTAGATGTTAGGAGGAAGTTCTTTACAGTAAGGGTGGTGAGGCACTGGAACAGGTTGCCCAGGGAGGTTGTGGATGCTCCCTCCCTGGATGTGTTCAAGGCCAGATTGGATGAGGCCTTGAGTAACCTGTACTAGTGGGAGGTGTCCCTGCCTATGGCAGGGGGGTGGAACTAGATGATCCTTGAGGTCCCTTCCACCCTTACCATTCTATGATTCTATGATTCTATGATAATTATTCAACGAGTGAAAAACTTCCCGATACTGAGGCACCAACACACTGATGGACACTGTAGAAACCAACCAACATCAACAACATTTAACTTTTCAAGTTTAATTTTCATTCCATTTACTGTAATAAAGTACCTTAATGAGCTCTCTGGATGTGTGCTTAACCTCTCTCCACAGAGACCTTATAGCAGCCTTCTAGTATTTGAAGGGAGCTACAGGACTTTTTTATAAAGGCATATAGTGATGGGACAAGGGATAATAGTTTCAAACTGGAAGAAGCTTGATTAAGATTTGCCATTAGGAGGAAAGTCTTCCCCATGAGGGTGATGAGGCACTGATATAGGTTGCTTAGAGAAATTGTGGAGGTTCTAATCCCAGAAGTGTTCAAAGCCAGGTTCAATGGGGCCTTGAGCAACCTGGTCTATGTTAAGGAGGAGACACTGTCATGAGCTGAGTTCTGTGTGGTTTACACTCTCAGTGAGAGACTAAAAGGAGTGAAGAACCAGAGCAACTTGTGAACAGGGCACTACTTCAAGAGTAGAAATAAAGAAGAGCCCATCCTGGTCCAGGACAATTTGCCATCCTCTTCCTGCCTTCTCTGCTGTCAAAAGTGCAGCAAGGGCAACAACAGGCTCCACGCTGACTTATGTGCCAACCCACTGGCAGAGGAGAATACTGAGTAGGCAAGAAAATAAAGGTTATAAAAAAAAAAAAAAAAAAACCCAGAGTACTAACTGCCTCAAGGGTGAAAAGAAAGAAGATTATAGACTATTGGCTGCTGCTGCTGTTGTTATGAACTGTTCCTAAAGATACTTCAGAGGTGCCCCTAAGGGTGTGGCATAAAGCCTTATTAGGAATGCTGTAATCCTTTGAACATCAGTTCTTGGGGATGAAAATTTAAAACCAAAATGCATCTCCCCCATATCTGCTTGTCACCTGGGCTAACATACCAGTAGCTAATGAGAAATTAAAGATCTGTGCATTTGGTTACTGCTGATAATTAAAGCACAGAGAAGAGTATTTCTACCTCTACCCATGACTTGAACTCAGCCTAAATAGGAATTATCTAAGGATTGCAGGTTTTGTCCCACTATGTTACTTATAATTACTCTTAACCCACATAAATAAGATAACAGTATCCCCAAAGTAGATGAGATGTCAGCCTTCATCTCCTTCTAACAGCCTCTTCAACCCACTGAAGGCACTGAAAATCTCCACTGATTTCAACGGACTTTGGATCAAACCCTAAATCTCTAAATTATTCTGGATTAAAGTAGATTCTGGCAGCTAGCCAAAGAGAAAAAGACTTAAGAGCAGCAGAGAGGTTCCTGGGGATTGTGAGATGACAGGGGTGTGCTTAAAATTCCCATCTTCTACACCAAGAGACTTTCCTTACAGCATAATGGTATCAAGCCTGGCATTCAATCAAAAAGAGGAAGATGTAGATCATTATGGGAGTCTATTTGTTTTAGCACAACTGTTGTGCCTGTTTAAGTGTTTGAGTATTTATCTTAGAGGGGAGAGAAGAGCTTTATGACTAGCTAAATACACGCTTAATGCAGGTTAAAGTATCTTCTCTTGAGTGTTGTTAAGGTTTAACTTTAATGTATGGTGTCATTACTTTGTGGAAGAGAAATTAAATGTAATATAGTGGAATCTAATGGCACATGATGTATCTAATCAAAGCTTAAGAGAGGGAATAATGCTTCACAGCTAAGAGCTGCCACTCAAATTGCAGCATTTTTTTATTCCTTTAAATGAACTGATGTTAAGAAGATAATCATTTCACCTCTTGTATTTTAGTATTGTATTAACACTCAAATACAAACACAGGTCATAGCTCTAGGGGTTGGGTTCCCTCCTTTTTCTCCTCGCTGTAATATTTTAAGTTCTGGAAAGAAAACTGGCAAAAAGCACCCTGTGATTCATAAGACTTGAAAGTGGAAAATTTCTTTCATTTATTTTTATCATTCAATCTGCATTGCTATCTCCAGTAGGTGCTGTGCCTTGCTCACTTCTCACTGACAACACAGAGATCTAGTGGAACACTGTGACAGGTAGCCCAGAGAGGTGGTAGAAACTGCATTCCTGGAAACATTCTAGGACAGCTTGGGTGGGGCTCCAAGCAACTTGATCTAGTTGATGATGTCCCTGCTCACTGCAGAGAGGTTGAGCTAGACAACCTTTAAAGGTCCCTCCCAACCCAAACTCTCCTATGATTTGCAGTGATTTCACTGGAATGAGTTGTAGGAACACTTGACTGAAGGCTACCAGGGCCAACCCCAGCTGCTAAGCCAGACAACAGAAGCCCAGGCATGTGCGTTACATTAGTGCTGCCCTAAGTTTTAAATGTTCAAAGGAGTTAGAGGGTTTGTTTGTTGGGTTGGTTGTTTTATCCACTCTGATCCTTGCCATCAGAGAGATGTTCTAGTACCTTGTTTCTCAAACAGAACAGAAACGTCCTTCTAATTTCCATCCTAATGGATTTATGTCTCTTTTATACCCATTTATTCTTATGCCAACGTTGCTCTTTTTTATTTCCTGATTTTTATTTCCTGACAGCAAAAGGCAACAACAGTATCACCCCCCAGAGCTTTAGGCATAAAACCAATGATTCTGCAGTAAAGTCTAGAGCTGAGCAGAAGACACACACTGCTGAGCTGCCTATTTTTCCTTAGGATGGGGGTAGTCAGCTTCCATTAACTGACTTACTAATATACAGAACACAAATCAGTCCTTGTCTAAAGAAGCTATATTTTATACTGATATCATGCTTCAAATTTACTAGCTTAGGCTAAGATTCTTTTGACTGATGTGAGCTCTGGCATTGGTTGTTTTGGGTTTTTTTTCATAGGGGCAACAAATTCAATTTCTTTCTCTGTATGATCATAGAACAATTAAAGGTGCAACTAAAATATGGAGCATAAGCATCTTTGAGAGGAAACAATGAGAAAATTTTCCTATGAATACTTGGGGGTTTTCCTACTAAGAGACCAACTGTTCCACTTTTTTTGTTCTATTGGTAAGTTCTGCTGCAACTGAGGAGCTCCTGCTTCAACATATATCTAGCCCAGCCAATATACTGAGGATCATGCTTCTGACTTCCTGAGAACATTTCCTACTTACTGACAGCTAGAAACTAAGATGAACAAATGAGAAAGTCACACAGATCCAGCAAACACCCAAAAAAACCCAACAGAAAAATAATCTCCAGTTGTACCCCTCTTCAGCCAAGGCAGAGTTAAATGCAAAAGGAACTCTAATCAAAATCAGAGGACTTTTCTTCTGCCAAAAATAGTTTAATCATAGAAAGATCTAAAGGACTGCATGTTCAGAGAAACAGGAGACAATATTCTAAATCAAAGACTGATTCCTTGGAGCACACATTTGCAAGTAATACCTTTAAGTAGGCTAAAATATAAGTTTCTTAGTCCACCCCATTAAGAGATCCTCCTACTGGGCTGCCATTCAATTGCAGTTGATACCCCTTAAAGTTCAATACCTTGACCTTCCTGATAAAACTTTTCTTAGTAATTACATCTTATAGAAACAGAGAGATGAAAGAGAACAGGGGTAAAAAAAGAAAAGGGAAGGAGCTGTGCACTAAATATCAAATGGCACTTTACAGAAGCTGGGAAAAGACTGTAAAGTTTCCATCTCTTTCCAAGACTTTGTTGTAACTGCAAGTGACAAAAATCAAGATCCACCACTTTAAGCACTCAGCATTCAGGTGTTGAGTGCAAACACTCTCTGGAAAGGCAGTACTCCCCTACTTAGATGTACTTCCTTTAATAAAACAAAACCAAACAAAAACCCCAAACACACGGCAAAAATTCCGCAATCCAGAGTCATGCATGCATTTGTGGCTTTACAAAGAGTGCAGAAAATCCCTCTCAACACATCTGCAGATCTTACTGATTTTATGCCTTTCCTGAGTTCACTACCAGTAACCACTTTTTTTATCAAGGGTAAACTATGTCAGTATTGGAAGTGATAACTACAAAAGCAACTTCAACACAGGATGTTAATATAAACCAAGCCCTTATTTATATTAGCAATATACTTACAAACAATCATGATGTCCTTTATATACAGTTGTTACCCTTGAGAGTTTTTAAGATAATTTGCACAAACTATTTTCAAATAACATATTCCTTGAAATATCTACAGTGAAAGGTTTTAATATTTGACATTTGTACTATGTTGAGTCACATGCCATTTATTTCTCTTCTCTGATTGCATGTAAAACATCCCACAGTATTTGTAACAAGATTTGTGAGCTTTTTTAGATTCTCACACAATGCCTAAATATTGAAATTAAAAGATTTGCCTTTGGTCCTTTTGCCCAACAACTGCAAACCATTTCTTTGGAGTTCTGCTGTTCCAAAACAGCAAGAGTTCCACAATTCCTCAGCTCCTCCCTCCACGCTGTTTCTATAATTTGTCACACAAGAGAATGGCAAGTTGTTAAAACATCATCACATCAGGAATTAGGAAAAACACATAAGCCAGACAATACTAGATACTTCAGAGAAGAAAGACCCTCACTAATCGTGCACTTGCAAGGAGTGCAGAACATATACCTGTTTCTTCACGCTGAAAGAGTATCAAAATCATAATATAGCTAATAAATATTCCATATATAGCAAATGGATAAAACAGTATCAAAATCTTAATATAGCTAATAAATAGTCTATATATAGCAAACTGATAAAACAGTATCAAAATCTTAATATAGCTAATAAATATTCTATATATAGCAAACTGATAAAACAGTATCAAAATCATAATATAGCTAATAAATATTCTATATATAGCAAACTGATAAATCAAGTTTGCTCCACCTCTACCACAAATTCAACACTATCCATCTGTGGATTCATGTTTTAGAGAGGCTGTGTGAGCTGGAGCTAGGGTGGAATCCATTCCCATTGCAGGAACAGCAAAAGGGAAAGAGCAAAATGAGGACCAAACTAGGAAGAAACCCAGCGAACCTAAGATAAAAGCTGCTGGAGAGATCTTCCAGAAACCAGTCAGCACTGTCAGTGTCTTCAAAAGCAATTTCTCTCAAATACCACAAATTCAATGTAAAACAGGCTTAGGAAACCCAGTGAGAGAGGGATTTGGGCTTTCAACCAAAGAGCAGCCAGTCAGAAAGCATCTTTCATCTCAGCTCAAGAAGGGCAGCTGATACTTGCACCAAGAACTCAAGCTGCTTTGCAGTCAGAGCCCTACAAGCAAAAAGAACAGGTTACAAGTAAAGACTGAGATATTTCTTCTAGAAACATGCAGTCTTTGCCAGCCCAAAGATAGTAGCAATGAGCATGAAATATGAAGGTAATTTCCCTTAGATCTCCACACTGTTACAAAAGAGAGGCTGGATTCTTGACAGCTTCCTAGGATCTCCTGAAATCATCTAAGCAGAACTGATCTCCTTTAGGTACTGAATTGTAAATTACCAACAGTATCTGCTACTTTTTTTTTTCACCTAATTAAGAACAGCACGTGACGACCTCATTGTTTCAACACAATCAAATAAAACTTTTTGGGGAAAAGCTCACTAAACACATTCACCATAAACCTGTTCACCATAAAACAAAATCCTTGATCTTAGAAGACACACAGTCAACTAGCAGACTAACTTGCAAATACCAGAGCTGACAGCGTGGCTGCGCTGAAGGCAGCAAGGTTTCTCCCACCAATCTCAAGCTACCGGAGTTTCACCTTATCTGGTCTGAGACAACATTTCTGCATGCTGAAGAAACACAGAATTCCTGCTCATTCAAAGTATCCATGATTTGGTTAATGTAACAGAAGCCAAGGTTTAGCTAGGTTATCATCTGAAACAGGTTTAACACAGAGCCTATAATCAGCAGGATTCTTGGGAAAACAAATAGCCTTGAAGGGATAATCGCTATTTGGAAGTCAAGTTATGTAAAACATATTTCCCCCTGTGTTATTGCTTCGAGTTGTTTGATTGCACCTAGTATGTGTAAAGAGTGGAAATTATACAATCTTCACCCTGAGTGGTTTAGGCTGTGTTGTTGTAATAGCTACTTAAGTTTTAAAAGGTTTTCTTGCCTTTTTCTTTTGGTCTTTCTTCATGCAGGTAAAAGCTGATAGGAGTAAAGTAATGAGACAGGATAAAGAAATTTGCAGCCAAGGAAACTCTGCCAATTTTCTAAAACAGATGCCAACGCTTCTGGCACCTTCTTCTAGCTGACTAAAAACTGAGTCCAAATTTATCATCAAAGAGCTAGTCAGGCATACAGATTGCACACATATCTCCCTCAAAGGAAAAGCTTACAAAGTTAGACAACTTCACAGTATCACTTTCTCTTAAAACCCAGATCAAATAATCCTCTTTCCTTCCTCCCAGCACAGACAACACTCCATCTACTAAACTATACACACAATTGTATTTCTTTTTACTCTTCTATTATTATTCATGTATATTGCACACATAACAGACAATAAGATACACTAGAAGTAAATATGATACCTACATGCACATACATCAGCATGTAGAAAGTATTCACCTTCTCAATATTGCCTGTACAGAAGGTGAACTAGAAAAAGGGAGCATCAATAGGGGAACAAAATAGCCCCATTTCAGTACAGACAAAATATTCTTTCACAGTTTCATCCTGTCAGTAGGAATGCCAAAGCCTGGCTTCATGTGTTTCTCCAAGCAAAGCACTTCCTCACATGTATTCTTCAAGGAATTACTAGAACTGTACAATGTACATACAGTGCTACTACTCCTGGCTACCCAGAGTCTTCAAAGTACACGTTTGTTGGACCAAACCAAATTTCCCATATGCCTAAAGTTTTGTTTACAAATAAGGTTCTTGACAGTGCTTGGAAGGAGGTTAGAGAAGAAGAGGCTTGAATTTCAAGGTAAAAAGGCCAACAATTGTTGTATTTTGCCATTCTATCTCATTTTCCATTCTGTTTCACTTCATTCTCACTGTCAATCACCAGCATGGAGAAGGCAGGAAAACTTTCACCTTCCAATCTGGACACAGCAATCTTGCTACATTCCTGAAATAGACTGGCAAGGTTTCCTTATAGAAAGAGTGCAAAAATGGAAGCTATTTCCAAGGAATAGCATTTTTCAGTAAGTACAGGTTTTCCTGTATGTGTGGGATATGGGAAATTAATACTGTTAGAGCTGTAATTTTTTAATTTCCTGACTTGAGAGTGTGAATTGGTCTCAGTCACAGCAGGATTTCATTCTGAAGTTTTCAGCTGCCTAATCATAATAGTCATCATAATATGTAAAATCATGGTATGATGAAATACAGTAAAAGTCAAATAGAATGCATTGCATTAGTCCTTTTGACAGACTACATATTACATATGAAGCAGCTCCTCAGCTGGGGCAGACTGTGGTTAACTCCTAATCCAAAACTCAGAAGCCAGTTCTACTTGCATACATTGAGAGAGAGAAGGAATGAGTTTGGGAAATTGTTTGGTTTACTTCATTCTAACTATACCTATAGGATAATAAGAGGACAAACACTTTGACAGTCTGATGTGTAAATTACACACACACATATATGTGGAATACTGTTTACTTGTTTAAGGATCATACTTAGAGCAACTTTGCAAAGCTCTGCTTGCACTTAGAAAGGCGTATTTTATAGGTAAATATAATTTGTGCTTCATTATCATTTCAGGAAAGCAGATTGTTGCCAAAGTCACTTAATTTTCACATTTATTTTACACAGTGGAGATTATACCTTAAAGACATAAAAGAATCAAAACACACACGTTTTGTCGGGTTTGCTAGAATGTTATTAACTCAGGAGTTGAAGGTCATGCTTCATGTCCTTAAAAATCCAGGCAGCTTTCCCTTACATTTGTATTTCTACACTTTCTCTTCCCTAAGATCACTTTTTTAATTTCCCTTAATCTCCAGATAAATACTCATATACACCCCTACAGTGACTTAACCCATGATAGCAACTTTAGTAAGTCATATGTTCTCAATATAATTCTTAATGCATCACACATGCAATAGTCTCCCAGGACTTTGCTTTGCCCTCTACTATACAGACAGGTTATTATTCAAAACATGGAATGAATCATTAATGATACACACCAGCAGCAAGATCAGAATTAAGCTCTTACTGTGTAATATTTGCTGTCAAACTTCATCTACCAGGAGCAACAGTACCTCGCTTACCATTGCTAAAACACAAATTGGAAAAGAAAAATTGGTGAGATCTATAGGACTTCTTCCCTTCCTGTGTTCTCTATGCCATGGACACAGGACAGCCATGCACTGAGCACTCTCTTCTTTCTTGTGGCTCAGTTCTTAACCCAAAGGCTATATGTGATCCTCAGCATTCATCTTTTGGGAAATGCCCACCCTCTGTCTCAAACAGTTCACCATTTGAAAAATGTTTTTTGTTTTGTTTTATTTTTTTAAGAGAAAGCAATGTATTTCTACAACTACAACACAAAAGGCAATAGTGGAATGTAAGAATAACTGAGCGATTCTGATAAATGATCTATTTAGCTGCTTCTGCTGCCTTATCAGAGCAAGTGCAGGGTCCTGCACCTGGGGAGTAATAGCTGCCTGCACTAGTACAGGTTAGGGGTCAACCTGCTGGAAAGCAAGCCCGTGGAGAAGGATTTGGCAGTGCTGGTGGGCAAGTTTCACTGGCAGGCAGCACTGTGCCCTCATAGCAAATAAGGCAAATGGTATCCTGGGGTACATTAAGAAGAGTGCCACCAGCAGGTGGAGGGAAGTTCTCCTTCCTCCTCTACTCTGCCCTGGGGGAAACACACTTGAAGGATCATTGTCAATTCTGGCAGCTGTCACTGCAAAGATAGTGAGGGGACAGGAGCATCTCTCTGACCAGGAAAGGCTGAGAGACCTGGGGGTGCTTAGCCTGGAGCTAAGACTGAGAGGGGATCTAATCAATACCTAAAGCGTGAGGATCAAGCGAATGAAGCCAGATGCCCAACGACAGGAAAAGGGGTGGCAGGCACAAACTGGAACACAAGAGGTTTCATCATATACAAGGAAAACATCTTTCCTGTGAGGGTGCTAAAGCACCGAGACAGGTTGTACAGAGGTTGTGAAATCCTCTTCACTGGAGAAATTCCAAACATGCCTGGACATAATCCCGGGCAGCCCACTCTGTATGACCCTGCTTTAGCAATGGGGCTGGCTTAGATGATCCCCAGAGGTCCCTTCCAGCACCTACCAGTCTGTGATTCTGTCATCTCTACTGCTAACACAGCAACATTTTTAATTGATTTGTGTTACAAAGAAGGTGTTAGCCCTTACTTATCTTGCTTACTTCTGATCCATATGGCATAGCTCTTTAATCCACTTTTATTGTATTGCCAAACCTATTCCTCTGGAAAGAGGAGCCACCAAATGCATCCAGTTCCCAATTACCTGGAGCCTCACAAGAAGCCACAGCTCTCATTTTACAACTGATGGAATTAATTTTCTGCCACGTAAGTGCATTTATTGTTATAGGAACTAGAAAAAAAGCTTTTAGCTTTTTGTGGCTGAAACCTGCTTCTAGAACTATGACATTTTCTTAGACTATATCTACAACATTTTGCCACAAGTATCCTGTGAACAAAAATAGTTGAGAAAAAATGAACTGGAAACAAACATTTAACACAGGAAGGTGAAAAAATCATAGAATCATAGAATCATAGAAT
>VWZE01016974.1:0-56712 GCA_013396675.1 Eubucco bourcierii
TGCCGAAGATGCTGCTTTGCACGGCTAAAATGCAGTTACCGAAGATGCTCCCTGTGTGGCTAAAACGCGGTTGCCGAAGATGCTGCTTTGCACGGCTAAAATGCAGTTGCCGAAGATGCTCCCTGCGTGGCTAAAATGCGGCTGCCGAAGATGCTGCCTTGCGCGGCTAAAACGCGCCCGACGAAGGTGCTGCCTTGCGCGGCTAAAACGCGGCCGCCGAAGGTGCTGCCTTGCGCGGCTAAAACGCGTCCGACGAAGGTGCTGCCTTGCGCGGCTAAAACGCGGCCGCCAAAGGTGCTGCCTTGCGCGGCTGAAATGCTCTAGAAGGCAGACGAGACAATTCATACCCAAAATCGCAATTTACAACCACAGACCAGAGTCACTTTGGTAAGATTCCCTCTGCGTGGGGCTTGGCTGGCGATGAAGGACCAGGAGACGTCTGGCACGGGATCGTTTGCGGTGTGCGAGGCATGGGGTCATGCACCGAAACAGGAGTCTGCATTCAAGCACTAAACACTGGCCTCTTTCAGCAAGCGCTGTGCAGTCTGCCTGTAGGACACAGCCCGGGTTCTTTGACACAGGAAAAGTGTGAGTGTGGGACTCCTTTAAAGTAATTTCTGCTCCCTGAGTTGTCAAGGCGTTAAATATTAAGTGAGATAGCAATGTCTTGGTTTGCTGCATCTGATTTGTGGGTGCTGTTGCTTGGTTAATGTTTCTGAAGCATTGGAAGGTTTTACAAGTGCTGTAGGTTTGTGTACTGCGTTTGTGTGTGCATGCTCCTAAATGTAGAGACTTCCAGCTCCTGCTGGGCAAACACTTGGCTGAGTCATGCAGATTCTCTCTGACCTAGTTATCTCCTTGTTTGCTCACTCCTCCCATTTGACCTAAGCCATCAGCTCTTTCCTCATACTGCCATGGGTTTGTCATTCTGTCCCTCCAGGATCAAGCTGTTCTGTGCCTTTTTTCCTCCACAAGTGTTTGAGGTTATGGTGGATGTGGCTTAAAGCAGCCTTACCCAGTGAGAGATGTCCCTGCCCAAGACTGAGACTTTGAATGGAGTGGTCTCTAGTTATCATTTTCAACCCAACCCGTTCTGTGTTTTTCTTATCTCCTGTATGGGAGCCACTTCAAAGCTATAGGGGTTCTTATCTCCCCTTGTACTTCTCCAGGGTTGCCCATGGACGTCTTGACTCTTCCCCACACTGATGAGATGAGATTGGGCATTGCTTTCTGGCAGCAGAGCAAGCACTTCATCCAGTTCCTCCCTTGTCATTCCACAGGCCCTGCACAGAGGTCTGGCAGTTGCCCTTTAGGGAAACCATTTGGATTTCTGACCTGTTTCCCCAAAGAGGAATTGGATGAGCCTTAGATGCTTTTGTGCCCATGGTAGGTAGGGAGATTCTTGGAGCTGGAAAAGAGTTCAAGGACAGCAATTAGACCTGAACTGATACTGGGGAGGGATGTGCATGTGAAGGAAAGCTACAAACCAAAAGAGTTTTGGCCCTACTTGTGGCAGGGAAAGAGTGAGAAGGTGCTTTTCTAGGAGAAGCTGTGTGCAGGTTCCTGTGGAGCTCATGTGTGACTCTTTGTGGCCAGATGTGCTCTTTCCACAGCAGTCACCCTGTAATGGCAGCTGCTGTTGTTGCAATGCAGTTACATTGCCTCTGACCTGTAAATGTTTTGAAACTTTCTTGGTCTTCATCAGTACAAGGCAGCTGAAAACTGGCTCTGTGAGCATGGTTTGATCAGTATGAAGAAATTCCTGCTTCCCAGATCAGAACAGACTGGACTATTCGAGAAGCTTAATACCTTATTGCAGGCAAAACCAGAAGTTTAACCCTGGACTGTTGAACGAGAGCTGCAGCAACACCAACAGCTTCACCAAAGGCTGAAATCCTTTTATTTGTTACCACACTGAAGCTCTCTGGGCCTCAATGGTGTTACCTGCAGTACTGACATCCTCTGTGAAAAGAAAAGCTCATGTAACTTGGTCTGCTTTCCCTTGCTGAGCCAAGGCTTGAATTCAAGCGTGGATAAAGCAAGGAATTTGATCAGGCTCCTAACGTGGGTCACACTTTGAACAAAGTGAAATGGAGTAGAGCTGAGTTACAGTACACAAGGTTTTTGTTTGTGAAATATGAAGTCTTTGGCAGGTTCCTGAAAAATATGCATGAGTAAGTCTCCAACAAGTTGCTGTGTACTCTGGTCCAACTCCTTGCTGTTACCCTTGTGCGATGAGCTCATGGTGTGGATGATACAGAAGAATTTAGTGAGGATTTTGTTTTGGCTGGTCCTCTCACCTGATTCTCTCAGCATCTCAGAGTTTTGGGTGGCAGAAGAATTTTCTGTGAGTTTTGTTTTGGGTGGTCCTCTCAGCTGATTCTCTCAGCATCTCTTAGTTTGGGGTGATACAGGAGAATTCCATGGGGGTTTTGGTTTTTTGTTTTGGCTGCTCCTCAGCTGATTCTCTCAGCATTTCTTAGTTTTGGATGATATAGAATAATTTTATGGTATGATTTGCTTGGTTTTTTTGGCTGGTCCTCTCAACTGATTCTCTCAGCATCTCATAGTTTTGGATGATACAGAAGAATTTTCTGAGGATTTTTTTTTTTTTTTTTGNATCTCTTAATGTTGGAAGTCTATAACTCGAGATAAGATATGTGTTGAGTTGCATTTAGTCCTAATTTAGGTCCACAACCAGTCTAGCAGAGGAGGAAAAAGTGTTATGCTGGAAGTCTTCTGGAGGAATGATGTGGGGTTTCTTAAAATAAAACTGAGTGGAAGGAAAAGGAGCGTAGGTGGTTGTGTGGTTTCAGTCACTATTAATGTTTGCCTGCTGCAACATGAACGTGTTTCATGTCTTTTCCCACCTGTTGGAGAGGAAGGAAAGGAAGGAGGAAGTTGCTTTGTCCGATTTGAATTAAAGAAGGTTAGCACTTGTTAAACTGGTGTTTGTTACAAGCCTAAGTTTGTGGGGGGTGTTTGTGTGCTTTGGCTGTATCCAACATGCATAGGAGCCTTGGAGTTTGCAGTCCAACACAATTTCTCTTAATTTCCTTTTTTTTTCCTAGTAATTTGCTTAGCATTCCACAAAGGAACCAAACCTCAGGTAACCTAAAACACTGAGCTGACTCTACTGTGAGGGGAGTTCTAGATGAGGTGATCATCTCTGCGAAGAGGTCATAGAATGGTAAGGTTGGAAGGGACCTCAAAGATCATCTAGTTCCAACCCCCTGCCATAGGCAGGGACACCTCCCACTAACACAGGTGACTCAAGTCCTTCTCCAGCCTGGCCATGAACACCTTCAGGGAGGGAGCAACCACAACCTCCCTGGGCAACCTGTGCTGGTGTCTCACCACCCTCACTGCAAACAACTTCCTCCTAACATCCGCTTTCAATCTCCCCTCTGCCAGTTCAAACCTATTGCCCCTTGTCCTGGCATTGCAAGACCTTGTCAATAGTCCCTCCCCAGCCTTCCTGTAGGCCCCCTTCAACTAGTGGACATCCCATGAACTCTTGTGCTGCGCCCCAGCCCATGAGCCATGTGTCTGCCACTCACCTGAGCCGGCTGGAGCTGAACTTTTGCTGTTTATGCCTGTTTAAGAAGTTAATCTCCCTGGAAGGCACTGAGCTGCTTGGCACAGTGTGGTTGCCACAGCTACAGGAGTGTAAACCAGTAATGCTGGGGGGAAAAGGAGGGATAAACATTTGCCGTTCTCTCTTTGCATGGGGAATTACAAGAACCTGGGATACGTTTAGTGACTTGGAACAATTTTTATTTGAACGCTGGCTCTGTCATGACCTCCCCACATTTGCATAATGAAACAAAGTATTCAAGCCACTACAGTGCAGTAAGAAAAATCTATTAAGATTGCAACCCCTTTAGATCAGCTGACCTTGGTCTAACTAATTTTACTTAATGTGTAATTTTTAATTAAAAACATTGTCTGCTTAAAGGAGCAAGTTGCTGGCGTTTACTCAGAGTATCTCTGAAGCCTGCCTGTTGCTCCGTGTGCTGCACCCCTTGGTGATCTTTGCCAGGGCACAGGTTGGTGTTTTACATTTAAATGCATAAGGCAAAGGAAGAAAGGATTAATGCAAGAACTGCTGAGTTGCTTGATGATCTTCCTGTGACTCCATCTCTGATCTCTCCTAAAGTTATGTTGGTGTTACACTGGGGACAGTTCAAGTGCCACTCGCTGGAGGACTCTCGAGCTGCATTTATCCTTGTGACTTCCTAAGACCAAGATGATTTATGCTGTAACCTGTCCCTCCCCAGTGAAATCGTGGAAGTGTTTGGCCTTGCATTCAACTGGTGTATGTATAGACATGAATTGGGCTTTCCTTGAGAGGGGGGAGGAAGAGTCTGGCAATTGCAGGATCTTCCTCCCTTGCAGAAGTGCTGCTTCTGCTGCTTGCCATCTCTCTGAGCTTCTTCTTGAGCCCTGGGAAAAGTGGTGAGCATGGTGTTTGACATCTGGAGACTGAAGAGTTTGTTGGGAAGCTGCTGGTTTAATTCAGTGACTTTGCCATTTTAATGTACAGGATTTGAGCTATTTGAGCAGCTTTTAAAATCAGGTCCAGTAGAGACTCTAAGGACAATATATACAAATGGGACCCCTTGTGCACTGTCCTTTTTTCTGTGATGATTGAAGACCTCTTGCAGACAGGGAGATGGAGTGCAGGTTAAGGCACAAATAGTGATGCAGAATGATGTTTGCTGACATACATGGGTCGTACTGGAAAAGTCAGTGTTGTTTCCTGACTGCTGTTAGCCTTTATGCTTGGCTTTTGTGCAGCTGTGACCTTCTAAGGCTTGCAGTCTCTATGTTACCAAAAACATACAGCAAATAAACTTGTCCAGGTAAGAACATGGCCTCTGATGCATTATTGCTACCTAGTGCCCTAGGTTTGAAAGAAGTACTGGTGTTGCAGATGATGGTAAGGGGTAAACTTCCAGGTCTCTGTGTAGTCCTTTTAAGGTTTTAACTATGCTTTGGACCTTTTTTAATTGCAGGGGATGTAAATCTTGTTGTTACGTTACAAAGAAATGCAAAAAAAACCCCAACCCAAACCAGCTACCTTCCTCCAATTCTCACTACATACCTCATATTAAAGACATGCCTGATAGTGATGCTGAGAAGTGTACATCTTTTGAAGCTGTGTGCAGATGAATATTCAACCCATGAGCCAGAAGGAAGCTGCAGCAGGGATTAGGTGAGAGCTTTGTGTGGGAGGAATTAAATTCACTCATAGTTTACATCATAATATAGAAGAGAAGACCTCTCTTTCCTTGACTTGTGGGAGCAGCAAGGCCACTGAAGTTAGAGCTGCCATTCCCAGTGAGGGGGATTTGCAGATGGCAGTCTGGTGTAGATGTATTTATTTGTGCAGGACTGGCTCGGCGATACAGATAATGCACAATTTATTATGTCTGTTAAGCTTTCAGATTTCCCTCCAGTTTTGGAGGAATTCACTGGGCTTTATCTATCTGGAAAACAAGCCTGTCATTTCCTGAAGAGTGACAAAGAACCTTGGCAAAGCTTGGAATGCCTTCCAAGATCCTTAGGCTGGAGGTGAGGAGAAAGTTCTTCACTGAGAGAGTCGTTGGCTACTGGAATGGGCTGCCCAGGGAGGTGGTGGAGTCACCGTCGCCGGAGGTGTTCAAGGCGCGTTTGGATGTGGCACTTGGTGCCATGATCTAGTCTTGAGGTCTGTGGTGATGGGTTGGACTTGATGATCTTTGAGGTCTCTTCCCACCCTGGTGATACTGTGACCCAGCAAGCAGTCTTGGGTTGCAAACTTCATAGTTAGTGAGCTGCCTGGCACAGAGTGCCCCAAAGGCCAGCTTTAGGTAGCTCAGTGCTATAATGTCTAACCAAGCAAAGCAGAGCTGGTTGAGCATTGCCAGCAGTTCTTCACTTGGTCTGTGGCTCAGAATGCACAGGAGTGACAAAGGCCTGTTATGCAAATGCAGGAGGGTCCTTGAATTGGAATGAACTTTCTGGGAACTGCCTTTTCCTGGAACCGTTGGGAGTTTCTGCTACCCAGAGAGAGCTGCTGTAAGGCTGAAGGATCCAAGGTCAACCTTCACACCTTTCCCTTGCAGTGCTTTTAGGAGGGTAATTTGAAATGGGGAAAGTCTTCACATGAAGCAAATACAAGTGACTGAGTGGATGTTGAACAGAGTTGGGTCCTCAAACTGAGCAAAAGATGGCAAGTTCATGACCCGCTGTGCTTTTGCAAGCTATGCTCCTGAAGCTACTGTGGTTGTGTTTGTCTTGGGATGTCCTTGTGTTGCTTTGCTGTGTTTCAGCGTCCTCTGAACATGGTGAGCACCTTTCTCAATCCTACAAGGTGACCCTTGTCTGAACCTCAACAAGCAGGTTGTGCATCCTTTCCATTTAACCTGTGATGTATCTGGTGGCATTTGTTTGTGAAAGTTTCCTCTTCTTGCTCCTGTTCCACTCCTTGCCCTGTGAAGGCACAGGATTATATTTAGTGGTTTTTCTTCTTACTGATGCAGTAGTTGAGAAAGGACTGGAAAATTCCCCATCAGGGAAGTGGTAGGGATTCTCTGGCTACTTGAGAGTGTAGAATCATAGAATGGTAAGGTTGGAAGGGACCTTAAGGATCATCTAGTTCCAACCCCCTGCCATAGGCAGGGACACATCCCACTAGCACAGCTCACTCAAGGCCTCCTCCAACCTGACCTTGAACACTCCCAGGGAGGGAGCAGCCACAACCTCCCTGGGCAACCTGTGCCAGTGTCTCACCACCCTCACTGTAAAGAACTTCCTCCTGACATCCAGTTTCGATCTCCCCTCTGCCCTTTCAAACCCATTCCTCCACCTTCTGTCATTACAAGACCTTGTCAGTAGTCCCTCCCCAGCCCTCCTGTAGACCCCTTCAGATCCTGGAAGGCCACTCCAAGGTGTCCTGGAAGCCTTCTCTTCTCCAGGCTGCAGAGCCCCAACTCTCTCAGCCTGTCTTTAGAGCAGAGCTGCTGCAGCCCTCTCAGCATCTTTGTGGCTCTCCTCTTGACCTGCTCCAACAGTTCCATAGCCTTCCTGTGCTGGGGGCTCCAGGACTATACGCAGGACTCCAGATGGGGTACTTTGCTTTGTGCTTGCCTCTGCCTCAGGTTGCTTTATGGCAGCAACACTTCCCCAGGAACACAGTGTACATGAGGGGTTAGGACAAATGCTTGCTGTGGTAGTTAATCACCATGGATGCCAAGGTGGAGTAAGTTCAGGTGCCTAACAACGATTGATGCTGTTTTTTTAACAGGAGTGAAGCTGGGCATGAGAACTGAATGGGTGGTGGGACCCCCCCTTCCAAAGGGAATTACAAAGAGCCACTGGGTTTCCAGCTTTATATATGGAGGAAGTAAAGGACAAAAAGGATCTCTTTCTCGGGGTGGGCTTGATATTCATGCAGCAGCAGAGCAAACACTCTTTGGGTGCAAGGGAGGTGATTCTGCCACTTTGCTCTCGTCAGACCCCACCTGGAGTCCTGTGTGCAGTTCTGGAACCCTCAGCACAGGAAGGACATGGAAGTGTTGGAGCGGGTCCAGGGGAGGGCCACAAAGATGATCAGAGGGCTGGAGCAGCTCTGCTATGAGGACAGGCTGAGGGAGTTGGGGCTCTGCAGCCTGGAGAAGAGAAGGCTTCGAGGGGACCTGATAGTAGCCTTCCAGTATCTGAAGGGGGCCTACAGGAAGGCTGGGGAAGGATTATTTACAAGGTCCTGCAATGACAGGACAAGGGACAATGGGTTTGAACTGGCAGAGGGGAGATTTAGACTGGATGTTAGGAGGAAGTTCTTTACAGTGAGGGTGGTGAGGCACTGGAACAGGTTGCCCAGGGAGGTTGTGGCTGCTCCCTCCCTGGATGTGTTCAAGGCCAGATTGGATGAGGCCTTGAGTGAGCTGTACTAGTGGGAGGTGTCCCTGCCTATGGCAGGGGGTTGGAACTAGATGATCCTTGAGGGCCCTTCCAACCTTACCATTCTATGATTCTGTGAAGAGCATTGTGCAGTGCTGCCTCTGTACACTTTCAGTGTTGATTCCTATCCTGTTCTATCCACTAAGTACAAATCATCTTCTCTTGAGCTGGCTTTGTGCTGGGCTGCTGCTGCTGCTTGCAGGCAGACAAGATGATGTAGTGTGGGAACAGCTTCTTGCTGACAGTATCCCTGAGATGGTGATAAAGGGGAGTCCTGAGACATTCTTCTGCAGACCATAGTGCAGATTACTCTCACGCTCCCTTCTGCCTGGTGTTTATTTTACCCGCTCCAAGCGGTGTAAGAAGGGAGTGGATTTGGATTATTCTCATTTAAAAAGCAAAAAGGTTGAAACATTTGTTACTCTTTCTTCTCAGCACTGATCAAATGTGGCCAAATGTCACATCTTTAATCAGAAAGTTGACACATCTGTGTCACAGATTGTTGCATTGTAAACTTCTTCCCCTGTGCAACAGGCAGGTGATGGATGTTCTGCTGCAAGACAGCAGAGCAGGAGAGCTCAGTGTTGGGCATCTAGGATGAGGGTATCTTGGGTTTATAGTGAGAAATTCTGCAAAGAGTGGAATCTAATAACCCCCCCAAATCACCCTGAGTCGTCCAGAGAAGCATAGCTCAGAGGCCATGTCTCAGCACGTGTTGTGTTTTGTAGCTCAGACACAGTGTGGTCAGTGGTAATCTTTCCATTCTAAGGAAAGTGACCTTAGGAGCCCAAGTTACCTGACCAAAGGGAATTTTTTCCATTCTCATAACTTGGAAATTACTTCTGTTTTTGTCATTTCTGTGCATCATGACCATCCAGTAAAGGCACACATGCTTGCAATAAAAAGAAGACTGAATCTGCATTCTTCTCTGCTGCTTTTATGTGGGCCTTTTGGCTCATGACTCACAGGCTCTTGTAGGGGTTTCTGAGCCAAAAATGCATCTGCATTTTTCTGTGTCACATGCTGCCCTGCCAAGTCCAGTAATAGCAGCTATTGGACAAGAGAGATGAGAAGAATACAACCTGTCTTACCACAAGTGTGTGTGGAATCATGCTCATGGGAAGCTAAACATTTCTTTCATAGAGAGCAAACTTTCTTATAAACTTGCATCTCTATGCATATGCTGCTTGTTAACACCCTGGATGCTTGTGGAAATAGTACTGCTAATAAAGGATGTCTTTATGGTTTTGTACTGGAAGACCTATTGCCAGTGACTGGGTTGTGAGATGTTGCTGGAACAGTGAGATCCAGCAGTCAGGGAGAGGGTTTGAGTTACAGCTGGAAAGCATTGAGAAATTCATTGTTTTGGCAAATATGTTCAGCTGATTTAAAAGGGGAAAAAAAAAGAAAGCAAAGGACTCGTTGGATCCTCAAAGTGGACCTCATTCATTGTGTAATGCAGAGGTTTCCCACAACAAGCTCACCAGCAAAGAAGTTTAGCAGTAAAGAAATGGAGCAATCTCTTTGCATGGTGTTTTAAAGGGCCACACTACCAATCCATTACTTTAAAACCTTCTGGAGAAGCCCTGTGAGCACAGAATTGCTAAGGTATGGGAAAGAGCTTTAAAATCATAGAGTCCAGCTGTAACCCAGCTACCATATCCCACAGCACTGCATCTACAGCTTCTTGAACACCTCCAGGGATTGGCACTCCACTACCTACCTGAGCAGCCTGATCCAACCTCTCTCCACTCTCTGTGAAAGTTTCTCCTCGTGTCCAGTCTAGACCTCTCCTGGCACAACTTAACTCAGTTTCCTCTTTTCCTAACGGTAGTTACTTGAGAGAGGAGACAAACACCAGCCTCACTCCAACCTCTTCTCTAAGGTAGCTGTAGAGAGCAATTAGGTCTCCCCTCACCCTTCTCTTTTCCAGACTAAAAATCCCCAGCTCCCTCAGCCACTCTATTTAAGATGCCCTCCAAACCCCTGATCAAACTCCTTGCTCTTCTCTGGACACCCTCCAGCACTCTTGCCCTGTAGTGCCCAGAACTGAACCCAGCACTCAAGCTGTGGCCTCACCAGGGCTGGCAACAGGGACACCATCACTGCCCCACTCCTGCTGGCCACAGTGGTTTTGATCCAGGCCAGGGTGCCTTTGGCCTTCTTGGCCACCAGGGCATTCTGCTGGCTCCTGTTCAGCTGTCCACCAGCATCATTCAAGCCTTCTCCCCGAGGCTGCTTTCCAGCCACTCCTCCCCAAGCCTGGGGCGTTCCTTGGGGTGGTTGTGACCAAAGCTCAGGACCCAGCACTCGGTCTCTTTAAACCTCATTCTGTGATGGTTGCCATCTCCTGTTTTCAGAAGGATAAAGTTGGCTGGTGGGAATTTTCACCTCCAGGTGGTGTTTAGTGTGACCTATCTGGAATAATGCTGGCTGTACAAGAAGTTGTCAAACATCACTGGCTTTTCCAAGTCGCAAACCAGGTCAAATTGTCATGATTTACATGAAAATGAAGCCTAATCGATTGGAACAAATGCCATCTCTGTTTAGACCCTGCTCTTTTCTTTGTCCTATTGCTCTTGGGCATTAGGAGAGAGGAAGGGTCTGGGGACAGAGCGGTAGCTGAACAAAACAAGGTGAATCAAGGGCAGAGCAGAAGGCTTAACTTGCAATTTCCTTGTCTTTGTTGGTTTAAGCCTGACCCTCCGCGTTGTGTAATGTTTTGTATTTCATTTCCTTGGATGCTCAAGGAATGATTGAGACAGGCAGACCAGCTACCAACCCTGGGTAGGTGGGGCATTCCAGCCTCACAGAAAGAACCTGGTTTTTACTTCCAGTGAAGACTGATGTTTCTGTAGAAAGTTAAAAGAAATTAGGTGCAGAGAGGTGCAAAGAAACCCTTTAGCCCTGGTTGGCCTGCTACTGTTCTGTAGCCTTGAGGATGAAAAAAAAAAAGTCGTCCAAGCTCAGGTGTTCTGAGGAGAAGGAAGGAGCTAGATCAGGGTATTAGAGAGCAGAGTCTTGCTGGAAGCAACCCTGGAGGTGATGTTTTGCTGTGATCCCTGAGTTGAGCTTTTCATTCCAAACGTGGCACTTAGCTCTTTACCTCTGCTGGTGGTTGAGAGGTGGGATTTGCAGAGGAATACAGCTGTACTTCAAGCTATGGAGAAGCTACTCAACTTCTTTGGGGATTATTTGATTTGATCTCCACCTTTGAATTGCTCCTATAAACATTTAGAGACAGGCCTAATCATGAAGTTGTGGGCTTGAGGGGAAACTGGGGGTGACGTTTTTCCCCCCTCCAATAGAAGCAACAGAACTTCAGTGATCCAAAAGCTTTCTCTTGACCCTGGTGTCAGCTCAAGGCCAGAAATAACCAACCTCTTACCCTAACATAAAAAGTAAAACCAGCAGGTAGATGCTTATCTCCTGTAGAAACATTAGGAAAATACTGTACTGTCTCCATCTGTCTGACCCCACCATCCCCATTCCTCCTTAATCACCTGCATGCCTGCCTGCTCATTGCTGCTCTGGAGGTTTGCATGGAAAGATCTCTGCTGCTTGGGAGTTAGTCAGCTTCTGCTGCTTATCCTTCCCCCACCTGAAAATCATAGAATCATAGAATGGTAAGGTTGGAAGGGACCTCAAGGATCATCTAGTTCCAACCCCCTGCCATAGGCAGGGACACCTCCCACTAGTACAGGTCACAGAGGAATCAGTGCACCCTCAGCAGGTGTGCAGATGGCACCAAGCTGTGTGGCACAGTCGACTTGCTAGAGGGCAGGGATCCATAGAGAGGGACCTGGACAGGCTGGAGAGGTGGGCCCAAGGCAACCTCATGAAATTCAACAAGGCCAGATGTAAGGTCCTGCACCTGGGTAGGCACAATGCCAAGCTCAACTCCAGGCTGGGTGGGGAATGGCTGAGAGCAACCCTGAGGAATAGGCTCTGGGTTGATGAAAAGCTCAACCTGAGCCTGCAGTGTCTTCATCTTGTGTCACCCCTAAGAGTTTAAGAGCCCTTCTCTTGTGTCCCTAGGGAGCATGCTGGTGGGGAGAACCCCTGGGTCCTCTGTCTGGCTCACCCTATCATCCATATAATTTTTTTGTAGTGGTCCTAGGCCAGCTTGTACTGGGCTGCCCAAGCAGCAAGCCCAGGGCTTTTCTTATGCTGGTCCCAGAGCTCTGCTCTAGCCCCTTCTCCTGGACTGGGGAATTGCTCCAGCAGAGACCTTAATGTAGTAGAGGAAAGATGAGCCTGTCTAGCTGACCCTTGGGCGCTGTCTAGCTGACCCTTGGTCAGATCCATGGGCGGTGGCAATTTGGGGGTGAAAAAGGCTTTTTGGTGGCAGGGGTTGGACTCTATGATCTCTTTGGGTCCCTTCCAACCCCTGACATCTTGTGAGCTGTTTGGGTTTGTCTTAAACCTGTTTTTGCAATGTCAGTCGAACTGAAAACCCTTGATGTGGGGAGACCCAGCAGCTACCAGCAGAAGAACATCTCTAAAGCTCAGCTGTGTCTTTTCCTGGCACTATGAAGTGTCAGATCTTGAGTGGATAATGTGGGAGCTGCACCATTTGTTCACCTTTCCCAAGCTGCCTGCTGAAGAGGTTGTCTGTAAGAATGTAACTCTTGGTGGTGAAGCTGGCTTCCTCCACCGGTGCCACCCATCTCTTTGGAGGAGCCGGTGGATGATCTGTGATCTCTAGCAACCTCTAGTGCTAAATGCTTAATGCTGGATGCTTGCATCCCTTGCATTTTTCTTTGGTGGGGGGAACAATGCAGTGAGCATTCAGTGCTGCTAGCAAGCAGGTTAAGCAAATCAGGGAGGATGTGATGATCTCAAAATACTTTTCCTTAATCTAAACTCATTCTTTGTTGAGATTTCTGGGCAGGAATTAAGTTTTGCTGTCTCTGTTCTCTGTCTGGTACTCAGAAATGACACCATGTGTTAATTTATTGCAAAGATGTTATTTTTTATTATCTGTAGGACAAAAGTGAAGTTGCCATCAGTGTCTCACTGTCCTCCATAACATAAATCTGTGTTTCTCCAGAGGGCTGGAGCAGCTCTGCTATGAGGACAGGCTGAGAGAGTTCAGATACTGGAAGGCTACTCTAAGGTCGCCTGGAAGCCTTCTCTTTTGCAGGTTGCAGAGCCCCAACTCTCTCAGTCTGTTCTCAGAGCAGAGCTGCTGCAGCTCTCTGAGCATCTTTGTGCCCATCTCTGGACCCTCTCCAACAGTTCCATGCCCTTCCTGTGCTGGGGGCTCCGGAACTGCACACAGGACTTCAGGTGGGGTCTGAGGAGAACAGAGCAAAGGGGCAGAATCCCCTCCCTTGCCCTGCTGCCCACACTGCTCTTGCTGCAGCTCAGGACTTGGTTGCTGTCTGGGCTGCACTCCCACTGCAGGCTCATGTTGAGCTTTTCATCACCCCAGACCCCCAGGGCCTGTTCCTCAGGGCTACTGATTCTAAATAAATCACCTTGAAATGTCAGAAATTCAGTTTTATTTGATAGTTCTTTGATTCTGTCCAGGGAAAGGCCTTGAGCAGCCTGGTCTGGTGGAAGGTCTCCCTGGCAATGTTAGGGGGGTTGAAACTAGGTGATCTTCAAGGTCCATTCTGTGACTCTCTGAAAAAGTGCATGTGCCCTTAGACCTCATGGTGAGCTTTTTACCTGAGCATGTGTTGGAACACTTTGTAAGCACAGAGCAGAAAAAAATGTTGTTTGGCAATACATTTTTGTCTGAGGAATAAGGTCTAGATTGAAGTCTGCTGGTGTTAAGGGCAGGGCACCTGGAGGGGGGAAAAAAAACCCAAAAGTAAAATTGTTATCTTGTAAAAAGATAACTCAAGCATCAACAAATGAAAAACCCAGGGAATAAAAGGTATTTGGCCCAAGGTAAGAACAATATTAAATACTGTGGTATGGTCTCTGCCTTAAAGCATTTACCTTTAGATAAAAATTAAGTATTGAGCAAACTGGAGCCTTAAAACCAGACAACAGATGTAGACACTGACTGAGGAGCAGCCAGGGACAGATACCTGTTGCAAGAAATGGCACTTCATAGAGCAGTACTTTTGCTGCTAAGGTTATTCCTCTGTGATGTTGAATATGTTTAGTTAGACTCCTGATGTAGTGGGTGGAAGATGATCATGGAATCATAGAATGGTAAGGTTGGAAGGGACCTCAAGGATCATTCAGCTCCAACCCCCTGCCATAGGCAGGGACACCTCCCACTAGTACAGATTACTCAAGGCCTCAGTATGATTATATAAGCCTATGATTATATCTGTGGCGTTAGAGCTTTCTCGTAGGGGAAAACTCTTGAGTGTCCCTGTCAAGCTGGGAAAAACCCCTCTGGTACCCTTTGCAGGATGCTCTTGATGCAGAGGTGTTGCTTTCTGAAAGCCTCCTTCTCTGTTGTTCTGTCCACCCTGTGTTCGTGGACCACATCCATGCAGGATGGTCCCAGGGGCAGCACCTGAGGCAGGACTGTGGAACCAGATAACTTCTGCAGCCTGTTTATGAGGAAACTTTGTGGCTGTTGGCCAGGTAGACTTCAGCCCTGCATTGGGCTCCCTGTGGCCATCATCTCTTCCTACCCCTTTGTCTTATTTTCCTTTACTTATAGTTAGGAAAAAAACAAACCAAGAGGGAGAGGGAGGAAGTCCTGGGTCAGAGGTAACCAAATGTGTTACCACGAACAGGCTGTGGTTAGCTGAAGCAAAGCAAGAAGCAAGAACTCTGATCCTGAAAAGCATTGCAAGGGCTGTGGATGGCATGGAAGAGACCTTTTGAGCTCAGGAAGACCAGTGAGATACTATTTGTGTAGTTGCTTTTCTTCTGGGGTTTTTGTTTGTCTGCTGGTTTGGTTTTTCTTTCTTGTTTTTTGTTTGGTTGGGTTTTGTGTTTGTTATTTTTCTTTTGTGTTTTTATTTGGGTTATTTTGTGTGTGGTTTTTTTTTTTTTTTTTCCTTTTATGTGGGTTTTGTTTGGTTGGGTTTTGTTTTTCCTTTGTTTGCCTTTTTCAACATGGACTGGTTTATTGTGTTTTTGTTCTAACCTTATTTGGTGGTGTGCAGGAGGACAATCACATCCCGAAGGAGAGAGGCAATGTTGGAGGACTAGCCACAATGGCAGGAATACAGGAAAAGGGAGAGCCAAACGGTTTGGGGCTGTGTTTGCAAGAGGTGACTCACCTCTTGCACAGGTGTAGATGGTTGATAGCCACTTGGAAGTCCTAGGTGCACGTGGAATCAGGGGTAGTGCCTTTGTGCGTGCTTGGGCAGTGCCTGCAGCTCTTGTTGCCACTGTGGTGGTGTTGCACAAGTGGTGGTTTTACAGGTACACTGAAAGAAGGGTGTGCCCCAGCAGCTGGAGTCACCTCTGACTTATTGTCTTGCCTTCACTGCTCCTTGCACAGAGCAGAAAGCTACTTTGCTGCACCTCTTTGGGGTGGCTGAGGAGAGAGAGGGTGTTCTGCTCTTGTCAGACCCCATCTGGAGTCCTATGTGCAGTTCTGGAGCCTCCAGCACAGGAAGGACATGGAACTGTTGAAGAGGGTCCAGAGGAGGGCACCAAGATGCTTAGAGGGCTGCAGCAGCTCTGCTGTGAGGACAGGCTGAGAGAGTTGGGGCTCTGCAGCCTGGAGAAGAGAAGGCTTCCAGGAGACCTTGCAGTGGCTTTCCAGGATCTGAAGGGGGCTCCAGGAAGGCTGAGGAGGGACTATTGACAAGGTCTTGCAATGCCAGGACAAGGAGCAATGGGTTTGAAGTGGGAGAGGGGAGATTGAAAGTGGATGTTAGGAGGAAGTCTGCAGTGAGGGTGGTGAGACACTGGCACAGGTTGCCCAGGGAGGTTGTGGCTGCTCCCTCCCTGGAGGTGTTCAAGGCCAGGTTGGAGGAGGCCTTGAGTGACCTTTTCTATTGGGAGGTGCCTATGGCAGGGGGTTGGAACTGGATAATCCTTGAGGTCCCTTCCACCCTTACCATTCTATGATTCTGTTGAACAAAAGCTATTGTTGTTGCTTTAGCTGCAGATGCTTTGCTTCAGGGGGTGGTTGATCAGAGAGATGCAGTAAACCTGTGAAGGAAAGCACTGGCAGCTATGTCAGCAAAGTTACCTAATTGTCCAGTGTGCCTGTAGTAGGATTTGGTAAGTGATGGTAACCTTAATGCAGTTTGGGTTTCTTTGTTTCCAGGATGCCTGGCAGCTGGTAGTGAAGTCACTGCAATGCTGGTGTGGTGGCTGGTAGTAACTCTTTAACGATAAAGGGGTGAGGAGTGCACTTAGCAGAGGAAATAATGAGTAAGGCTCACTCTGGCCACCTCCAGCCTGTGTGTGAAACACATGGGAGGAAGCAGGCACAGCCAGGGCTTTGCTGGGTATCAATGCAGAGCAGTAGCAGGTTGAGTTAATTTTAGGCTTTATTTGCTGTCAGCCTTTGAGTTGCAGGTTATATGGATGTTTGCTGACTTCTTTTGGAATCTTTTTGCTGCTGGCAAAGCTTGCTGCCTCCAGTGGCATTGTTGGGGTTGCTGGGGTACTGGGCAGCTAATGCCATTTAATAGTGCCCCTTGCTTTTCTGCTTGCTAATATACTGCTACTATCACCTTCCTCTTTTAAAGTGCTGTGGTTGCAGGTGTGTGCTTTTAAGCAAATGAGTGAAAACAGTCTGTATTGGGTGGGAAAGATGAACTTTTGGAAAGCAAATCAAGCGACCTGCTGAAGTAGTTGCATGGCAGAAGGTACTCTCTGGGTTGCATGCTGGTGGTTTCCAGGTTTTGAGGTCAGTGCAGATCTGCTTGCAGCAGCACCCTGTGCTACCTTCTGCCTTGGCAAAAATGGAAACAAAATACTAAAGCACTTCAGTTCTCTGAGGTTTGTTATAGTGCACTCGGTGATGCTTCTGTGACTAACAGCAGTGTGGTTTCAGCTGTGAAGTTCCTGTGCATTCATCCTGCCTTGAAGAGCCCGGATGGATCCGAAATAAACCTGTGCCCATGTGCCTTGTGACCACAGACCATGTGCTAAGGCACCCAGAAGGAAGCTGTGGCCCCTTCAGTATAGGATAGGCCCAGGGACTTTGTCCAGAGGTTATTCAATCATCTCTGAAAGTGGCACCAGCTCATCCTTCCTCACTACCACGCTATGCCCCTTGCCAGTTGCCTGCTTTGCTGCTGGCATCGCTTTTGCCTTCTGTGGAGCATGGTGTGGGTGGGAAAGCACTGAGAGTGTGAGGGAGGGATGGTGTGCAGGAAGGGTTGTGTGGAAATGGAAAGTTCCTAATGCAGATTTTAATAGACTGAAAAGTTTATTTCACAGGTGAAAGGGGAAGGGCAATTTTCAGATGCAAATAGTGAAATAGCAATCATTTTGGAGAGTCTCTAGCTAAGGCACAGTGACTCTGATGTTTTAGCTTGAACAAGCATGTGCAAATAGTGGTAAGCAGCTTCCAGGCTGACAGTATAACTCTTCCTTACCACTGAAGTTTTGGTGCTATCAGTTTTCTTGGATACTGAACATACAGAATGACTGTTGCACTTCACTGCTTTCCAAAATCCAGATTACACTTCTTAGCCCTGATGCTGGTATAATGATTTTCATCTGACCACTTCACAAAAAGAAGACAGAATTAGCCTGCTAAGCTGCAATTTGGTACTGTGTTTATTGATATAAAAGGGCAGTGCAGCCTGAAAGAGTATCTTAAACAAGTCACTTCTCCCTGATGCTGCATCAATGTTGTGAATAGATCTCAAGTCTGGGATATTTGAGTCTATTCGGTAAAGAACTCACACTCAGAAATCTTCTCTTCCATATAAACTGTTCATGCTGAGTGCTCATCAAATACCTAAATTGCTTTATTTGTTGTCCCAGTTGATGGGTGATCTCTCTGTTGACCTTGTGCTGATAATGCTGCTTTAAATGAGACTACAGCTGGGAGATAAATCACACAGTGCGGTGCAAAAGTCACCCCAGGAGTAAACTCAACAGGTTTCACTGGAGTTATGTCATCTGATGTTCACTCTGATAGGGGTCAAGAACTGGCAGGAGGGCTGGGCCCAGAGTGGTGGTGAATAGTGCCACATCCAGCTGGCAGCTGTCACTAGTGGTGTGCCCCAGGGATTGCTGCTGGACCTGGTCCTGCTCAGTATCTTTACTGATCATCTGGACCAGGGGATTGAGTCCAGCATCACTAAGTTTGCAGATGACACAAAGTTAGGAGCAGGTGTGGATCTGTTGGAGGGTAGGAGAGCCCTGCAGAGGGACATGGACAGGCTGGATGGGTGGGCAGAGGCCAATGAGATGAGAATTAACAAGGCTAAGTGTAGGGTTCTACACTTTGGCCTCAACAAACCCAAGCAGTGCTACAGGCTGGGGACACACTTCAAAGATCATCTAGCTCCAACCCCATACCATAGGCAGAGACACCTCCAACTAGTACAGGTCACTTCAACTGTATGCACTGAGTTTGGGACATTTGGGAAGAGGGCTGACTTCACTTTGGGGCATCTGCTCTGCCATGTATGGCATTGGTGCTCAAACACTGATCTCTTCACCTTTCCCTTTGGACTTCTGGGGCAAAGCAGGTGGACAGGCTCCTCTAGACTGGATCTCACATGTTTGGAGTCAGATGATGGCTCTGGGAAAATGTGATCTGCACTATGCAAGTCTGCAACCAGCAGCCTAAATGCTTAATTGTTTGAGCTGTTGTGTAAGCCAGAGGTAATCTTAGGCACTGGGTTGCAGATTTTTGTTGCATCATTAGAGCTTCTCTTTCATTACAGGTTTAGGACCATTACCAGGCCTGATTTATGCAACGGAGTGCCCCACAGCTCTGGTGACGTTGATTTGAGCAGTAAAGGCTCTTCACACAGACTGCCCAGCCGGTGTTGGGCAGAGCCAGGCAGCAGTGAGGCAGACAGCTCTTGAAGAAAGTGGGACCGGAGCTGCTGTGTGGGTGGAGAGGTGATACCAGCTGGATTACAACCTGCACTGGCAGTCATCTGTAAAGCCTTGGGCGGGTCGCTTCATTCTCTCACCCTTTGTGTCTCCTCCCAGCATTCATCTCTTGAACCTGTACACAGAGCAGCAAAGGGACTCTTCCTGCCTGCCACTGCAGATCTGTGGAGACAGGCAGGAATATAGACTGGCACTTGGTATTTTAGGCCAGGCTGATCCTTAATACAGAAGAAAGCTTGTATTCATCTGTGTCCTGTATGTTGCTCACAGAATCATAGAAACATGCAGGTTGGTGAAGCCCTTCAGGGTCACCAACTCCAACCTAGAACCCTACTCTACAAGATTCACCTTAAACCGTAGCCCCAAGCATCACATCCAAACCACCCTTAAACACAGCCAGCCTGGGGGACTCCACCACCTCCCTGGGCAGCTCATTCCACTCCCTGACCACTACCTTCATGAAAAACTTTTTCCTAATGTCCAATCTAAATCTCCCCAGCCTCAGCTTGAGACCATTCCCCCTTGTTCTGTCTCTAATTCCCTGTGAGTAGAGCCCAACAGCAACCTCTCCACAATGTCCCTTCTGGGAGCTGTAGACAACAATGAGGTCTCCCTTCACCTTCCTCTTCCTCACACTGACCATTCCCAGCTCCCTCAGTCTCTCCTCATCACATTTTTTTTTCCAGGCCCTTCCCCAGCTTCATTGCCCTCCTCTGGACCTGCTCCAGCACCTCCACATCTCTCCTGTATTGGCACCACAATATAAGAAAGATGTGGAGGTGCTGGACCTGTACTTGGTTTCAACATCTATCTGTTCCCTTATCACAAAGTTTCTCAGTACAGAAGAAATTGATTATTTTTCTTCTTTTTTAACTGTGGAAATGAAGAAAATCAGTTTTGTACCTGGGGAAAATCAAATTTAAGTGACTTGTGCAAATGGTGTGGCTGGGGTTGGGGTGCCTTTCACCTGATGATGATTTTGACTTCATTCCTGTGATGATGGAGATTTGTGAGCCTAGTTAGTTTAGTGTGTTAGGAGTAGCTGTGGGCCTGAGCTGTTATTGCAGCTTACTGCTGCATGCTTTATCTTGGAGCTAATCACTTGAGTGGCGAGGGGGGTGGTAGTCCTGCCATGGTGGTTTAGTGAAGCATTAATATGTGGTACAGATTTTAAACACTCCAAGAGTTAAGTTTTAGTATCTCCTGCTGACAGTGAGCCATGAGGGTCTTGTGGAAACAATTTGAAGTCCTTATCTCAGTACTGTTGTGGTTTTACAGGACTGGAAAAGGAGCAGTTGCTATTTAGGGTGAACACTGTGACATGCTTCAACTGAAAGAAGATTGAATTTCTGACCCAAGTCTTGCTTTTAGTAGTGGTAAAATCTGTGTGAGGCACAGAAATATTCTCTAGTTCTCTCCAGTTTTGTTTTTGTTTTTTTTTTTTTTTTTTCCTGATTTGAGCTTTCAGAATGTCAACTGCTTGCAAGAGCATTGGTGCAGGACTGTGCTCTTGGAGGCTGGGGTGATTCACTGCTTGCACCTCCTGATGGCACCTCAGGTTTTCCTGGGGAACCAAGTTCCTGGGCTGTATTGCACTACAGGATTTCGTGGAGCTCAGGTTGCTGTCAAGAGGCAAGGTAGAGAGGCAGAGAACATCCTTGGACTGTTTTACTGCTCTGCATTTGGTGGTGGAAGTGAAAACCAAACCCAAAAATCAGTACTGTGCATATGTCCAAGTTGTAGAGAATTTGTGTTTATCCAGGGCAAGAGTGAGCAGGGAGGTGCTCTTGTTTGGGTATTGCCTTGCTTCACTTCTGCCTGGCAAGGTGATCAATATTTGCCTGCAAGTTCCAAGTGACATTGCCAAGAGTTGACATTTCAAAGCTTAGTGTGTGTGAAAGGATTTTTGTCCCCCATCTCTTTGTAATCAGGATTAATGCAACCAGCTAACATCTTAATGTTATTGCTTGTTCTACAGTGTGTACAATGAGGTGAAGTATGGATATGTTTTGCTTCCTTTTAAAATTCTTGCCTTGTCTTCATCCAGTCTGCCAAGTCAGATGCTGACCTCTACCCCAGCATTTACTTGTAGAGGAACCTGGTGTGTGCATCATAAAGTGAGATGAACTGCAATCTGCCTTCTGCACTGTTAATAATGTAGTGTGATGAAGAGGTTAGTGGATCCACATTGCATTTAACATGGATTTTTGGGCAAGTTATTCTTCCACTTACGTTAGGAACCCGTTCATTGATGTAACTCTCTGAGTGCTGCAGCAGCTTGGATGCTCCTGCTCTTCTCTAGCCTTGGTGTGGACTTGCTTGACTTTGTTTTGAGGTCAGCCAAGGGAAGAAACTTCTCCTCTGAATGTGGCTTCATAGCATGTGACTGTGGGAAATGCCTTGTCTCAGTTGAGTGTTTCCAGGCTCCCTTCCTAAAGGAATTAGGAAAACACTGTTCAGACCATGGGACAAACTCCTGGAAAAGTCTTGTGAGCCATTTTCTCTTGGGAGATGCACTAGAAGCAGGAAAAGGATGTTCCTGTAGTGAGGATATTGTGGTGTGTAAGTATAGGGTGTGTATTAAGAGCAAAAAGATATCAGCAGCATGTGATTGTGTACCCAGGAATTTGGGAGAAGAAGAGGAGGAGCAGTGTTTTCCTTGACATCACTTGATGGGGAAACTGAGAGGAGATTTTTACAGTGGGCAGAGGCCAAAACTCTGAAGTGCTTCATAGGTTTGTTTGGGTGCCACAGCTGTGGGATTTGGGCATTTTTGGCTATCAGAAGGTTCCAGCTGTATCAAATAATCCCAAAGAATCAGCAGTTCCTCTCCTAGGCCACTCAGGCCCTGATCTTGGTGCTGTTTCTTGGATTTGTTGAAAGCTTGGTGATGGCAATTACAAGCAGATGGTGAGATAACTCGTTCCGATGTGTCAAAAGCCATCAGCTGGCAGAGCAACATGGAACACTTCTCAGAAAAATGAAATAGGTTTGTGTTAGAGGGGGAAAAAAGAGCAAGGTGGAGGAGGAGTGGTTTCCTCTCTGCCAGGTGGTGTTTGAGAATGGTAAGCGTTTGCTGGGGAGGAGCCAGCACAGCAACTGGAAACCCTGAGCTCCAGGTCCTGGGGCTTTACCAAGAATGTGTTGGAGAGCCCTGACTGATTGCTACTAACCACAGGAGAACTACTTTTTTTTTTCCTTTTTTTTTTTTACTGAATCAGTCACTGCCTATCATTTCAGTTAGAAATGTTGAGAGTGTACCTATCAATCACAGAATCCAGTCAGTTAAAATCCAATACAATGAGTCCAGAGGAGGCCACCAAGATGCTCAGAGGGCAGCTCTGCTATGAGGACAGGCTGAGAGAGTTGGGGCTCTGCAACCTGGAGAAGAGAAGGCTTCCAGGATCTGAAGTGGGCTACAGGAGGGCTAGGGAGGGACTATTGACAAGGTCTTGTGATGACAGGAGGAGGAGGAATGGGTTTGAACTGGCAGAGAGGAGATTGAAACTGAATGTTAGGAGGAAGTTCCTTGCAGTGGGGGTGGTGAGACACTGGCACAGGTTGCCCAGGGAGGTTGTGGAGCACAGAATCACAGAATGGGGTTTTCAATCATTTTCTGTGATCCTGTGCTCCACAGCCTCCCTGGAGGTGTTTAAGACCAAGTTGGATGTGGCCTTGAGTGACCTGTTCTAGTGGGAGGTGTCCCTGCCTATGGCAGGGGGTTAGAACTGGATGAGCTTTAAGGTCCCTTCTAACCTAAACCATTCTGTGATTCTGTGGTATGAGCTGGAAGGGATCTGCAAAGGTCATCCAGCCCAACCTCCTCTGCAGTCAGCAGGGGCATCCTCAGAGTTACCAAGAGTCCTGTTGAACCTCGACTTGAATATTTCCAGGGATGGGACCCCTCTGCCTGTGAAGGAGATACCAAAACTAGGTCATCTCTAAGTAGGTGAGCTCTTTTTGTTGTGAAATAATTCATCTCTTACAGGTGTTAGCAATATAATCCAGTTAGCTTGTCTCTTTTGAAAGTGCAAACAAGTGTAATGCTGCCCTTAAACTCTCTCTTCCTGTCTCTTCCTTGAACCTATCAGTAGTTCACCAGTGACATGGGCAATTTCTGCTGTCTCTCTACATCAGAGACCAAGACCATGAGCAATCTGCCAGCAAATAATCCTGTTCTTGCAAACAAGGTGATTTTATTTTATTAAGCCTGAGCAGTTGTGTTGAGGCAAGTGTCAAAAAAAAACTCCTTCACATAGTTCTCTACTCTAGTGAGTGCTCTGTGATACTGTGGATGCTGTGACTGCAAGGCCCTTTTGGGCAGAAATGAGCCAGAGTTCCAGGTTATGGGGTTGTTGCCAGAGCAGTGGAGGAACCTGGTTACCTTTTCCAGTTTTCCTTATGAAAATGCTATATGTCATCATTTCCTTGTGACAGTTGTGGGATACAGAGCAGCTTCTTTGCAAAGCAGTATGAGCTTGAAAAAGAGGAGACTCAGGGGAGACCTCATTGCTGTCTACAGCTCCCAGAAGGGACGTTGTGGAGAGGTTGCTGTTGGGCTCTGCTCAAAGGGAACTGGAGACAGAACAAGGGGGAATGGCCTCAAGTTGAGGCTGGGGAGGTTTAGGTTGGACATTAGGAAAAAGTTTTTCATGGAAAGAGTGGTCAGGGAGTGGAATGAGCTGCCCAGGGAGGTGGTGGAGTCCCCCAGCCTGGCTGTGTTTAAGGGTGATTTGGATGTGGTGCTTGGGGCTCCTTTTTAAGGTGAATCCTGTAGGGTAGGGTTCTGGGTTGGACTTGGTGACCCTGAGGGGCTTTGCCAACCTGTATGTGTCTGTGATTCTGACCTTGAAGCAATCGGGGCACCATTGCCAACTCCCCACATGCAGGCTTACATCTCTACTGCTACCCTGCTCTGCATCTCCCAGCAACTTAATCTCTGCCTTCTAAGCACCTTAGAATCCTGGAAGAGCTTAGATTGGAATGGACCTCAGAGATCCAGGGCTATGGTTTAAGGTGAATCTTGTGGAGCAGGGTTCGAGGTTGGACTTGGTGATGCTGAGGGGCTTTGCCAGCCTGAATGTTTCTGTGCTTCTGATTCTGTGAGCTGACTCATGAAGCAATTTTTAAAACTATCTTGTTGAAGATCCAGGAAACAGAAGGTATGTCAGTGTTTATCTGCACTTGCTAATGATTTCCCAGTAAGGGAGGAAGAGGAGGAGAAATCCACGCTGGGAAATTCTTCCTGAAATGGGTGTGCTTAGGCATGCAGGAGTTATCCCAGAGCAGTTTCATGGGGAGCAGAAATCAGTTCTTCAGGCAAGTGCTTCTTTGATGTGGACAGCCTTATGGATTGTGCAGGCTCTTTACGTAGGGAACTGAAATACACACCTCAGGTTTCTTAATGTGCTTTGCTTCTTCCTGTTGCACTCTTAACAGTTCTGCCAGAGTAAAAGCAAACAAAGTCACAGAGGAAGAATTTTATGATCTCCATTACTGCTTTTTATTGCTGGCTTAGTTGATTTTCTCCGCTTGCTAATACTTTCCAAGTTGTGAGCATCCAAGTGAGCGTTGCGTGTGTGTCTCCATACACACACCCTCCTTCCTCAGTGGCTGTGGTGAAAAACCTGCAGTGAATCACAGCATACTCACTACCTACTTCAGCAGTTAGCCATACCCATATTGCTTGGCAGTTCAAAGCATCACTAAGCCCTGCTTTCCCTGCCAAAATACTAACAAGCTGGGAATTAAAAGCCAAGCTCTCAGTGTCTCACAAATGAATGAAACCACTGTCTTGTAGTCTGTGCCTTGGAGAGAGCTGTTACTTGGAGATCAACATGGGATGGCTGGTAGGAGCCTCGGGTTAATGTTGCTTGCTTAGTGCAGTTAATCATTGCTTTATCAACCAGTAACCTTCTATTAAAGTGTGGTCCCGAAGGTAATGCTACAGGAATGCCTGAGGGAAGTTCCAAACTGTTTGTTTGTGACTGTTACTGGTTACAAAGAGTGTTTGTGCATTCTCGATGGGGATTTAAGAGTTCAGGCAGTTCCTCTTTCAGCTCCAGCAGTTTGCTGTAAGAATATAATTCAGAAAGGTGCAACAGCAGAATGAAGAAATTAATGCACAGTCCTAGTACTTGAAGAGGAACAAAGGAGTTAACTTCTTTATTTTTTTCTGGTTTTGGTCAATGTCTAACTGCATATACTTAAAGTAAATTTTTGGCTACTGGAATGGGCTGCCCAGGGAGGTGGTGGAGTCACCATCCCTGGAGGTGTTCAAGGCACGTTTGGACATGGCACTTGGTGCCGTGATCTAGTCTTGAGGGCTGTGGTGATGAGTTGGACGATGATCTTTGAGGTCTCTTCCAACCCTGGTGTGATACTGTGATAAATTGCCTTTTAGCATAGAATGCTAGAATGACTTAGGTTGGAAGGGACCTCAGAGATCATCTACTCCAACCTCCCTGCCATGGGCAGGGACACTTCTCAGCTAGACTTGGCCTCCTCCAGCCTGGCCTGCAACACCCTGTGTAGTGCCTTGCAAGATACTGTCCCCATTTCTTCAGCAGGAAACCACCAGCAGGATGGATAAAAGAGACTTTAAGCAATGAATCTTATGAAAACCGAGTGTAAAACTGCTGTGGAGGTGTTCAGGTGATGCTGTCCTGCTGCAGATGAGAGGGAGGTTGGTTGTACAAAGCCTTAGCCCTCCAGTGCTGTCTGTTTCCTGGCTAATTTACGCACTGCAATTGATTTCCCAGCCCGTAACTGGTTTTGCTGTTGTGATTCTGTGCTTGCAATTGCACTTTGAACTCGGCAGGTTGGCTCAGGCTGTGAGATTCCCTTATTATGGATGCTTTCCCAACGGGGAGGGCACAGGGGCAGAGTCTCCTCTGTCTGGTAAAACAGGAGGAGGCAGTCGGTGTTGCCGTGCTTGCGTGAGGCGGTGTGTGCATAGCTGCAACCTTTCCTGGTGTGCTAACCAAATGATGGCCTAAGGTGCCCTGATGACTTTGATTTAGCTAATAAAAACTCCTGTGCAGCATTTAATAAGCTAAAGCCCAACCTGGGCATTTTCTCCTTTTGACATTTAATCCACTTTAGCTGCTCTTTCCAGGTGTGCTCCGTAGATCAGATTCATCCCTGTGGATGAATCTACTGAGTAGATTTCTCCCCAGAGCAGTAAATCAGCCTGTAGAAAAGTGCAGACAACCCAAAAGGGCTTGGCAGAGACTTGCTGCCACATTTGGGTTTCATCAGTTGGCCATCATCTACTTGTGGTGCTTTTGCTCCTTTTAAAAGACCTTGGTGTAAGGGAGTTCACAGCTAATTTGAAATCTGTCCAGGAGGGATTGTGTTTAAGATGAATATAGATGACTTGAGGCCAATTTCAAGGTTTGGGATATGGTGATGGACAGCAGATAACAACTTTATGGATAAAACAAATAGCAGGATGTTAGCAAACACAATTCAGCAGCAGTTACTCTTAGATGGTGCTGGATGTCCCTGTGAACTTGGTGTGATCTTGGTGCCCTGGGTGCTCCCGAAGCAGAACTCTGCTGTGGGCCACTGAGGGCAAGACTGCTATGGGAGGGCAGTGCCTGCCTCTTGCTTGGCCGGCAAGGTAGAGGATGGTTTCCATCCCCCTCAGTGAAGGTGCTGTGATGTCTTGGGTGTTGGGACCTCCAGCAGGCTATACTTTCCCTTGCAGCTGGTGACGACTCCTTCTTCCCTCTCTTTCAGGAGCCGAGCGTTGTGACCTGCCCTGCTCTTCCCTGCTTGGTGTGGGAACAACCTGAAGGATATCTTGGAGCTGCCTGTACTGCTTCATGCAGTTCAAGTAAGATTAAATCTTTTGGCAGCTCTTTCAGGCACAAGTGAGAGCTGAGGTGAGGGGTTTAGGGCAGCGGGTTTGCCCAGCTTATGTGTCTGGCAGCAGGGGGGAATGCTGATATCAAAGCACATGATAAGCAATTTCAGCAAGTTGTTTTGCCAGAAAAGAGGCAAAAAGAGATGTGTGGTTTCTTCCCTTGCATCAGTCATTTGTGGTGGTGTAAACCAGCACTTGACACGTAGAGCATCAGCTGGTTTTCCATGTTGTTTTCAGACAGGGCTTTCATGCCCCTGCAACAGCCACGTGGGGCAGTCCATCCCTACAGCCTGAGGATTTCGGTGGGAGCTGGTCAGGATCAGAGCTTTGGTCCATGGGGCTCAGGTTCTGCCAGCTGCTGGTTCTGTGTGCCTGCTGGTTGGCACCATGACCTGGAATGGTTGTGGTGTTGAAGCTTCTGAACTTGTCTTCTTGTTAACACCAGCTTCTTGGTGTGGTGAACCAGACCAGGGGATGGATCTGACCTAGAAGTGAATATGTTGCAGCACCGACAGTGGCTTTTCTGACTCATGAAGTTACACCCATTCTCTCCAAAAAGACTTGAATTTGCAGAAACTGTTAGCCTGAAGCAAAGAAACTGCCGGGGCCTTTGCTTGGAAATGGATGCTTGCTGTGTTTGGACTGAGGAAAACCACTGCAAGCTGCCCCTTTTCTGCTCCCACTGTCTGTAACCTGTTTACCTCCTGCAGTGTCTCACTTTTGCCAAGGTCTTGCCTGAGAAAAGCAGAGCTTTAACAACACCGGAGCCAAATCATTTGGTGTTTCTAATCTGTAGCAGCAGCTGGGTGGATTAATCATAAACTGCTGTTACTGGAGGGAGACAAGTCTTTATTGTGAGGACTTGGCTTTCCTTTTCTCGGTGGTGTTGGGGAATTGCACCTATGTTCAGAGTTGGAGAAAGGAAGGAAGCTTTTGGCAAAGTTCTGAACGAAACCTGCTTTATTGGGGATCAACAAGTGGCTGCCTGACAATTGGTGTCTGAGTTCATCAGCATTGTCGATGCTCATTAGCCACAAGTGTGGGGCTGTGTTCCAAGGAGGATGCATGACACCACTTGCCACGTAAGAGAAGCAATTTGTGGCTTCATTTGTTCCATAGCTTCTTACCTTGCTGCTTGTAATGGTGAGTTTCCAGTGGGCAGTGCTTGCTGCTGAGGAACGTGCCAGACCCCTCCTGGGGGTGACTAAGGGGGAATGACTTCTTGCATGGCAGCAGCAGAGGAATCTCTGGGGAGACCCAGCACAGGCACTAAGAGCTTCTCACCTGATTTGCCTGGGAACCAGGCTCTGCTTCACATCTGATTTCTGGGTGTGCCTTCTCTGAAGAATCTGGAGTGGGGGAAAGACCAAATTGAAGATTAAGAGCAGCATTCTCATACCCTTTCCTTTTGCTGCCTGCTGGTGTAGCATTTCCATAATTGTGCTTGTAATGATAGTCTTTTCATTTCATTCATGTAGTGGTTACTACTTAATGAACTTCCTGTTAATGAGCTCTGTAACATTGAAAATAGCTGCATAACTTGGGGAGAAAAAGAACCCCAAGCAACCCAGCAGAAACCAAAGCCCTGTAACAGAGCAGTGTATTTCCAGTCCCCACGCTTAATCCTGTGTTATAATTGCAGAGGGTTGCCTGGCTGGCGAACAGCTGCACAGCGTGGGCTCTTGGTTCTGCATAGCTGCTTGTCCCCAAGCTGGGGTAGTAAATGATTTACTGAAGAGGCTGGGACATGTGAGCACTTAACCCCTTCGGTTCCTGAGGGACCAGTCTGAAAAACCACTTTGTAAAGGCAGTTTAAAGAAGGTATTTGAGGTACGAAGTGGAGCGTCTGTTTGCAAAGTTTGGGTTTGAGCCTGAGCTAGGTGCAGAAAGGCTTGAAGCCAGAAGATGGGGTCATGGAGTTGGGGAGAAACCCAACTTGTTTGGATTTTTCTTATTTGATCCTGTCATTTGAAAGTCAGATTGCAAAGAGTGTTCTCCCTTAAGCAGATTTTGAGCTGTAATACTTTGTTGCTTGGGGTTTTACATGTTGTTGGGCATTACCTGGATGCATAGTGTCCTGGGAACAGAGCTGCTGTTGTCTTTTTCTTCCCTGGGGATGAAGTCCTCCATTGCTAGGTGGATGATGTGTGCTGTTTGAGACTGTCATGCCTCCGAGGAGATGCTCTGGTGAACATGAGGTGAGGCACTGGAACAAGTTGCCCAGGGAGGTTGTGGCTACTGGTTGTTGCCCTGGAGGTGTTCAAGGCCAGGTTGGAGGAGGCCTTGAGTGACCTGTGCTAGTGGGAGGTGTCCCTGCCTATGCAGGGAGTTGGAACTGGATGATCCTTGAGGTCCCTTCCAACCTTACAGTTCTTTGATTCTGTATCCTGTGAGTATCCAAAACATTTGTTAGGAGAGAATGTTTTCCCACAGGTTTGTGATCTGAAGGAATAGGAACACTTAGAAACAATGATGAATTTTGCATTGGCAGATGTGGTTGTGCTGTGCCACAGGGAGTGGGGTTTGCACCGGTTTTCCACTTGGAAACCTGAAGTTTCTGATGAAGTTTTCCTCTTCTGAAGTGTCAGGCAGGCTTTCCCCGAGTAAGTCTGTGATGCCTAAAGCTGCAGAACACCAACATTTGCATCAGGGGGCCTAAAGGCAGAAGTAACTCTGATATGTTCTGCAGGGAGGAAAAGCACATTTGGGCACTGAAGCTGCTCTGACCACAATGAGAGTGCAGGTGTCTCTTGCATCTTGGTCTTGGTGCCAGTTTTTCCGACTCTACCTGTTTGTTTTAACAGTTAAGCTTTGCATGTACTTAAGGAGTTATCCAGTGTGTATTTTACTGGCTTGCAGATGCCAGTAATAATGTTTGGCAGTGTGAAAACATGCAGAGTGCTTTGAGCCTCATGACTTGTTTTCTACTCAGAAGCTGTGTTTTTGGGAGAGCAGTGTTCTTTCTATTTGGGGTTTGGGGGCACAGGGAGAAGCAAGACCTTATCGCTCAGCTCCAGGGCTTGGGGGTGTTGTTTCCTCTGCTGAAACCAGAGTTGCTCAATGTAGTTCCTAGAGCCACACAGCCCTGAGAGCCATGAGAAGAGTGAGGTGGAGAAGGCTGTTTTTAGGATGCACTGCTGTTGTCAAGGCTTGCTCAAATCAGTAATTAAGAGGCTTTACTTTCTCCCCCTGTACATGCCCCCAGGCACTTGGGTGCTGATGACAGCTATCCATGTGTCTATGCTGTTTTATTCACTAGGGTTTATTACTCCTCAAATCTTTTTCATCCCCTTCCCACTGTTCTTCACCTATGCATCTGAAGATGCTCAGAGGGCTGGAGCACCTCTCCTATAAGCACAGTCTGTGAAAGTTGGGGCTCTGCAGCCTGGACAAGAGAAAGCTTCCCGGAGACCTTGGAATAACCTTCCAGGATCTGAAGGGAACCTACAGAAGGGCTGTGAGAGCCTTGCAATGACAGGGTGAGGAGGAATGGGTTTGAACTGGCAGAGGGGAGATTGAAACTGGATGTTAGGAGGAAGTTGTTTGCAGTGAGGGTGGTGAGACACTGGCACAGGTTGCCCACGGAGGTTGTGGAGCACAGAATCACCCAATGTGATCTTCAATCTTGGATCACATTCTGTGCTTCTGTGCTCCACAACCTCCCTGGAGGTGTTTAGGATCAGGCTGGATGAAGCCTTGAGTGACCTGTTCTAGTGGGAGGTGTCCCTGGTTATGGCAGGGCATTAGAACTAGATGAGATTTGAGATCCCTTCCAACCTAAACCATTCTGTGATCTGGAGACACTGTTCATCCCATGTGATGCATCTGCTTGCAGAATCCACTGGCAGCTTTGATGCTTTGGCTGACCAGCTTGGGGCCCTTTGGGAGGGACTCCATTCCTGCAGAAAATTCTGGTTTTACTTGCCTTCTGAAAACTGAACAATTTTCCAGAGCTTCCTATCTGAGTCCATAATCACCCTTGCAAACCTGACCTGGTTACCACCGAGAACTTCCCCAATAACTTACTGCCAAAATGTCATAGAATGGTAAGGTTGGAAGGGACCTCAAGGATCATCTAGTTCCAACCCCCTGCCATAGGCAGGGACACCTCCCACTAGCACAGCTCACTCAAGGCCTCATCCAATCTGGCCTTGAACACCTCCAGGGAGGGAGCAGCCACAACCTCCCTGGGCAACCTGTTCCAGTGCCTCACCACCCTCACTGTAAAGAACTTCCTCCTAACATCCAGTCTAAATCTCCCCTCTGCCAGTTTAAACCCATTGTCCCTTGTCCTGTCATTGCAGGACCTTGTAAATAATCCTTCCCCAGCCTTCCTGTAGGCCCCCTTCAGATACTGGAAGGCTACTATCAGGTCCCCTCGAAGCCTTAATGTGTATGCAGAGGACAAAGTACTTGGGTGTATTCAAAGGACGAAGTGTATCAGAAGGCACCAAGCCTTTGAAGAGGCATCCAGAATGCCTGCAAAGGCTTTTTGGAGGTTAGTAATTGAGCCTGGGATAAATGTCTCCTGTGTATGTGAAACAGCTGGCCCAGAACCTGTTGGAGGGCTTGATTTGAGTATAAACATACGTGGGCTTTTGTGTCCGTGCTGCACTTTAATTCAAGCTGACTGCTGGATCTTAACTTTATTAGGATGTAGCTACTTGAACTGGAGATGTGCTCTGTGATTTTTATTTTATTACAGCAGCACGATAGCTCCTTTGGAAATGCTCTTTGGGCTTTATGGATTGGTGTCTTTTAGATGTTGTTTGCTGTTGGGGGTGGGGGGGAACCTGGCAAGTGAGGGTGAGGTTGCATCTTGTCACAAGTGAATTGGAGGACAATATGCTTGTATTGTTAAATGGGAAATTAATCAGCCTGTGTTGATGACCCTTGGACATGGACAAAAGGTTGCTCTTTATGTTGCACAAATAGATTCCGGACACAGGAAAGAGGCTTATGACAAGAGGATGAGATCAGTTTGTATAATTAGAGCTGGCTAATAATCTTTTTACTCTCTGGTTTTCCAACTTTTACAGTATCTATCTTTATTGGAAGTTGGGCATGTGGACTGCAGAGTGAGAGCCACTGTGATTGGAGTTTTGCCTTTTATCTGCTAAGGGGAGCAGGGAAACCAGATGTGTACATTTGAGGGAGGTGCTGCCTTCCTCTGCTGGGTGTGAGGAATGATGCTGCTTTTATTTGCTCTGCACAGTATCATGTCCCTCTAGGCTTTGGGCAACAAATTTAATAATCCATTATTTTCTTAATTTTTTTTTTTTTTGACAGTTACAAGGTTGATAAAGTGCAAATAATGAAACAGTCCTGAAGCTAGGGGCATTTGGGTAGGGATTCATGTCTGGGGTAAGAGAGGGCTGGCAGAGCTGGGTATGGAACTGCATCATGGAAGAGGCTTAAGCTTCTTTTAGTAGCCTTCCAGTATCTGAAGGGGACCTACAGGAAGGCTGGGGAGGGACTGTTGACATGGGCTTGTAATGACAGGACAAGGGGCAGTGGGTTTGAACTGGCAGAGGGAAGATTTAGACTGGATGTTAGGAGGAAGTTGTTTGCAGTGAGGGTGGTGAGACACTGGCACAGGTTGCCCAGGGAGGTTGTGGCTGCTCCCTCCCTGGAGCTGTTCAAGGCCAGGTTGGAGGAGGTCTTGAGTGACCTGTGCTTGTGGGAGGTGTCCCTGCCTATGGCAGGGGGTTGGAGCTGCATCATCCTTGAGGTCCCTTCCAACTTTACCATTCAATGATTGTTTGTTTTTTTTTTTTAATGCATATGTGCATTTGCCTGCCTGTACCTTAGCTTTATGTTAAGCTTCATTGTTTTGACATAAATTTGGGGAAGGGAAATAGCATGGCCTGGGGATGGGCTGGAGCAGCAGTGTGTACAGCCTCTGGGCAGCCCAGAAACAGCATTGGACCAGTTCCTGCTGCCAGGAAGCTGAGCTACATTAAGCAAAACAAGTTAATCTATATCCAGAGCATTTTATTAAATCATCACTCAATTAAATCAGTGATGCTCTGTTAGCCTTTGTTGCAGCTAGGCTCCCAGCCCTTCTGCTGCTGCATAACCTGCAAGTTGTTCAGCTGTAGCAACTCCCAGACTTGTGTTTGCAGTGTGAGTGCAGCCCAGACAGCTAACCGAGTCCTGGGCTGCAGCAGGGCAAGGGAGGGGATTCTGCCCCTTTGCTCTGCCCTCCTCAGACCCCACCTGCAGTCCTATGTGCAGTTCTGGAGCCCTCAGCACAGGAAGGACATGGAAGTGTTGGAGCGGGTCCAGAGGAGGCCACCAAGATGCTGAGAGGGCTGGAGCAGCTCTGCTGTAAGGACAGGCTGAGAGAGTTGAGGCTCTGCAGCCTGGAGAGGAGAAGGCTTCCAGGAGACCTTAGAGTAGCCTTCCAGTATTTGAAGGGAGCCTACAGGAAGGCTGTGGAGGGACTATTGACAAGGTCTTGCAATGCCANTGGAAGTGAAGCCTGTGGTACTGAGGCTCTGATTCGGCAATTGAATATGTTCTTGTGCATTTTTTTTTTTTTTTTCTTTCTCTAGGGGAAGGGCTTCACAAAGTTCCTTTTCTTCTTCTTGCAGTGAAAGCAATCTCTGTGTCTGGGCTTCCTGAGGGTGGCTTGCTGGGTTACCTCTGTGCCTTCGGGGCAAGGCAGTGGTAGAGCCAGGCCAGCTTAAAATACCTTTAAACCTCCTTTCCATCCTTTGCAGCCAAGAGAAACTCCTGTGCATCTGCAAGTAACTGTTAGCATATGGCTTTGTCTGCAGGCAGGATGCAGCTGGGAAGCAGTATCACCTGTGGAATACTGAATGAGGGGTAGCCTTTTTCAGGCAATCCATTTAGTGGCAAAACACAACCTGCAAGTTACATAAATTCAGGTGATCATACACAAATATCTGTTGGTTGGGTTTGGTTTGTTGTTTTTTTTTTCAGTTCTAAACTCAGCTGTGACAGTAAATAGAGTGCTGCAGCATGCTGGCAGTTTGCTTGCTGCCACAAGTCTGAAGTGTGGTTTCTTGTTTCCTCACCTCCTCTCCTTTCCACGGTTGATGGCTTTTGCTGGTGGTATCGCTTTCTTAGGTGTCTGCAACATACATTTGGGATGGTTTCCTGCAGTTTCTTATTTCTGACCATAGAATCAACCAGGTTGGAAGAGACCTCCAAGCTCACCCAGCCCAACCTAGCACCCAGCCCTAGCCAACCAACCAGACCATGGCACTAAGTGCCCCAGCCAGGCTTTGCTTCAACACCTCCAGGGATGGCAACTCCACCACCTCCCTGGGCAGCTCGTTCTAATACCAATCACTCTGTCAAGAGCTTCCTTATAACATCCAGCCTAGACCTCCCCTGGCACAGCTTGAGGCTGTGTCCCCTCCTTCTGTTGCTGGGTGCCTGGCAGCAGAGCCCAACCCCACCTGGCTACAACCTCCCTTCAGGTAGCTGCAGACAGCAATGAGCTCTGCCCTGAGCCTCCTCTTCTGCAGGCTGCACACCCCCAGCTCCCTCAGCCTCTCCTCACAGGGCTGTGCTCCAGGCCCCTCCCCAGCCTTGCTGCCCTTCTCTGGGCACCTTCCAGCACCTCAACATCTCTCTTGAATTGAGGGGCCCAGAAGTGGACACAGCACTCAAGGTGTGGCCTGAGCAGTGCTGAGCCCAGGGGCAGAAGAATCTCCCTGTTCCTGCTGGCCACACTACTCCTGAGCCAGGTCAGGATGCCATTGGCTCTGCTGCCCACCTGGGCACACTGCTGCCTCATCTTGAGCTCCTCTCTCCCGGCACCCCCAGGTCCCTCTCTGCCTGGCTACTGTCCAGCCACTGTGTCCCCAGCCTGTAGCACTGCTTGGGTTTGTTGAGGCCAAAGTGTAGAACCCTGCACTTAGCCTTGTTCAATCTCATCTCCTTGGTGCCTCTGCCCACCCATCCAGCCTGCCCAGGTCCCTCTGAAGAGCCTTCCTACTCTGCAACAGATGGACAAACCATGCATTGGTCTAGCTATAAGGAAAATCATCTTGCATTCAGTATGATGCCTGAAAGGATCTTTGATCTTCAGAATTATTTTGATCACTGCAGTTGCAGCTACTCTAAATAGAGCAATTCTCTAAATGCATTGTCAAAGAACTGGGCTGTGGGTTCTTCTGCTGAAGCTCTTCATAGGTTTTGTCCTGGACTTTTTTTAGTCTCCTTTCACATGGCTTTTAAGGAGAGGGCACTAATATAGTAATTGGACTGCATGTTAATTTTATGGCATTCAGTGTGAATGAAGCTTGTGGGATGAAAATCTCTGACCCTTGCAGGAAGATAGGCAGGAGAAGCACCAAAAACCAAAATATATGCAGTAAAGCATCCTCCCAGAGAAGGGTCATGAGGATGAGCAGAGGGCTGGAGATGCTCTGCTGTGAGGAAAGACTGAGGCAGTTGGGCCTGCTCAGTCTGGAGAGGAGAAGGCTCCCAGGTGACCTTATTGTAGCCTTGCAGTACCTTAAGGGGGCTACAGGAAAGCTGGGGAGGGACTCTTTAGGCTGTCAGGTAGTGATAGGACTGGGGGGAATGGAACCAAGCTAGAAATGGGCAGATTCAGGGACTCTTTAGGCTGTCAGGTAGTGATAGAACTGGGGGGAATGGAACCAAGCTAGAAATGGGCAGATTCAGCCTGGATGTTAGGAAGAAGTTGTTCAGCATGAGGGTGGTGAGAGCCTGGCAGGGGGTGCCCAGGGAGGTGGTGGAAGCCTGATCCCTGGAGGTGTTTAAGGCCAGGCTGGATGAGGCTGTGGCCAGCCTGATCTAGTGTGAGGTGTCCCTGCCTATGACAGGAGGGTTGGAACTGACTGATCCTTGTGGTCCCTTCAAACCCTGACTGATTCTATGAAAGCTCCCCCAAATCATTGTTTCTGTCTGTTTTCAGACTTTTTTCTCTAGGTAAAAAAACAAAATGAACTTCAAAACCCCAAACCAAGAAAGGGCTTTTTTTCAGACAACTGTGATGTAACACAAAAAAGCAAGGGGACTGCTGAGTTGTCCAGTGCAGTAATGTCATACAGCAGTCAGGAGAAAAGGGGACTATTCCAGCTCAGTAATTCCCTTGACCCTAGGGGAGAACAACAGACTTGTGAAAGGCATTGCCATTTAAGTGCTCTCTGTAGGAAATTCATGGCTGCAGCAGGAATTCCTCTCTCTGTGGACACTTAGTCTCCTCTCCAGTCCTCCCCACTTGCTGTTTCCTCATTTTTATTTATCTTGTGTAGTTTTAGAGCAGGAACACTGTAGGACCTGAAACCAAATCCTTTTGCTATTTCTAAGCACCTCATAAATGAACATTTTGTAAAACCAGGAGTGTGGGGGGGTGCCCTGGAGGACACTCTGCTTTGCCGGATGAGGAGCGATGTGTTTTTGGAAGCTGGGTTTTATTTTTGTAGTGCAGCCCTACAGAAAGGAAGTCATGCAGCCCAGCAAGGCCAGTGGATGTGTGCTCCCTGGAAATCCCTGGATTTCTTTAGGTTCTATTACAGCTTATGAGCTGTTTGTCTAAAGGATGAGGAGCTGAGGATTGGCTCTAAGGCAGGTTGCCCCACAACGGGTGTGTTTATTGGTGGCAATGTACAAAAGAAGTTCTGTTTGTGGCTTGCTCTCTTACAGATATCTAGCAGAAATAGTGCTTTTGTAATTCCTGTGGGATATGAGTAGTGTGAACTACCTAGGGAAGCATTTCTGAGAGCTTTGGATCACAGAATCCAGGCTGGAAAAGCCCCTGTAAAGGGTTAGCCCTTCTGGGTTGGGAGAGTGGTCAGAACCTGACCCTCACGTTTGCTGGACCCCAGGTGTAGTGTTCAACCCACTCCCACTTCCTGTCTGGACCCCCCTATATAACCAGGGGAACTTACTGTTTTCTTCCCTTCTCCCTCTCCCACCTCGTGGGCAGCCTTTACCACGCGGTGGGCATCTCCTGGGGCCCCTGCCGTCCAGCCCGGTTGTACGTATACCTTTTGTACCTAGAATCATAGAATGGTAAGGTTGGAAGGGACCTCAAGGTTCACTTAGTTCCAACCCCCTGCCATAGGCAGGGACACCTCCCACTAGTACAGGTTACTCAAGGGTAGCCTTGTTACCCCTTCCCTATACCTATTTGTATCTTCCCTTCTGAATACTTCTCCTTTGTTTTTGAAGATCTCTCTTTTACCTTCCAAATCGTGGTCAGACTGTTCTGTGGGTGGCTTTACCCCTTCTGCCTTTTTTTGCCTCTCCCCTATCCAAAAAGGGGGGGGAGGAGGTTGGAGGGGGAAAGACATCCTATTATCATTATATTGGTTTCCCCTGAGAAGCTAAACTCCAAACCAGTACAGCCCCTCAGGATCACAGAGTCCAGCCTAGACCCCTACTCTACAAGGACGAGAAACACCCAGGTTGGCAAAACTCCTCAGGATCACAGAGTCCAACCTAGACCCCTACTCTACAAGGACGAGAAACACCCAGGTTGGCAAAGCTCCTCAGGATCACCAAGTCCAACCTAGACCCCTACTCTACAAGAATGAGAAACACCCAGGTTGGCAAAGCTCCTCAGGATCACCAAGTCCAACCTAGACCCCTACTCTACAAGAATGAGAAACACCCAGGTTGGCAAAGCTCCTCAGGATCACCAAGTCCAACCTAGACCCCTACTCTACAAGAATGAGAAACACCCAGGTTGGCAAAGCTCCTCAGGATCACCAAGTCCAACCTAGACCCCTACTCTACAAGAATGAGAAACACCCAGGTTGGCAAAGCTCCTCAGGATCACCAAGTCCAACCTAGACCCCTACTCTACAAGAATGAGAAACACCCAGGTTGGCAAAGCTCCTCAGGATCACCAAGTCCAACCTAGACCCCTACTCTACAAGAATGAGAAACACCCAGGTTGGCAAAGCTCCTCAGGATCACCAAGTCCAACCTAGACCCCTACTCTACAAGAATGAGAAACACCCAGGTTGGCAAAGCTCCTCAGGATCACCAAGTCCAACCTAGACCCCTACTCTACAAGAATGAGAAACATCCAGGTTGGCAAAGCTCCTCAGGATCACCAAGTCCAACCTAGACCCCTACTCTACAAGAATGAGAGACACCCAGGTTGGCAAAGCTCCTCAGGATCACCAAGTCCAACCTAGAACCCCACTCTACAAGATTCACCGTACACCATAGTCCTGGATCTCTGAGGTCCATTCCAACCTAAGTTCTTCTAGGATTCTGAGGTGCTTAGAAGGCAGAGATGAAGTTATTTGTTAAGAGCTGCAGAGCAGGGCAGCAGTAGAGATGTAAACCTGCATGTGGGGAGTTAGCAATGGTGCCCTGATTGCTTCAAAGACAGAATCACACAGAAACACCCAGGTTGGCAAAACCCCTCAGGATCACCAAGCCCAACCTAGATCCCTAACTCTACAAGATTCACCTTAAACCATAGCCTTAAGCATCACATCCAAACCACCCTTAAACACAACCTGGGTGGGAGACTCCACCACCTCCCTTGGCAGCTCATTCCAGTGCCACAAAGCTTAGTCCTTCCAAGGACTGAAGTCCTTGCAAACCAGTGTTGCAGGATGGTTTGGTACAGAGTGAATATTGTTGCATTTAAAAAACCAAACCAAACCAAACAAACAAAAACCAAAACCCCAAAAAAACCAGTGCTGTGGCTTGGTCCCCTTCACAGCTGAAAAGCCATCCTACTTTCTCTGCATTTCTGCTTATCTGTTTGAATGCTTTCTATGTGATTTGTATCTTCATGAAATTCTTCATGTGTGTTTTTGGCTGACCTTCCCTGCCCACAACCATAAGCTCTTTATGGCAAGGATTATTTTTGTTTCTTTGTTTTGGTCCAACTGGGAGTGCATGGTTACAGCCATGCAAGCACAGATCATTGTTTTGAAACTCAACTGCTAAAAAGAAAAAAAAACAAAAACAAAAGGTCAAGTGCTGAGATTCAGGTAGGGTTCAGCAAAGCTTAAACTTGATCTAAAACTGAAATGTACCTAAAAATCCTTTAAAATTCAATTAGAAAAAAATGAAAATCCTCTCTGAGGGTGATGGAAAAGGTTAGATGGGCTTCCCCAGACATACCAGATGGACTGCATGGCCTTTCTCCTCCTTCTTAGTGCAGCTCTGGTCAGTTCTTAGAGGTGAGAGTGGTCTTCCACATTTCTGCCTGTGCTGTAGCTCTCCTCAGTGGAATTTAAAAATCCCTCAACAGACGTCTCTAAAGCTAAGGTCTTGAGAATGGCACAATGTTTACTTTACTTGCCTGCATAATCTTTGCATGGTGTGTGCAGATGAGCAGTTTGGAGTGGATGCAGGGAAGCATGCAACAGCTAGGTGATTAAACCAGCATAGAGAATCAGAGAATCACAGAATGGTTTAGGTTGGAAGGGACCTCAATGCTCAGCCAGGTCCAACCCCTTGCCATAGGCAGGGACACCTCTCACTAGAACAGGTCCCTCAAGGCCTCATCCAGCCTGGTCCTAAACACCTCCAAGGAGGTTGTGGAGAACAGAATGTGATCAAAGATTGAAGATCACATTCTGTGCTCTACAACCTCCCTGGGCAACCTGTTCCAGTGTCTCACCACCCTCACTGCAAACAACTTCTTCCTAACATCCAGTCTAAATCTCCCCTCTGCCAGTTCAAACCTATTCTTCCCCCTCCTGTCATTACAAGACCTTGTTAATAGTCCCTCCTCACCCCTTCTGTAGGCCCCCTTCAGATCCTGGGAGACCACTCCAAGGTCTCCTGGAAACCTTCTCTTCTTCAGGATGCAGAGCCCCAAGTCTCTCAGCCTGTCCTCATAGCAGAGCTGCTGCAGCCCTCTCAGCATTTTCGTGGCCTCCTCTGGACCCACTCCAACAGTTCCATGTCCTTCCTGTGCTGAGGGCTCCAGAACTGCACACAGGACTCCAGGTGGGGTCTGAGGAGAGCAGAGCAAAGGAGCAGAATCCCCTCTCTTGCCCTGCTGTCCACACTGCTCTTGCTGCAGCCCAGGACTCGGTTGCTGTCTGGGCTGCATGTGCACACTGCAGGCTCATGTTGAGCTTTTCATCACCCCAGGTAGTTCATGTGCAGTCAGATCCTGATCTCACTCTACTCTGTGATATCTGACAGAGGAACTTCTAGCTGGCCAGAAAAACAAATTGCTTTCTGGGGTCAGAACAGGCTTAAGCTTGAAGGATGTGCTCCTCAAATACAGGGGAAAACACAGTTTAGCCTTTTCCTCCTTCCCCTCATGTTTATACTTTCAGTAGTCCAAGTTACCCTGATGAATCTTGGTTTGATTCTGAGCCTTTTGTTTTCCCTTTTTCTTACTTTATTAAAGTTTCAAAAAGTTTTCTAGAGGCTGCTCCCTACCTCCCCACTGGTTGGAGAAGTTCACTTGTCCAGCAACCTAAATTTAGTCCTTTGGTGACGCAGAGGAGTTGTTCAGCCTTATCTGTCACTTGGTTATTCTCATCTGTTTTAGCCAAAGCACTTCCTGGCACGATAAAATAAGCTGCCTGCCCCCTTACAAACCAGATTTACATCCCTTGAAATATTGGACTGGCATCTGCCCATGGCAGGGGGGTTGGAATTAGATGATCCCTTCCAACCCTGACTGATTCTGTGATTATTAAATGAGGAATCATTTTGAGTTACTGATGTAAGGGCCAACCAGTAAGAGAAGTGGTGGTGAGGGGAAATGAAAAATCTTCCTGCAGGAAATATTTCCAGGATTTTTGTTTTCTTCTCTGACAGGTGTTCATCAGTGTCACTTTCTGCACAGCATCAGCAGCAGCAGTGAAATTTCCTTTGCAAAAACCCAAAGCAAACAACAACCAAACCAACCACTCAAATTCAAACCAACCAAACAAAACCACCCCAAGCAGCAAAGCAAAACAAACCCCAACAAAAAACTGGTCAGGAGTTTGAACTCCTAGGCCTCCTTTTTCTCCCCTAATAGGTGTCAATGCTCTCCCTTCCTCACATACCAAGTATTTACTTCTTTTGGATTCTGTGACTTGTGGCACTTTCATTACAACCAAACCAACAGAGAAAGAGGTTACCTAGTTGGGATTTTTAATACCCACCCATTCCTTCCCTATCTGTCCATGTCCATCTCTTTCCATTTCTCTTTTTGCTCAGCTGCTCTCAGACATCTGTAATGAAAGTGCTGGAGCAGGTCAAAATGCTCAGGACATTTGTTGGAAGGCAGAGACCAGAGGATGCCATCTCACTTTATTACTTGAATCTAAATACTCTTGAGGGCACCATGTCCTGCACCTGGTGTTTCTTTGATACCTTCAGTGCAGACAGCACAGGAAAGCTCTTTTTTTGCTGATTTCCACCAGTGGTCTTAAAAGGAACAATTCAGTTCAGCTGTTCCGTAAAGGGATGATGAAAAACTTCACCAGAGGAGCTTGAGCAGTGTTTGCATCAGCTAAAATGCCTTGAGTGTGTGAGGTGTGATGTAGCAGCTTCTCACTCTGAGTAAAGCTGGCAGGGTAGGACATTGTGATGGAGCACAGGAGCTGTGGTTTCTCCTTGTTCTGAAGGTGCAATGGGTGGCAGGTGCTAGACTGGCATCTGGTACGAAAATTGTGAAGCCAGGAAGGGGGCTCACAGCTGATGGAGTCCTACAGCACTGCAACCCAGTGTGACAAAAAGAAGAGTTAGGTTTGATGTGGTACAAGTCCCTCTGAGACCTTGCTGGAAAGAGCAGAGAATACCCTGGTGAGCATGGGAAGCTGACTGGTGCCCCATGGGCTTGCCAAAGCAAACAGCAGTGGTTGAAATCCAAGTATGATCTCCTTGAGTTTATTTGCTTTCTGTGTGAACATAGACAGGATTTGCTTTCAGATCACAGGATTTACCATGCCAGTATCATAACTGTGATAGAGAAGAGCTAAAGCTTCTAAATAACAAAAGAGGCAGGAGTTTGTTTGAGTTAGAATCACTTCCTTTTCTCAGAGTAAACTCCTGAGAAACTGAAATAGCTGATAAACATTAAAAAAAAAAAGGAAAGGTAAAAGAAAGGGAGAGCTGAGAGAAACCTGAGTAGGATGTGTGCGTTGCCTGTGGTGTCTTGGGCAGATACAAACTTGTCATGATGTTTTCCTGACCTTCTCATGTGACAGCCTTTTAATTGCACCTTATCCAAAGAAGGCCAGGTGTGGTATTGCTAGTGTAGAGTGATGGCTAAATTTTGGGGCTTAGGGGTAAGCCTAACAGTTGATGCAAAAGCAGAAGTATAGATTGTTTTTTAAAGGTTTATCACACTCCCTTTTATCAACAAAAAGTTGTTGAGCTACTTGTCAAGACTTAAAAGATGTGGTGAGACAACAGTGCTTTGTGTTAACTCCTGTGCTGCCTGCCAGTGCCTGAAGAGATCCTACAGCAAGGCTGCAAAGAGACTTTCCTGAGGGTGTCTAGAGACAGGCCAAGGGGGAATGGTTTGAAGCTGAGGCAGAGCAGGGCTAGACTGGAGCTGAGGAAGAAGTTGTTCAGTAGGAGGGTGGTGAGATTCTGGAATAGGCTGCCTGGGAAGGCTCCTCCCTAGGGGTATTCAAGGCCAGGTAGGATGAAGCCTTGAGCATCCAAGTCTAGTTCAGAGATGTCCCTGCCCATGGTGGGGAGATCAGAGTAGATGATCTTTGAGATCCCTTCCAACCTAAACCATTTTATGAACTTCCTCTAAGCATTATCATTTGAGACACAACTGTTCTGATTCTGTGCTGTAGTTGTTTGGAGATTTGTTTGTTTGTTTTGAAGTCCTATCCAAATACTGCCAGAATCGTGTGTTGGAGAAGAGGTCTTAATTTTGCTTTTAGAAGGAATTTGGCTGTTACAATGAGACTTTGTAAAAATCCAAATACAAAGTTACATTCAAAGGGAGTTTTCCCACCTGTGATTTAATTTCATAGAATCACAGAATGGTAAGGTTGGAAGGAACCTCAAGGATCATCCAGTTCCAACCCCCTGCCATAGGCAGGGACACCTCCCACTAGCACAGCTCACTCAAGATCTCCTCCAGCCTGGCCTTGAACACCTCCAGGGAGGGAGCAGCCACAACCTCCCTGGGCAACCTGTGCCAGTGTCTCACCACCCTCACTGCAAACAACTTCCTCCTAACATCCACTTTCAATCTCCCCTCTGCCAGTTCAAACCCATTGCCCCTTGTTCTGTCATTGCAAGTCCCTCTCCAGCCTTCCTGCAGCCCCCTTCAGATCCTGGAAGGCTACTCCAAGCTCTCCTGGAAGCCTTCTCTTCTCCAGGCTGCAGAGCCCCAACTCTCTCAGCCTGTCCTCACAGCAGAGCTACTGCAGCCCTCTGAGCATCTTGGTGGCCTCCTCTGGACCTGCTCCAACAGTTCCATGTCCTTCCTATCCTGGGGGCTCCAGAACTGCACACAGGACTCCAGATGGGGTCTGACAAGAGCAGAGCAAAGGGGCAGAATCCCGTCCCTTGCCCTGCTGCCCACACTGCTCTTGCTGCAGCCCAGCACACAGTTGCTGTCTGGGCTGCACTCACACTGCAGGCTCAGGTTGAGCTTTTCATCAACCCAGACCCCCAGGGCCTGTTCCTCAGGGTTACTCTCAGCCATTCCCCATCCAGCCTGGAGCTGTGCTTGGGATTGTGCCTACCCAGATGCAGGACCTTACACTTGGCCTTGTTGAATGTCCTGCGGTTGGCCTGGGCACACCTCTGCAGCCTGTCCAGGTCCCTCTGGATGGATCCCTGCCCTCCAGCAAGCTGACTGTGGCACACAGCTTGATGCCATCAGCAAACTTGCTCAAGGTGCTCTTGATTTCCATTTGCTACAATAAGATGGATAACATTTTGGTACCCCCATTCAAGATGCCAGGGTTTGAAATAGGAAAATGAGGATTCAGAAGGTTGTGTGGGGGATTAGCAGGTTTTGTGTGGTTTGGTTTTGTTTCCTTTTGAGCCCTCATTAGGACTGGAGTAGCAAGAGCATGATGTAGGGCACATGTGAGGGTTATTTACAGTTTATGGAGCTCACCTGCCCAAGTGATAGGCACTTCTCCAAGTCCCCTGTGTTCTCCAAGTCTCTCTGAGAGCTGAGAATGCAGTGAAAACTATCAAGCATAACCATGAGAGGCTTCTTAATGCTGTAAAGAAAATCTCAAGGTAAAAAATAGGTTTGAATTGGGCTAGATTAAAAACCTGCAAAATATTTGTTCATCCACTGTCTGCTTCTGAGGACTTTTTGCAGAGGGACTGTTTTGAAGAGCAAGCTTGGCAGGTAACTCAGGCATTTGAAAGCAACCAGTGCAAAAGAGTTCTCTGTCAAATAAAGAGAGCCTGTGAGGGAGCAAAGCTAGCTGGAGTCAGCTAAGAAAATCTAGGCTGTGGTTTAATTTCTGTCTCACTAAAGGCAAACTGTGGGATTTGGAAGGAACTAAGTATGAACCAGATTCTGTGGGGGGTGTGTGTGTGAAAAGCAGAGTGGGATTTCATCTCTGCTCAAAAGGGTTTGAAGTATTTGCAGAGCATTCCCAGCACTGCAGACAGGAGCAAGAGCAGAAATTCCATTTTTAATTGTTTTGCATTCCTTCATCTTAGGCTCCTGGACTGCTTAATACAAATGTTAGATGAAAACTTAAGAGAGCTTTTGTGCAGGGTGAATGTTTGCCACTGCAGTGGAGAAACTGATGCAAGTGGAATTCTGGGTCAATTGATTTCAAAGCTCAATGCAAATAACTTCCACCAGGTTTTACAGAGCTTGCAGGGACTAACCTGGGAGATGAAGGTTTCTTCACCTTGGTAGGATGAATCAGTGTAGTTATTGCCAACCTTCCTGATGGCTCAGATGAGGAACACTTTGCTCTCCCAGGCATTTGAGACTTGGTTTTGCTTAATGTGATTATGAATGAAAAATAGATCTTTGTTGATCCTGTAGAAAACAGAAAATCATTGTGCAGAAGTGACGGTTGGAAAAAAGTAATGGATGAGTCCTAAAACAGCTTCTGAAGTGCCAAAGATGTTATGGAAAGTATCCTAAACTTGTCTTTTCTCTTTTGTTTCAGTGTTCTGAGGTCATGAAACTTAATCCACAGCAAGCTCCATTATATGTGAGTACAAAATTCAAGCATTTGTGTTTTGTTGGTTTCTTTTTTTTCCTACTTTTTCACTTAAAATGCTTTTTGCTACCACTTTTCTTGGAGAATCTGCTCCCTTTCTCTTTGCCCCCCAGAGATGTTATTTGTATGAATTCAGTTGCAAATGCTCAGTGATCATGCTCAGGTAAGCTCCTTTCTTTCCAGCAGAGAGTTTTCAAGAAGTTTTGGGGCAGGTAGTGCTCTCACCCTGCAGGCAGCTCCTGCTTTTATGTATTCTATTTTTTTCCCCTCCCAAAAGCGTTCTCAAGTGCATGGCTGTGCTCCTGTGACTTGATGTGTTGAGAGGCTGTGAGTGAAGAAATTGCTTGTGTGGAAAAGAGAGCATCCCAGTGTGCAGTGCTTGCCCACTGTGATGTTTTTTTCTGGTCAGAGTTTTAAACGTGGCAGGGAGGAACTAGAAGCAGCCAACGGCTGTGCCGTGCTGTGCAGTAAGTGCTGCTGCAGGGACTGGTTTACATCAGCCTCCTGGAAGCTTGTAACCTCCATGGCTATGTTAATAAGGAACAAGCTTCCTCTCCCTCTTGAATAGCAGCTTTGTTGCAGAACATGGGGACTGTCAAATGAGGCTTGGATTTGTGGGGGTGTCTGCATGTGTGTTCCAGTGGTGCCAAAGCTGCCAGCCAGGTTTGTAACCGTTTGCTTTCCGCATCCCGAGTAGGGTTAGCTGCTGAAGCCTTCCTCTGCTTACAGCTCTGCCCACAGACCTCGTTAAAAAGGGCAGAGCTGGATGCAAGGGTGGAAAATTTGGAAGGGAAAATTGCTTGCAAATGTGGAAAGGAAGGAGAAATGATCAGGGCTGGTGACAGACCAGTGTCTTGGAAAGGGTTGTGTACTGTGAGCAATGGATCACATTGACCTTTAATGCTATGGAAGCTTTTACATTTTGCCTAGCAGCTGGAAGCTTGTATTGGAATTTATTCTCTACTTGCTTTACCAAGTCTTGTGCTTGAACCAAGGTTAAAACACTTTGTAGTGTGGCCTGACTTTGAGAGGGTGTCTTCCCTGGGCTCCACCATCAATATGCTGTGTTTTAGAATCACAGAGTGGTTTGGGTTGGAAGGGACCTCCAAATCTCATCTAGTCCAACCTCCCTGTAGTCAGCAGGGAAATCCTCTACTGGATCAGGTTGCCCAGAGCCTTGTCAAACCTGACCTTGATTCATCTCCAGGGATGGAGCCTCAAATAGCTACTCAAGCAACCTATTCCAGTGTTCCACTACCCTCCTGGTGCAGAACTTGTTCCTAACATCCCATCTAACTCTCTCCCAATTTCAAACCATTGCCCCTTTTCTTATCACTGCAGGCCTGTGGAAACAGTCCCTCTGCAGCCTTCTTGTAGGACCCTTTTGGGTACTGGAAAAGCTCCCTTCAGGTACTGAATTGGAAGCAAATGTTGCCTGAATTTTGTTATGCTACAAACCTGCTAAATTAACCTTGACTGGGAAGAAACTTCATTTAAACTTAGGACATTTTAATAGAGAATGGGATTAACCCATTCTGAATTAACCTTGACTGGGAAGAAACTTAATTTAAACTTAGGGCACTTCATAGAGAATGGGACATAATAAAAGAGAGTGAAACAAACTGAAAAAGACATGTGTGGTGCTGTGGTAGAAACACTTGAATGGTACAAAGCAGGCTGAAGTTATCCTTACGTCTCTTGACCAGTGTCATGACTTAACTGGTGTGGAAACTTTGTTCTCCCAGTCTTATCTTCTGCCTGAGTTTGTTTTCCCGCTGTTGTGTGTGGGTTTGTATTTCATGTGGCACACTGGAGAGCTGTACTTAAATGTCCTCATCCCCACATGACAATGAGGAGGACTGGGCTGAGGTCAAATGTAGCCCAGTGTAAAGCAGTGATTGTGTGGTGCAGTGCAGCGCTGCTTTACCATGCAAATAAGTCAATGACAGCATTATTAGTACATCACACTCAGGTTTTTTTTCTTTCTCCTGGCCAGGTTTGTATGCAAATCAGCATACCTTTCAAAACAGATTTTGGTTACTTAAGGAAAAGGCAGAGGGAAGGGCAAAAAGAAACTCAAGGGTCTTGAAAAATCGTTACCCAGCACAGGAAGGACATGGAAGTGTTGGAGCAGGTCCAGAGGAGGCCACCAAGATGCTGAGAGGGCTGCAGCAGCTCTGCTGTGAGGACAGGCTGAGAGAGTTGGGGCTCTGCATTCTGCAGAAGAGAAGGCTTCCAGGAGACCTTGGAGTGGTCTTCCAGTATCTGAAGGGGGCTGCAGGAAGGCTGGGGAAGGACTTATTGACAAGGTCTTGCAGGACAAGGGGAATGGGTTTGAAGTGGCAGAGGTTAGATTGAAACTGGATGTCAGGAGGAAGTTGTTTGCAGTGAGGGTGGTGAGACACTGGCACAGGTTGCCCAGGGAGGTTGTGGCTGCTCCCTCCCTGGAGGTGTTCAAGGCCAGGCTGGAGGAGGCCTTGAGTGAGCTGTGCTAGTGGGAGGTGTCCCTGCCTATGGCAGGGGGTTGGAAGTGGATGATCCTTGAGGTCCCTTCCAACCTTACCATTCTATGATTCTATGAAAGGTCTGTTCTGGGTGGTGGAACACTCCAACAGATTGACCAAGGAGTACTTGAGGCCCATCCCTGAAGATACTGAAGGTCAGGCTGACAAGGCTCTGGGCAACCTGATCTAGTGTAAGATGTCCCTGCTCACTGTAGAGGAGGTTGGACTGGATGACCTTTGGAGGTCCCTTCCAACCCAAACCATTCTGTGATAATTCTGTGATGATGTGTGCTCTTAACAGAGGGGTAGAGGTTCTTGTATTACTCAAGTCAGTGTAGATGAACAGAGAGAAGAGCACTGGCTACATCCTTCTTGATACTTTCTTTTTAATTCTTGGCCTTCTATTTGCCCCCCCCCCTGTAAAAATCACCCACCCTGCCCCTGCTGAGCTTGTCACCACCAGGAGGTCCCAGCCTGTCATGGTGACACTACTGGCCTTTGTAGTAGATTGGGATAAGGAGCAGAACATCAGTGTGTCATGATTGTGTGATAAAGTTTGTCCATTTAAGCACTGCCTGATTGCTCTTTGGTCAGTGAGGTGGCTGCAGGTTTGAGCTTTCCTCTGCAGACAAGCAGCCCCTGGGCTTACTCAGTTGGTCCCTCTGAGAGCCATCCTATCTTTCACCCAGAGCTGTTTGCAACCTGCTCTTAACACTTTAAAGAGCTCTTCTGATCCAGAGCTTGGTGCTGCTCATAGCAGCACAGTCATGGGGCACAGGAGCCAGTGCCAGGAGAGATAGGGCAGCAAAGTGTTCCTCAATATAGCATGAGGAAGGTTCACTGTGGCATGATACCGTTAATACTGGGCCTTAAACGGGCTGGAGGACAAGCAGCTGTCCCACAGTCACCATGTCATTGCCTTCACAAAGAGCAGTGCTGCTTTGCAGAGTCTGAGGCCTCACTTTGTGCTGTCAGGTTGGAATAAAGGTGTTCAACCTGCTTCCTCCTCCTGCAGGTTTCTGATCAGTGGTACCACTAATCGTGCTGCCAACAGTGATGTTCTGAAGAAGCAGGGTGGTAGTGGGGAAGTCATTGATAAGGTCTTCTGTAGTTCACATAGCTGTTCTAACAAAGGTTTGAGTGCTCAATATTACAGCAGCAGTATTAAACTTCATGATCACAGGATGTTAGGGGCTGGAAGGGACCCGAAGAAATCAGGTCCAACCCCCCTGCCAGAGCAGGACCAGACAACCCAGCTCAGAGCACACAGCAACACATCCAGACAGGCCTTGAAAGGCTCCAGAGGAGATTCCACAACCTCTCTGGGCAGCCTGTGCCACTGCTCTGGGACCCTTACACTCAAGAAGTTCCCCCTTGTGTTGAGCTGGAACCTCCTGTGCTGCAGCTTCCATCCATTGCTCCCTGTCCTATCCCAGGCAGCAGTGAGCAGAGCCTCACACCCCCTCCTGACCCCCAACCCTCAGAGATTTAGAAGCATTTATTAGATCCCCTCTCAGTCTTTTCTTCTCCAGACTAAGCAGCCCCAGGTCCCTCAGCCTCTCCCCACCAGGCAGTGCTCCAGTCCCCTCATCATCCTCATAGCCTTCCACTCAACTCTCTCCAGTAGATCCCTGTCCCTCTTCAACTGGGGAGGCCAAAACTGAAGGCAATACTCAAGATGGGGTCTCACCAGGGCAGAGTAGATACAAGCTTGACTGATGCACAGTTGTCTCCAGAGCTATAACCAGCATAGCATGGGGAGAGTTTTAACAATGAGCTTCATCTCTCAGCTTTTTCACTAGCACAAGGTTCCAAAAAGCAACTACTGATTGACTGGATTGAACATACCTGATTTATGTTGCTGCTGTTCTCGTGGGCTCTTTTCTTCCCTGGGTCTGATTAAATGGCTCATGCTTTACACAGCCTTTGATACAGCTGCAGATGTTCCCTGCAAAAGGAGCTTTGCAGTACAAAGTCCTGAAGTTACATTGATGTCTTCAGGTGCATTTTACTACAAGGTATGTTTTTTAAAAAAAAAAAAAAAGCCTGTGTGCTGGAGAGTCCTTTGCCTGCCTCAGACTGTACTGATACATCAGTACTGCATTGAATCTGAAACAGGCTCTGTCCACATCCCTTCTGCATTTCAGTGCTGTCCTATCCATACAGGAACTCCTGCTGGGCATAGCACAGAGAATAAAGGGGTATCTCTAACCTTATTTCTGGTCTGCCTGGGGCTTTGTGCTCAGCAAACCTGGCATCTCAAAGCTGAAAAACCAATTCTGTTTGTTGGGAGGCTTGTGGAATTGTTTGGTTGATAGGAGGAGGGAAGTCAGGAGCTTCAGTTTGGTTTGCTTGTGGTCAATACTTGCCATGACCTCGCTGCTCATCCTGTTTTTGTATCTATACCAACAAAAGTCAGTACTTCTGCTTCAGTATTGCTAGGCACTTCCCAGCTATTGTCAGCTTGTTATTGGAATATCCAGGTCATCAAGGAGCATGTGGATAGGAAAAAAAAGACTAGGAATGCTCAGTGCAGGTGTGGCAAAGGACCTTGTTTATTGCTGTGATTCATAAAGTTCTCTGTTTATAAATTAGTCACCTTGCAAAAGTGCAGGCAAGGGAAAGAAAGTGGCCAAGAGCTTTGTAAAGTGCTGATCTTTTACAAATGTTATCATTAATTGAGAGACCAGCAGTGTGTGATTGTGCTGCTTTTGTGCTGGAAAGGGGATGATTTTCTTTGTATTAGCTACTAGCATGGGACTGTGTCTTGGATTTGTGGTGGAAACAGTGTTGATAATCATAGAATGGGAAGGGATCTTAAAGATCATCTAGTTCCAACCCCCTGCCATAGGCAGGGACACCTCCCACTAGCACAGCTCACTCAAGGCCTCATCCAGCCTGGCCTTGAACACCTCCCTGGGCAACCTGTGCCAGTGTCTCACCACCCTCACTGCAAACAATTTCCTCCTAACATCCACTTTCAATCTCCCCTCTGCCAGTTCAGACCCATTGCCCCTCGTCCTGACATTACAAGACCTTGTCAATAGTCCCTCCCCAGCCTTCCTGTAGCCCCCTTCAGATCCTGGAAGGCCACTCCAAGGTCTCCTGGAAACTTTCTCTTCTTGAGGCTGCAGAGCCCCAACTCTCTCAACCTGTCCTCAGAGCACAGCTACTGCAGCCCTCTGATCATCTTGGTGGCCTCCTCTGGACTGGCTCCATGCCCTTCCTGTCCTGGGGGCTCCAGAACTGCACACAGGACTGCAGGTGGGGTCTGAGGAGAGCAGAGCCAAGGGGCAGAATCCCCTCCCTTGCCCTGCTGCCCACACTGCTCTTGCTGCAGCCCAGCACACAGTTGCTGTCTGGGCTGCACTCACACTGCAGCCTCATGTTGAGCTTTTCATCACCCCAGACTCTCAGGTCCTTTCCCTCAGATGAAGAAATCCTTCCTCATAATGAAGAGATGTTTTTGGTAGTGCTGAACAGCGCTTACATAAAGGCCTTTTCTGCTCCTTACCCCACCACTGAGTAGGCAGTGGGGCACAAGAAGTTGGGAGGGGGCACAGTTGGGAAAGCTGACCCCACCTGACCATTGGGATGTTCCCTCTGAGGTCCTGCTCAGCAGTGCAACTGGAGGCAATCTTGGCCAAGGGGCACTGGTCAGCTGGTAGTGAGGATTTGTTTTCATTTGCATCACCTTGGGCTTCATTTCTGTCTTTGGTATCTTAATTTTATTACAGTTCATTGTACTTTTTATTTCAGTTACTCAGCTGTTCCTTTCTTAACCCCCAGCTTTTCTCACTTTTTACCCTTCCAGTTCTCTCCCCTCCCATCCTGCTGCTGGGGGTGGACCAGTGAGCAAGCCACTGTGTGGTGCTTAATTTGCTTGCTGAGGTTAAACCACCACAATTCCACATGAGATTTAATTACAGGAGGATCAAGGATCACAAACTGTGTCCTTATTTCTGACCAGACTTTTAGTAAATGTAAAGTGTGTCTCTGGGAATGATCAAGGTTGAGTCTTTAGCCACATACAGTGTCCTGAAAAATCATCCCTCCAAAGTGATCCCTCCAGTGGCTCCTGGTTGCAGCCTCTGCTAGCTGCAGCATCTTTGTAATGTTATTGATCGTTCTTCTGAGCCAGTCCCATCCCCTGCTACTCTGAAATCAATGTTGGGCATGTCTTTTAGAAGTGTAAGCTGAGAGTATTGGTTCTGAACGTGTTGGGAAAGGACTGGGGTGACATGCAGGGTACAAGCAGTGTCATCTCTTGATTGCTTCCAAGGCTACAGCCTTAGATCTGCCTTTAAGACAGGAATGCTTTTTCATGCTGATAATAATCAGTGGGTGTGAAGTGGAAAAGATTAGCAGCTGCAGAAGGATGATGTATTACTGCAAACTTTCCTTTTTCCTTTTTGATTGAAAGGAACAAACTTGTTCTAAATCACAGCACTCCTCCTCTGCCTGGTTTGTCTAAGGTGTGCCCACTGTTATTTGGAGTGACAAACCCAAATGTGTCATAACCCATGATTGCATGGGAGGGCAAACACTTAATTGATAAAAATGCTCCCATTGACTTTGGTCTTTAATCAGGTCTTGTGGATGGAGTCTCTTGTATAAACTGCTGCTTAGGAGCTGTATCACCTGCAGTGTTTCTCCAGGAGAGTTTTGATAGAGATGAGAGCTCCCACTTCCAAGCCGAAATGGTGTGCAGCTTAATGAAGTATGAACTTCAAAAGCATCAGAAGGAATGCATTGACCCTCTTTTAATATAACCTGGGGTTTGGGTACAGTAGGTCCTCGCTTTTGTTAATAAATTAACTACTGCACATTTCCCAATGTGTCCTGCTTGAAAATGAGAAGGATAATATTTATAAGATTATTTTTTTTCCCTCCCACTCACATACTTCATGCAGAAAGATGCCCTTCTGAGGTGCACTGTGTACTCCTGAGAAAACCAGTTGCAGTGACCTCTGATATTCATAGTTTAACAGCAAAAAAAAAAAAACAACAACCCAATCCATCTCTTTGGATCAAATATTAAAATATTAAACAAAAGAAGTTCATAATGCAGACACAGTGACAGCAGTGTTTGTCTCAGGTGCTGTGTGGTTCCCCATGCCCCTGAGTGCAGGAAGGTGTTCTGTGGGCATGCCTGTTACCATGGCTGAAACCATCTCAGGTGTGATTTCTGCAGTGTTCTGTGGTAGGTAATTAATGATCTTCAGGCATCTCTCCCAAGAGGACATAATGAAATAACTTCATAATCCTGCAGTAAAATGTTGTTGTGAGACCGGCAGCTGTGATTTAGTTATTTTTCTACTAAAGCTGAATTTGTTTGCTTAGTGGCATCTATGGTGACAAAGGCCACTGGAATGCCTGAATAGCTGAGATCAATCCAGCAGAAAAAGTAGAACATACCTCACATGCTTTTGATGTGGGAATTTCTCAGGAAAATCACTGTACCAGCAGCCCTGTCTTGCTCTTGAGGTCCTTAGGCAAGGGGAGAACCAGCCTTGATGTTTAGTTCAGCTCTGTGCTGAGAGGATCTGATAAATCCCTTGGCTGTTACTTGTGGGGTATTTGATTTCTTCTTAATGATAAACTGGTTTTCTGCCCCACCTTCAAAATGTCTTTTGAACTATGAATGAGTGGCAGGCCTCTGAGCACCTTTTACAAATAAAAGCTTTGCTTGTACTGCTGTGGAAGAACCTGCTTCTTGGTTTGAAAATCGGTTGGGGCGCCTCAATAAACTGATCTTGGGAGAGGAGCACGGTGCAGCTTGTCTGGTTCTGCTTTCATTCTGCAGGCAAAATAGTTTCTTTGCTAAACTTTGCTTGACCTCATCCTTTTAGTTTTTGTCACTTAGGCGCTTGATGCAGATTCTTTTAATCCTCCACTTCCCAGTTTCTCACCTGCATCACGGAAGAAGCCATCCCATATGTTGAAATGGGCACCTGGCTGCTGCTGCCTGAGCTCAACACCATTCTGTGCTGCTTCTCAGTCCTGGCATCAGCTCATAGGCTGGACTTGATGATCTCATAGGTCTTTTCCAACCTCAGTGATCCTGTGATTCTGTACCTAACTGAAGACTTGAAGTTGCACAGTTTGGTTGTCATGAGGCCAGACACTTCACTTGCTTAGCATTATTCTCTAGCAAGCTGCTTCTCAGTCCTGGGTACCTAACCAAAGACTTGAGGTTGCACAGTTTGGTTGTCATGAGGCCATGCACTTGACCTGTTCAGCACCATTCTCTGGCAAGCTGCTTCTCAGTCCTGGGTACCTAACCAAAGACTTGAGGTTGCACAGTTTGGTTGTCATGAGGCCATGCACTTGACCTGTTCAGCACCATTCTCTGGCAAGCTGTTTCTTAGTCCTGGGTACCTAACTGAAGACTTGAGGTTGCACAGTTTGGTTGTCATGAGGCCATACACTTGACCTGTTCAGCACCATTCTCTGGCAAACTGCTTCTTAGTCCTGGGTACCTAACTGAAGACTTGAGGTTGCACAGTTTGGTCATCATGAGGCCAGACACTTGACTTGCTCCTCATAATTGAGGCCCATACTAGCCTGTGAGATCTGCATAGGACTCCTTGTGGAGTCACTTCTGTGTATTTACTGGAGACAGCTTTAGCAGAAGTCAGAAGAGACTTCCTGACCATCAGCTTCACCTTCCTCCAGGGTAAGGCATCGATTAAAGTGCAGCTCAAAGGCCCTTTCTCAACCCTTCTTCCTTACTATCTGAAGCTAAAAGTGCTGGTGATTTGGGTTCAAAGCCCTCCTCTCCTAATTACCTATTTGATCTTTTCTTCTGTGATCCTGTTTTGTGAGTATGAATGTGCTGGTAAACAGTAAATGGTCTGGCTTAGTCTGGAGCACTCGTCTGGAGTTCTTCCCTTAAGTCACCACTACTTTGCAGCATTGTTCCCTCCTTTGCTTTCCCATGTATGTCAGTCTTAGTCTGCTGTTTTGGGGAGCTGTTAGATTGCTGCAGCCTGTTTCTGAAACTGCAGAAGGAATTCTTATATTGTCAAGTTAAACTTAGTTAAAATTGGGTGTAATGATGTATGTATATGTCTTGGGCTCTGAATTTTCTTGTGGTAGCTGATGAGCTGGTTAATATGTGGAAAGATGCTAGAGGTAATGTTCCATCCCCAGTGCTGGCTGCCAGCATTGCTTCCCCTCCTCTTGGGCAATGAATCACAGAATGGTAGGGGTTGAAGATCAGGACTTAATGTTTAAGAGAAAGAAAACACACTTCAACTGCTCTGTGGAATGTATTGATACAGCTCATAAATATCCTTCTGTTACCTTCAGAATGAACAAACAAATTTCCCCTCTCATTCATCACGATAAAGCATATCCCTGCTTTATTTTCTGTAGCAAAGTGCCCACAATCGTTTTGAGGCAGTTCAGACAGCCAAGCTGATGTGTGAGTAGTGGCTGTCAAGGTGCTGATCACAGAATGTTAGTGGTTGGAAGGGACTTTCAGAGACCAAGTCCAACTCCCCTGCCAAAGCTGAGTCACCTAGGGCAGGTCACACAGGAACACAACCAGGTGAGTTTTGAAAGTCTCCTGAGGAGACTCCACAACCTCTCTGTTGTTCCAGTGCTCTGTCACCCTCACCATACACCAGTGTCTCCTCACATTGAGCTGGAACCTCCTGTGTTCCAGCTCGTACCCCTTGTCCTGTTACTGGGCACCACCAACGAGAGCCTGGCATCTTCATCCTGACACCCACCTCGCAGATGCTTAAGAGACACTGATTAGGTCCTCTCTCAACCTTCTCTTCTCCAGACCAAACAGCCCCAAGTCTCTCAGTCTCTCTTCATTGCAGGGATGCTCCAGTCCCCCGATCACCCTCCTAGCTCTCCATTGAACTCTCTCCAGCTGATCCCTGTCTCTCCTGAATTAGGGAGCCCCAAACCGGACTCCATACTCCAGCTGTCATCTCACTAGTGCAGAGCAGAGGAAGAGGAGAACCTCCCTAGATCCTCTGGCCCCGTTTTGACGAAGCAGGACACTTTTAAAGAACCTTTCAGATCTGCCCTCTTCCTTCAGTGCCCCCTCTGCTGCTGGAGGTTGCGTTGCGTGCGGGGTGCGCAGACGCTGGTCCTGTGCCCCGCTGAGGAGAGCAGCCGCAGGTTGCGCTGCGGTGGCAGAAGCGGCGGTGCGGAGTGCGCGCTGTGCACTGCCACCTAGTGGCAGCTCTGCGGCAGGACGCACTCCCAGCTGCTGCCGCTGTCTTTGGAAACTTGCTGCTAAGCTTCGTCAGTTTCGGCTCGCTAGTGCTGGTGCTTTCGGCAGGTACTTCAGCAAGATAATGCTTAGAACGGGTTCTAGTCTTTAAAGGCAGAAAAACAAATATTGGCACTTTATGTGCCTCTATCACTGCAGTAGCTCCAAGTGCTCTAGTTGTGAGATACTTAAAGACTGATGAGGATATTTCGCAGCTGGTCGGAAAATGAGGAGTCTGAAATGTACTGAGCTGTGTCTCTTGGAGTTTTGCTGTACTGTAGTAGAGGAAACTGAAGTAGCAGGAACACTGCATCCTTCTCTCATGTCTTTGGGTGTTACTGTTCAAACCTGATATGTGTGTGTGTATATATATATACACACGTAAACTTGTATATACACACACACACATATATGTGTATATGCTTCAATGGAATTCATAGAATGGTTTAGGTTGGAAGGGACTTGAACAATCATCTAGTTCCAACCTCCCAACCATGAGCAGGGACACCTTCTACTAGAATGGGTCATTCAAGGCCCCATCCAAACTGACCTTGAATACCTGCAGGGAGGGGACATCCACAGCCTCCCTGGGCCATCTGTGCCAGTGTCTCCCTACCCTCACTGTAAAGAACTTCCTCCTAACATCCAGTCTAAATTTGTCCACCTCAAGCTTCAATCCATTCCCTCTCATCCTATCACTACAAACCCTTGTACAAAATCCCTTCCTGGCTTTCTTGCATTTCCCTTCAGGTACTGGAAGGCTGCTTTAAAGTCTCCTTGGAACCTTCTTTTCTCCAGGCTGAACAGACCCAACTCTCAGCTTGGCCCCACAGGGGAGGTTCTCCAACCCTCTGATCGTCTTTGTATCTGCCACTGGACTTGCTCCAGTAATTCAATGTCCCTCTTATGTTGGTGCCTGAGAACTGGGTATGGTGCTCCAGGTGGGGTCTCATGAGAGCAGAGTAGAGGGGCAGAATCACCACTCCCCTCTTCCTGGTAACACTTTTAATGTAGCCCAGAATGTGGTTGTCCTGGGCTGCAAGCACACATTGCCAGGTCATGTTGAGATTTTCATCAACTCCCCCC
>VWZE01016974.1:64534-82692 GCA_013396675.1 Eubucco bourcierii
GGATGGGATCTGGCTAGGGCTGAGTAGAAGGGGAGCAGGGCAGGACACATGCTTCTTAATGCTCCCCAGTTTACTATTGGCCTTCTGGGCCACCAGGGCTTCTGTATTGGGTTGGGCTGAGCTGGACCTAATTCTCTTCAAGGAATTTATGATGAGAGAGGCAATTTTAGGCTGCCCTCCCAATTCTGTGAGCTCTGGATACATGGTGGGATGTGTGTGTGTGTGAAAACTGTTCAGAGTATGTGCTCATGTTTGTCAGCCTTGGCCTGATTTCACCATATTAAGTTGCTGTTTTGAATATACCCTTGAGAATTCTACAGATCTCTTCCCAGAGCTGTGCTTAATGTATTTCCTAACTGGTTGGCTGACTGGGATGCTGAGAGGCATGATACAGCTGAGTCGCCTATTGGAAAACTAGGATGGGCCTCAAGTTGTATGGAAAGAGTGTATGACCAGGGAGCAGGAGCCTTGCAGGGAAAGAAGTTTTTCTTCTGTGTGATGCAAGTGCAAACCTAACTTTTTTTCTTGTCCTTTTTCCTAGGGTGACTCTGTTATTACAGTGCAGCTGACTGATGAAGATAAAGTTGAAGAGGATGTAGTGTTTTATTTGGTCTTCACTGGGTCAACTGTCCAGCACTGCACAAGCACAAGGAAGATTAATCCTGGGAGCCTGGAGACAATTTCTCCTGGTAAACAGTTGTCTGTCTTTGTATGTCAGAGTATCAGTCTCTGAGATTTGGTAACATAAAGTGGACTTAAGTGTGATCATAGAATCATAGAATGGTAAGGTTGGAAGGGACCTCAAGGATCCTCTATTTCCAACCCCCTGCCATAGGCAGGGACACCTCCCACTAGCACAGCTCACTCAAGGCCTCCTCCAACCTGGCCTTGAACACCTCTAGGGAGGAAGCAGCCACAACCTCCCTGGGCAACCTGTGCCAGTGTCTCACCACCCTCACTGCGAAGAACTTCCTCCTAACATCCAGTTTCAGTCTCCCCTCTACCAGTTCAAACCCATTCCCCTTGTCCTGGCATTACAAGCCCTTGTCAATAGTCCCTCCCCAGCCTTCCTGTAGGCCCCTCCAGATCCTGGAAGGCTACTGTAAGGTCTCCTGGAAGCCTTCTCTTCTCCAGGCTGCGGAGCCCCAACTCTCTCAATCTGTCCTCATAGGAGAGCTGCTCCAACCCTCTGGAGTGATGTTGTTGTTTGTCTTCCACATTTACACATTCATGGAGAGCAGAATGTGTGTGTGGATGATTGCCTTTACCTTTTAAAAATCTCTCGCTTGGGTTGGACTTAGGTGACAGGATAAGGGCTAATGGGTTCAAGCTTGAGAAGAACAGATTCAGATTGAATGTTAGGAACAAATTCTGCATGATGAGGGTGGTAGAGCACTGGAACAGATTGCCCTGGGAAGTATTTGAGGCCCTTTCCCTGAAGACATTCAGGGTGAGGTTTGAGGGTCCCTGGGTGAACTGGTCCAGTGGGGATGACCCTGCTGGCTGCAGGGGGCCAGACCAGATGACCTCTAGAGGTCCTTTCTGTCCTGGACCATTCTATGGCTGAGATAGCAGTAATCTAATGGGCAGCTGTGGGATTCTATTATAGCAAATGGTTTATGTGCACATATGAGAGTAAGGTTAGGTGGGTCTTAGAAAGAAGTTCTTCAGTATGAGGGTGGGGGCACCCTGGAACAGATTACCCAGGAAGTTGTCACTGCCTCCTCTCTGGCGTTCATAGAATCACAGAATGGTAAGATTGGAAGGGACCTCAAGAATCATCTAGTTCCAACCCCCTGCCATAGGTAGGGACACCTCCCACTAGTACAGGTTACTCAAGACCTCAGGCCAGGCTGGATGAGGCCTTGAGCAGCTGAGTCTAGTTGAAAGGTGTCCCTGCCCGTGGTGGGGAGGGTGGAGTGGGTGATCCCTTAAGGTTCTTTCCAGCCTGAGCCATTCTATGACTATATGGCATAGGAAAAAACTTTCAGACATGAACAAAACCAAGGAGGACACTTGGCCAGGTTAGAGCTGCTCTTCTCCAAATGGTGTACAACCTGGGAAGCCCTGGGCTCTGCTTAACTCAGTGAGGTTCCTTGCTGTCCTCCTAGTGAAATGCAACCCTTTTCCCCTGAATCCTGTTGTGCAGACCAGCCCCTGCACAGAGCTCCTGAAGCTGTTGCAGTGGCAGGTGAGGTGTGGTGCTTGGTGGCATCCCTTGAGCGCTGCTGGTTCAGTCAGGGTGGGTTTTCAGACGGAAGCCTTCGTGCTGTTAAGGAAACAAAGCAGATCAGCACAGCATTTTCTTCTGGTGACTTCAGGACCGTGGGAATGGGCATGTTCCAGGCTGTGGTCCTTACCATTAACCTTTCTTTCTGACTTGTTGCTATGCAGCACGTTGGTACTAGTGTGAGAAGAATGCCTGACATTTTCACCAGACACTGCAGAGTGGGAGCCATCAAGTGTGTTTCTTGGGTTTACCTTTTTTATCTGTCTCAGGAGTGTTTTACCAGAGATGCTCGTGGAGTAAAATTTGGGCTGAGGACTTTTTCCTCCTGGGAACAAGTGGTTAAAAGTCAGCCACTGTGGGTTTGGTTTCGTGTCGGTGTGGGTTTTTTTTTTCCCATTTCCTTCTCTTTTTTTGTGCTGTTTGAGTAGAGTTGGCTTGGGAAGAGAAGTCTTTTTGCAGTGACTGAGGACTGGAGCCCTGTGCAATCAATTAGATGAGTGCCTATTTTCTCTCAGAGAAGGGAAAAGGGGTGACTCCTTCCCTGCTTTTGTCTGGCGGGCGTGGGGCTCTGCCAGCCTCTCTTGCAATGACCTCACCTCCCCCTCGGGACCGTGGCTGCGTCGCCAAGAAAGGAACTGAAAAGCTTCAGTGTTCCCCTGCAGCCCATGCGGGAACCAGCTCACTTGATGGGATTTCCGGGCGGGAGCGATGTTTTCCTATTGCCTCTGGCCCTGCCATCCTCAGAGCAGCCCAGGATGCAGCTGCCAGGCCGTACCCAGGGTGATGCTCTGGGCTCTGCCAGCCCAAATATAATGGAGTCGTTGGGAAGGGCTCCCTGGAGCTCTTTTTGTGGCTGTTAGTGGGAAATCCAACTCTGTTCATAGGGCAGAGAGAAAGGAGGGAATTGCTCTTGTTTGTTGCTTTATAATGGGCCTTTTTTTTTCTTTCTTGCTGTTTTTTCACTGGCTGGCATTTGCAGTCTTGCAGAGTAGGATGCCAGGTAGGGATGGGTGCTGTCCTAAAATACAGTTGTATTTTGTGCAAGCTTGACAAAGATTTAGTGGGCCTTTAGGAAAGTCCCTTTGCTCCCAGAAAGCACTGTCAGGGGCTGCAGTGCAAGGGAAGACCTCTGATGTAAAGCAGCCACTTGGCTTTCAACCCCTTCCATGCTTGGGCATTGTCTTGGAGAAACCACTTGAGCAAAAAGGACTTTAGGGGGTGCTGATAAGCAAATGGGAAAATCCTCCTATTGACACTGATGCATTTCTTCAGTGTTGCTTCAGCACTGGCTACTCTGATTTCAATAAAAGCATGACTTATTTCAAGCCAGCTCTTCCTCCTCCTCCTCCTCCCTCCCTTTCCTGAACTAAACAGTGAATCTGTAATCATGTGTTTACACTGTATATTCAGCCAGTTGCCTTGGAGATGGCTGTGGTGACTCAGAGCTGGTGTTATTTGACCTCACTGCAGGATTAGCCATGAAAAAGAGGCAGTGTGTGGGAGACCAGCCCTTGTTCAAATATCCAGGCCTGGGCACTTCCCAAATGCTCTGCAAGGAAACTCTTGCATGTAGCTTTTAGCCAAAATCTTACCCTTGGCTTCCAGCTTTGAGCATCTTCCTCTTGTCCCTGCAATGCAAGATGTGTTACCCATCCCTGGGAGTTCAGCTGCCCTTCAGGGACAGCTGAGGTGGATAAAGGAAGGGCTGACTGGCTCAAGGGCATACCAGAACTACCTACCTGCCTTAGACCTCCTTCAGGGACAGCTGAGGTGGATAAAGGAAGGGCTGACTGGCTCAAGGGCATACCAGAACTGCCTACCTGCCTTGAACCTCCTCTGCTTCCATTCTGCACTTGGAAGCTCTTCCTTCATCTTTATTCCAAGTCCTCAGTGTCATATCCTCCCCAGGAGACTTCAGATGAAGTCCATCAAGGCCTGAGGTGAAAGAGATAGCCATAATTCTGTTAAGGCTAATACAAAAATGAAACCACACATCATCTTCCATGACTTAGTCAGTAGTGTTGGTGATGTGTGGAGGTTAAAAACCCCCAGAAATTATTTGATTACTTCTGCTGCCAAAATGCAATAGAATGTTTTAGCAAAACTTCCAAGGGAAATTACATTAAAAAAAAAACCCCAAAACAAACCAAACCAAAAACCTAAACATCTCAACAGCATTTGATGGTTTTAGATGAGAAATTAAAGAAAATGGAATATAAGTTTAAAGTGTCAGATCACCTCCTAAATTCTCATTGTGTATGAAAATTCTCTGTATCCTGACTTCACTAAATAAAAGCTTACAACTGCAGAGTCAAATGACTGCAATTTACATAATTACTAGAGCAACCTTCCTCTTTCTAAGGCTGTCTTTATCATCACCCTCCAACACTGTAAGCTTTTATTGCTGTACATAAGGGGGGGCCAGATTATTTAACCTAAAGATGTGGCTTAATCTGGGTTCAGCAGCACTTGCTTAGAAGGTAGGGGTGGGGTGAGTATCCTGCCCTGCTTGACCATGCTAATTTAAGGGAGGTAATTTCCCTGTGTTAGAAACTGATTCTCATCTGAGCTGATCTGTCATAACTAGAAGTACCAGAATTGACATAACAAGAATTAGGCAGTGGATGATGCTTTGTGTGCTTCCAGAAGCTCTTTTACCAGGCTCAGGACAAATTAAGTTACCCAAATAAAGTTACCTTGTCCAACTAAGCTTCTGTTTACCTTTGTTAAAAGGTACCAAGGCCTTTGGATCATAAAATCATGGAATGTATTGAGTTGAAGAGACTCTTAAAGGTCCAACCCTCTTGCAGTAAGCAGGGACATTCCCAACCAGATCAGGTGGCTGAGAGTCCCATTAAGCCTAACCATGAATATCTCCAGGGATGTCTTCACTGCAAGACCACAGCATCATCATCTCCCTCTGTTGCTAGAGCAGCTTTTCTTCTGCTGGAATAAAACCCCTAAAAAAGGCTCAGATCACAATCTGGGAAACTAACCAAAGATGTGGAGATTCTTGCAGGAGAAAGCTTCCACAGCAAGCTGGTGTGCTGGGAGCTCAAGTATTTGTGTGGTGCATGTAGTGCAAACTCATGTGCATGGTGACAGTGGCTGTAATATGGGGCACAAATTTGGCTTTGCATTTAGAACCTGGTGTGTAGTGTGTGAGAGATGCAGAAGAGCTCAGTGGAAGGGATTGGAAATGACATTTCCAATAGGAAGAGACAGACCAGTCATGGAAATCCAGAGCTAAGGCAGCTCCTAGTCAAGTAAGTGAAGTTTAAGAAATACCTTGTCTGGAAGGCAAGTCACTGAATCAGTAAGTGAGGACATTCTGTGAGAGAGGATCTCCTTTGTGTACACTTTTGCAATGTCTTATATCACTAAACCTTTACTCTCTAATAACTCAATCACTTCTCCCTTCTTGTCTGATCTCAAAAGGTGCAAGATTCTTGGATGGATCTCAGAAGGGAGGAGGAGCAAAATCAGAAATAAAAAAGGGGCTTGGAGAGAAACTGTTTGCTGGTAGCTGCTTGCCAGCAGTTTCCACAAGGTTGAAACACTCCCATTTGCTCCAAATGGTTTGACTGGTCGACAGCCAACTGAAAATGAACCTGCAGTGTGGCCAGGAAGGCCAATGGAATCCTGGCCTGGCTCAGGAGTAGTGTGGGCAGCAGGAGCAGGGACATCATTCTTCCCTGTACTCAGCACTGGTTAGGCCACACCTGGAGTCCTGTGTCCAGTTCGGGGCCTCTCAATTAAAAAAGGATGTTGAGGTGCTGGAAGGTGCCCAGAGAAGGGCAGCAAGGCTGGGGAGGGGACCTGCAGCACAACCCTGTGAGGAGAGGCTGAGGGAGCTGGGGGTGTGCAGCCTGCAGAAGAGGAGGCTCAGGGCAGAGCTCATTGCTCTCTGCAGCTCCCTGAAGGGAGGTTGTAGCCAGGTGGGGTTGGGCTCTGCTGCCAGGCACCCAGGGACAGAAGGAGGGGACACAGCCTCAAACTGTGCCAGGGGAGGTCTAGGCTGGATGTTAGGAGGAAGTTGTTGGCAGAGAGAGTGATTGGCATTGGAATGGGCTGCCCAGGGAGGTGATGGAGTCGCTGTGCCTGGAGGTGTTGAAGCAAAACCTGGCTGGGGCACTTAGTGCCATGGTCTGGGACTCAGTGATCTCGGAGGACTTTTACAACCTGATCAGTTCTGTCATTCTGTGACTCCCTGGGAGCTTTCTCTCTGTGCTTAGGCTAAGGTAGAGAAGCAGGTTCAATCTTTAGCTTTTTCTTAATTGCATACTTGTCAGGGTTTTGTGCTTTTTCTTGCTTGCTTCCTTCCTTCCAGTCAAAAGAATAGACTCAAAATGAATTTGAATATGCTTGCAAATATCTTTATTTCCAACTTTTACTGTGAAATCCTTTACATATGTTGTTGCTTTATTCTCTTCCACCACAGACTGTTGTTTTCCCTCTTCATAGAAAAAACTACATTTAATGAATTAAAATTTCTTTGTACTGGTAGACCAAAAGGGTAAACAAGTTTCATAACAGACGACCACTTGGCAATGGCAGTTGTGGATTTGAAAATAATCTTAATTATGAAACAAACAAACAAAAAAACCCCTAAAATAGAATAAACCAGCATAGCCAAGAAGACTTCTTGCAGTCCATCCTCTTTGCTGCACTTAATTGCTCTAGGCAGTGTAATTGAAAGGAAGTGATGCCAGTTCTAGATGACATCAGGCACAGGAAAAAGTGATTGCATCTCTATTGAGATGATTTAAGATGTAATGTGTGGGGTCTTGCACTTACAGATTTTTCAGGCATACAAAGGACCTTAACAGTCTAAAGACTTCTTTCCACGCTCTTCATATTAATGGCTGAGGCTTTTAAAGGCAAAACAAAGGCTCCTGTCTCTTGCTGGTACTGTGCCTATGTATTTCATAAGGTTTCCTGTGTTGCAAGAATGAAGACAATAACTCTGTAACACTTGACTTCTGATTTTGCCAATCAGGGCTCATATTTCAGGATTTCTGAAGCAGAGAAGAAGCACTTTAAGGATGGCCACAGCAGATCCTTTGGCTTCCATGACCACAAACAACCAGATCCCGTCATCTTTTGAATGCACATTCAGGATGCTCCATGAGAGTCACTGCATTTGTTGTCTGACTTTCCTGTCTGACATAAATCTCTTAATAAAAGACCCCTTTTAACCTAGCTCCATCGTGGTAACCTGGAGGATGCAGTTACCACTGGGGTCCTTGGTCACCTACCAGGCAAACCCAAACACATGCTTCCAGCAGGGCTGTAAATAGCTGCTCAGGCCAGTAGCCCATTGTTTGATAGCTCAAATGTGAATTCTGGAAATAGGAGGTTTGGACAGGATTTCCACTTGTAGAGGAGTAGGAAATGAAGTAATCATTTACTAAAGCTCTGTATAGGGGTGTTTTGTCTCCATGTATACCTTGTTTAATGAGAAAGTCGGAAGAGTTTTGCTGCTGCCCTTTTAAACCACATCCCAGACCAAAGAGACAGGTGCCAATTAGGTGGACAAGGCTAAGGCTGTACATTGCTAATGACTTACAACTCCACCATCTTTTCTCTGTTCATTGTTTTGCATCATTATTGGCTGGAGGAGGCAATGCTATCATCCTGATGCATCTCATCTCTTCAGGTGTCAGTACAGGGAGATTGCAGCCCCTTGTTTTCTTTTTTTTTTTTCTGTATCTTCCCCAAAGTAAACTTTATTAAGTGTCTCAGTAAGAAATTCTTCAGTTCAAGAGATGTTGTCATAGAACCATAGAATGGTTTAGGTTGGAAGGGACCTCAAAGCTCATCCAGTTCCAACCCCCTGCCATAGACAGGGACACCTCCTACTAGAAGAGGTCACTCAAGGCATCATCTGACCTGGTCCTGAACACCTCTGGGGAGGGAGCAGCCACAATCTCCCTGGGCAACCTGTTCTTGTCACTTAAAATAGTTTTCAAAGTGTGTTTTTATCCAAAGATGAGGGATTCTGTCTATCCCAGCAGAAGCATCTCTGCTTAGGCTTGAGATGGTTTCTAAGTTTCTGTGTTTTTGCTCCAGTATGTTGGCACTTTTCCCCCAGCACAGGAAGGACATGGAACTGTTGGAGTGGGTCCAGAGGAGGCCACAAGGATGCTGAGAGGGCTGCAGCAGCTCTGCTGTGAGGACAGGCTGAGAGAGTTTGGGCTCTGCAGCCTGGAGAAGAGAAGGCTTTCAGGAAACCTTGGAGTAGCCTTCCAGGATCTGAAGGGGGCTACAGGAAGGCTGGGGAGGGACTATTGACAAGGTCTTGTAATACCAGGACAAGGAGCAATGGGTTTGAAGTGGCAGAGGGGAGATTTAGACTGGATGTTAGGAGGAAGTTGTTTGCAGTGAGGGTGGTGAGACACTGGCACAGGTTGCCCAGGGAGATTGTGGCTGCTCCCTCCCTGGAGGTGTTAAAAGCCAGGTTAGCTGAGACCTTGAGTGACCTGTACTAGTGGGAGGTGTCCCTGCCCATGGCAGGGGGTTGGAACTGGATGATCCTTGAGGTCCCTTCCAACTTTTCCATTCTGTGATTCTCAGAACATCTCCAAGCAGTGAACTGTTTCCAAGCTAAAGCAGCTGAAGAGCAGAAGGAGAAATGGGGTGAAATGCAGTGCAGGAAGAACTAAGGGAATGGTGTTACCTGGCTGTTATCACAGCAGTGTACAACTGACTTAATTGCATACTGTGGCAAACAAAAACACATGAGGAGGAGACACCTGACTGTGCACATGGAGTTGCTGTGTGCTGTCTGAGAAAGCAGCAAAGTAGAAATTCTACACTGCTGTGTGTGTCAGAAGAGTTGAATCTGAGCTACTGGGTGATACCAGTGTGGCAATGCTCAGTATTTCATCACTTGCTTTTGACTGCTGTTTTAGCCAAAGGGCCTAGTTTCTGGAGGAGGCTGAAGGATGTCAGACAGTCAGGAGGGGTGCTGGATGGCATCGTGAACCTGATCACCTTTCAGAGCACAGAGGTTTCCCTTCCCTTCTGCGGGTGCCCTCCTCTCTGTGGTCTGTTCATCTCCTTTGTGTTTTCAGCCTGCCAAAACCCAAACCTTTATATGGGCTATAAATAAGCTCATCACCCTTCCTGACACACCCAGCTATGTTTTTGCCTTTTTAATGACTCAGATATTTTTATTGTTCCACTTCTGGGGAAGGTGTGTGAGCAAGTTAAAGCAGTTGATAGTCGAACACTCTGACCCTTGCAAAGTGTCTGACTTGGTGCTTGGTAGGATAAAGCCCTGCTGTCTACCAGCTGGAGCAAGAAAAGAGATGATCCAAGACCAAGAGTGTCTGTTCTGGCACTGCCTGGAGCTCTTTGTGATCTTGAGCAAGTTACTTAACCTTGTAAAAACAGATTTGGACTTGTTTTGCAGTTGATAACCACTTATCTCCTGAGTGTGCCAGAAAGCTTAGCTCACTTCTGCCAATGCTCTGGGAAAAAGGGCTGTTGAAGTTCAGCTATCAGCCTAGGAGAAGGAAGTGATGATCTTTGAAGTGGAGAGAAGCACTGCCCCACCACCAGTTCCCTTCAGAAGGTTCATGTGTTGGGGACATGTTTGCTTACATTTTTCCCTTAGCCGTTTCAAAGCAGGGGGGCAGAGACCTCTTGAGCAAGCTTTTTGTTATTGGTTGTGCTAGTTACTGGCTCCTCTTGTGTTTGAACTGTTTGCCAAAACTCAGAACCTGTCCCAGACTCTTACCCACCGAGTCTGACATCTTCTCAGATGTAAGGAGGAGAACATCAAAGCGTTGTGAGCGGTTGCCCTTTCGAAGAACATTCCCCAGGGTTTAGCACGATGCTTGTTTGATCCTGTTAGAGGAAAATGGATCATCAGCTCTGTCACCTTTCCTTTCAAGGCTGTGTTAAATATCTGGGGGAGTTTCAAGAGAACCATCATTGTCTGCAGACCAGGACATGGCCTTTTTGTCACCTCCCCTTGGGTGGCACCGAAGAAGCCTGTAGCTTTGCCTGGTTTTGGGGCCAGTGTTCAGCACATGCTCCATCTAAGGGGACTTTGTGTATGTCCATGGTGTACCAGTTTAAGGAGACCATGTGCCTTGGCTTTTGTCATGACCTGGGAGCTTTTGCTATCCAACAGAAGAACCATTTGGCTTCATGACAAGGAAGTGATTGTCTTGAAGTGTTTCTCTGCAGCTGCTTATGGGCCACATGAGCCTTCTGCTTCAGTCCTGAATGTCCAGTGGCTTCCTGGCAGAGTGACCATACCCTAGAAGATTTTGCAGATGAGATTCTTATAGAAATAGACAGAAAAGGGTTTTTAAAATAGTTTTTAATAGTTTTTATTGTTTTTTAAGAATGAAAAATAAATTTAGAGTCACAGAACTGTCAGGGTTGGAAGGGACCTCAAGGATCATCCAGTTCCAGCCCCTCTGCCATGGGCAGGGACATTTTCCACTAGATCAGACTGCCCAGAGTCTCATCCAGCCTGGCCTTAAATTCCAGGAACGGGACTTCCACAACCTTCCTGGGCAACCTGTTCCAGTGTCTCACCACCCTTCTGGTGCAGAACTTCTTCCTAACATCTAATCTAAATCTCCCATTCTCTAGCTTGGATCCATTCCCCCCAGTCCTATTCACTGCCTGACACCCTAAGATTTCCCTCAGCAGCTTTCTTGTAGCCCCCTTAAGATATTGGAAGGCCACAATGAGGTTTCCTCAGAGTCTTCTCTTCTACAAACTGAGCAACCCCAACTCTCTCAATCTTTTGTTATGGTTTATTTTAGCTCTGTGTTTTAGTGAGCATCCACTGCTTTGCATTAGAGGGCACAGTACATGGTTCAGCTCCTGCATGGCCTCCTTTACAACCTTAAAAAGCTTGCTGCTGTAAACACTAAGCCTGAGTTGCTCCTTATTCTGATATTCTTAGGAAGATGAGCAAAGCAAAAAGGATTTAGGGGCAGGGATGTACAGTTCTGAACTGCATTTAAGGTGAGTTTCCCCCAAAGTTGTACCATGTCCTACTTCTGCCTTGAATATTTGGGGCTTCTGCTGTGAGAATGAGCAGCATTTGTGAATGGATTTCACACGGGCTACTGAGATCCCTGCCCATCTTCTTGACTGGTGATGCATCTGCAGTATTTTTGAGGTCTTCCTACCTTGACTCTTTCTTATGCCATCAATACTAGTAAATCTGTTCTTTCAGTTCTCACACTGCTAATAGAGCTGTAGAATCATAGAATGGTAAGGTTGGAAGGGACCTCAAGGATCATCCAGTTCCAACCCCCTGCCATAGGCAGGGACACCTCCCACTAGTACAGGTCGCTCAAGGCCTTCTCCAACCTGGCCTTGGTTGGAGGGAGCAACCACAACCTCCCTGGGCACCCTGTTCCAGTACCTCACCACTGTGAGGTCTAAAGAAAGAGGTTTTCTCACCCTGCAGCTTCAGAGCCTCCTGGTTGCATTGAGCTGTTAGAGCAACATCCATGTGTGTTTTCCTTCCACACTCGCCTTTGATACTTTTCCAGCTGCCTTTGCTCTCCTTAGGAAGCCGCACAGCCTCTTCTCTGACAATTTTGGTGCTACCCACAGTGTCCTAATAGCAGTTTTGACCTTTCAATTAACTTCAGGATCGCCTCTTTCTGCACACAAAACCTGTCTAGATGCCAAAAGCCTCAGAAGAGATTTGGAAGGTTGACTGAAAGACCATGAAGATTAGGGACATATTTTTCCTTTTGTCAGGGAAATCAACAGCAAAGGACCCCGCCGACAGGAGAAAGAAACCTTCCCACTGACCACAAATAGGGGCTTAAATTGAATTTTCAAGCCTTTTAAAAAGAAATCATCATTTTGTATGTAATTAAGCAGCATTTCATGAGTGTAGTAGTATGCTGAGGTCATGGGCAAAAAGAAGCTTTTCCAGTAATTAGTGCAGGGTCCATGCTGTTCTGGCAAAAACAACCATGACGTCAGTCCCAGCCTGGGACAAGGAGCTGTGCCGCACGGCGAACTTGAAACACAAACCTTATTATTGCAGGGGCATGGCTGACAATTACAAGTGCTGATTGTGTTGGAGACATAATATGCTTTTCCTTTTTCTTCTTCTTTTTTTTCCCCCTTTTAAAATTGCAAAAAGGTGTGGGTTTGTTGGTGGTTTGGGTTTGGGTTTTTTTTTTTGAAGTTATTTCTTTATTTTTTAAAGCTTCCGAGCTGATGAAGTTGCTGCCCTTGCCAAGGCATCTCTTTTCTTCCTTCTTCTGCCCTAAGTGAATAAATCAACTTGAAACTTTCAACCTGTTTGTTTTGTAAATGTGGAACGTGGCCATTTCCCTGGTTTTATTTAGCAGAAGCAGCTTAGTTTTCATTTGCTGTGACCCCAGATGCAAAGAGCAGGTGCAGCAGCGAGCCTGAGATCTGAGGGCACGTGCAGGGCTTGCCTAGGCAAGTTGCACTCTCCGAGGCATTGCTGCTTTTCAGGTCTTTGATTAGGTGAAATTGGGCTGGTTTATGGACAGGCCAAGTGTTGTGACAGCATTTACAGCACTTGGGTTGTGGTGAGTTACTGGAGTCCTGTGGAGCTTGAAAAATTTGACCACCTGTTCAAGACTCTGATTGCCATCAGTACATTAGCAAAATCTTCATTTGATTTACTTAGTGCTCTCGAGTTTACTTACTGCTTAAAAATAGTCTGAGCACATAAGAATGGCTTATATCTTGGCTAATATTGTGCCAAGCAAAGAAGAGTTACCCATCTTTTAAAGTCTGTAAAAAAGTAATTCTCTGGTAGGTTCCAATTCCCAAGATGGTGTTCAACAGAGAACTGTGACTCCCACAACTTGTTCTTCTTACTTGATTCTCCCCCTTTGCTCTGCTCTCATCAGACTCCATCTGTTCTGGAGTCTGGGCTGCACAGTTCTGGAGCCCCCAGCACAGGAAGGACATGGAACTGTTGGAGCGGGTCCAGAGGAGGCCATGAAGATGCTCAGAGGGCTGCAACAGCTTTGCTGTGAGGACAGGCTGAGAGAGTTGGGGCTCTGCAGCCTGGANGGAGGTTGTGGCTGCTCCCTCCCTGGAGGTGTTAAAAGCCAGGTTAAATGAAGCCTTGAGTGAGCTGTGCTAGTGGGAGGTGTCCCTGCCCATGGCAGGGGGTTGGAACTGGATGGGCCTTGAGGTCCCTTCCAACCTTACCATTCTATGATTCTGTGATTTAATGCAAAGGTGCTAGGTGCAGTTGTGCTTTTTTCTCATCCTGGTTGCTCTGTTTACCACTTTCCTTGGTTTTGTTTTGCAGGCCATGATTGTTGTGAGACAGTGAAGGTGGCACTTTGTGCCTCTAGAGAAGGTCATCCTGTTCTGGTGGTGGCAGAGGAGAGTTTCCAGTTCATCCAGGATGAAGCCTATGACGCCGCCCAGTTTCTGGCCAGCTGTGCCGGCAATCAGCAGGCACTGAACTTCACCAGGTTCTTGGACAGGTCAAGGCCACCTGCTGCTGATGTGGACTTCTTGGATGAGAAAGTGGCTTTGGCCTTCAGGCACCTGAAACTGCCAGCAGAATGGAACGTGCTGGGAGCAGACCAGTCCCTGACCGGTGAGGACCTCTAGGGCATGGGTTCATAGAATGGGTTGGGTTGGAATACTAGTATAATAATATTATATGTATATAATATGCATATAATATAATATAATATTATATGTGTATAATAATATACACTGGGACATGGAGCCATTGACAGCCACTCTTTGGGTGTAACCATCCAGCCACTTTTGATCCATCCAGTGGTCCACCCGTCAAACCCATGTCTCACCAGCTTGGAGATCAGGATGTGGTGTGGCACAGTGGTGAAGGCTTTGCTCAGGGCCAGGTAAATGACAGCAGGTACTTGAGCTGCAGCCACCTGCTTGCTGCTTGTAGACAGCCTCAGAGAACAAGTGTTGGCTTTTAATCCTTAGTTTAGAGAAAAGGACCCCAGAAAGACTTGCATTAAGTGTCAATTTATGTTAGAGGTCTCAGGTAATTGGATTTTGGGAGAGCGAAGTATCTCCAAGTTCCCGCTCAGTGCTGTGCTGTCAGAACGTGGGATGGGAGCACTGAAGCTTCCTGACCTCAGAGGTCATTTGGTTCCTCCATCCTTTCTTGCTGAGGCAAGCAGAAGACACTCAAGCATCTGGTTAGATGACCTTGAGAGCAAAAGCAAGCCTGGCATGTGCTGAGGGCAGGGGAGGTGGAGGGAGCAGTGTTTGCATGGTGCTGCTCAGCCAGTGCAGCTGCCTGGCCTCGGGTTGCAGGAGCAGGGCAGGGTGTGTGGGTAAGGAAGGGGTTTCCATTGCAGGTAAAGAGTGTCTGAACCCCTCTGGGCAAGTGTCCTGACCTCTCTGCACAGCTACTGTCCTCTCTGCTGCTGTCCTGGGGACTGTGCTGTGCTCTTGCAACACAAACTGTCCCTTCTCAGTCGACAATCCCTGGACTTTGCTCTTAATTATCTATCTGTATGAACTCAGTGGCATCTGCAATTTCCAAATACCCATAATTAAGGGATTACTCCTGTTACCATGGTATTCCAAGCACAGCATTGCTTTCAGGTGCTGTATAATCATGTCCTTAATTATTACCAGTGCACTGTAACCTTCTGAAGAGCACAGTTGTTACAGCTGTCAAAAGCAGAGTTATTTACTCTTCTCAGTGGCATTTAAGGATGGTTGTTTAAATGAAACAGATTGTCACCCTTTAGATCTAGACATCAACATTTAAGATGTATTCTGGGACTGAATATAAATGAAAGAGTGGGATTTTCAATTTTAAATGACTGAAAAGAAAATAAGCTGACTAGGAAAACCAGGACAGAATACTTAGAGAATCATAGATTGGTAAGGTTGGAAGGGACCTCGAGGATCATCTAGTTCCAACCCCCTGCCATAGGCAGGGACACCTCCCACTAGCACAGGTCACTCAAGGCCTCCTCCAACCTGGCCTTGAACACCTCCAGGGAGGGAGCAGCCACAACCTCCCTGGGCAACCTGTGCCAGTGTCTCACCACCCTCAACTGCAAACAACTTCCTCCTAACATCCACTTTCAATCTCCCCTCTGCCAGTTCAAACCCATTCCCCTTGTCCTGTCATTGCAAGACCTTGTCAATAGTCCCTCCCCAGCCTTCCTGTAGCCCCCTTCAGATCCTGGAAGGCTACTCTAAGGTCTCCTGGGAGCCTTCTGTTCTCCAGGCTGCAGAGCCCCAACTCTCTCAGCCTGTCCTCACAGCAGAGCTACTGCAGCCCTCTAAGCATCTTGGTGGCCTCCTCCTGACCCACTCCAACAGTTCCATGTCCTTCCTGTGCTGGGGTCTCCAGAACTGCACACAGGACTGCAGGTGGGGTCTGAGGAGAGCAGAGCAAAGGGGCAGAATCCCCTCCCTTGCCCTGCTGCCCACACTGCTCTTGCTGCAGGCCAGGACTCGGTTGGCTGTGTGGGCTGCATGCGAGTAGAGGCATGAGTAGTGGTTATGGCTTGTTTGTGTTGTACTGGGGAAAGGAAAAAAGCAGAAAAATAAATCCATAGAATCATAGAATGGTAAGGTTGGAAGGGACCTCAAAAATCATGTAGTTCCAACCCTGTGCCATAGGCAGGGGCACCTCCCACTAGTACAGGTAGGGAGGATGGAAAACTCAAGTGTGAAAAGGTTAGGTTAATCCTTCAATTAATTATCTGGAGTAAGCAGATCACCTTCAGAATTCCTTTTCAATAATTTTCTGATTAAAACCTTTGAAGAAACAGTCTCTTCATTTTGGTTCCTTACAGTTGGAACCCAGTTGGTTGCAGTTTCAGTGTTGTGAGCTTCCAGGAGCTGGTTTTAGGAAAAGATTTTTCAAGGAGAGAGTGGTAAGGCACTGGCATGAGCTGCCCAGGGAGGTGGTGGAGTCCCCCAGCCTGGCTGTGTTTAAGGGTGGTTTGGATATGGTGCTTGGGGCTATGATTTAAGGTGAATCTTGTAGAGCAGGGTTCTAGGTTGGACTTAGTGCTCCTGAGGGGCTTTGCCAGCCTGGGTGTTTCTGTGGTTCTTGTAGAGCAGGGTTCTAGGTTGGACTTAGTGCTCCTGAGGGGCTTTGCCAGCCTGGGTATTTCTGTGGTTCTGGTTGGCAAAGGATTGCAGTGATCCACCACACATGAGCCATTATTCCCTTGGGAGCTGAAGGAGAAGCAGTCCCTTTGAGCTGAAAGTAGCCACCCTTTACAGGCAGATAGCCAGGAGACCATCTCATTAGATACAAGACTTTTATCAGCTCCTTAACTTTAAGCACACAGTTGCTGACCTCTTGTACAGCTTCCCAGAAGTGCTGCAGAGTAATCATCCACACGAAGTAAATACTGCATGGGAAATTACACCTGAGAGTTCACCAGGTCAGGAAATAGGTAGGAAGGGAAGTGCTTTGCCTTGGTTTCAGATGGAGTGAGTCAGGATTACGAGTTTAACAACTTCATCTCTAAAAGCAGTGGGATTTCAGTGTGCAGCACAGCATGAGTGTCATTGTGATTAGGGATCATCATTTTACTGGGTTTGTTTTTCTACAGAAAGGGAGAATGCCTGAAGAAAATAATGAAAACACTTATTTTTAAAAACAAAAAAGAAGGTGTGCTCAAAGCCTTAGGTTGGAAGGGATCTCAGACATGACCTACTCTAGCCTGCTGGCCACGGGCAGGGACACCTCTCGACTAGACTCAGTTGCTTAGAGCCACATCCAACATGGCCTTCAACACTCCCACAGAGGAGGCAGCCACAGCCTTCCAGGGCAACCTGTGCCAGAGTCTCATCACCCTCCTCCTGAAAAACTTCTTCCTCAGCTTCAGTCTAACCCTGCTCTGCCTCTGCTTCAAATCGTTCCCCCTTGGCCTGTTGCTTGACACACTTAAGAAAAGTCCTTTTCCAGCCTTAGGTGTTGGAAGGCAGCTCTAAGGTCTTCTCCAGGCTGCACATCCCCAACTCACTTATCCTGTCCTCACAGCAGAGGTGCTGCAGCCCTTGGACCATCTTTGTGTCCCTCCTCTGGACTTGCTCCAGTAGCTCTGTGTCCTTGTGCTGGGACCACATATGAGATATCTGAGGGCATGGAGGACACAGAGCTGCTGGAGAAAGTGAGCAGTTCACTGTGAGTTACTACTTCTGAAGAGAGTTTCTGTGTTCTCTGATGTGTCACACCCAAAATGCCCTTTTTTTTTTTTTCCTTTTCACTTCAATCCTTATTTGTGCTAATAGCACCTTAAACTGTAATCCTTTGCTAGCAACAGAGCACATCTGAGAGTGCTCTGTGGAATTTAGTCCTTAGTTACCCAGATAAACTGTCTGCTTGTGTGTCACAGCTGCACAAGGAGTACATAAAAATAATATATCTGAAGCCTTATGCTTTGCCAGCTGGATCAGAGTGCCCTGCCATTATGGGACAATAATCATATGTTTCAACTCTTGCCTATTACTAGGAAATGAGAGAGGAACAAAACAACTTGGCCTTCCCAGTATGGTGTGTCTTCTATTCCCACAATTTCCTAATTACAAGAAGCTTTTAGCTGACAGAAGACAAGGAGCTTGTGCTTGATACAGGGTAGGAGAAGCACCTCTGGCTGTTATGTGTTAAAGCTTTTGTTATTCTTACAGAATCATAGAATGGTAAGGTTGGAAAGGACCTCGACAAAGTCCATCCAGTTGCAACCCCCTACCATAGGCAGGGACACCTCCCACTAGTACAGGTCTCTCAAGACCTCATCCAATCTGGACTTGAACACCTCCAGGGAGGGAGCAGCCACAACCTCCCTGGGCAACCTGTGCCAGTGTCTCACCACCCTCACTGCAAACAACTTCCTCCTGACATCCACTTTCAATCTCCCCTCTGCCAGTTGAAATCCATTGCCTCTTGTCCTGTCGTTACAAGCCCTTGTCAATA
>VWZE01016974.1:82734-97448 GCA_013396675.1 Eubucco bourcierii
AAGGCCACTCCAAGCTCTCCTGGAAGCCTTCTCTTCTCCAGGCTGCAGAGCCCCAACTCTCAGCCTGTCCTCACAGCAGAGCTGCTGCAGCCCTCTCAGCTTCTTGGTGGCCTCCTCCAGACTGGATCCAACACTTCCATGTCCTTCCTGTGCTGGGGGCTCCAGAACTGCACACAGGACTGCAGGTGGGCTCTGAGGAGAGCAGAGCCAAGGGGCAGAATCCCCTCCCTTGCCCTGCTGCCCACACTGCTCTTGCTGCAACCCAGCACACCGTTGCTGTCTGGGCTGCACTCACACTGCAGCCTCAGGTTGAGCTTTTCATCACCCCAGACCCCCAGGGCCTGTTCCTCAGGGCTGCTCTCAGCCATTCCCCACCCTATCTGTATTTGTGCATGGGATTGTGCTTACCCAGGTGCAGGACCTTGCGCTTGGTCTTGTTGAATGTCATGAGGTTGGCCTGGGCACACCTCTCCAACCTGTCCAGATCCTCTATGCTTGGGACAAGCATTTTGCACCATTACATGCCCTCGAAATCATTGACTTAAATTTCCAGCAGTTTGTGGTAAAGGCTTCAACCCTTGGAAGATAGGAAGGCTGGAGGGATCTGTCCATCCAGCAGCACTGCTGTATGTGATGCAGACCAGCTTTCATCTTATTTCCAGCAACAGCATCCACCAGCAGATGCATTTTTTATTATGCATTAGTGGCTAATCCATCCCACAGATGGCAGATGCCTTTTCACTGCAACTCTGCAGGTTTTGCACACCCCAAAACTTCCAAAAGCTGTCGCCTGGGGCCCCTGCAGTTGTTGTACGCACAGCGCTTGTCTCTTCGCTGCCATCATCTGTGCCCATCTGTTAGGATGGCCTCATGCCAGTTTACATGTTAGGCAGATCTTTCCAAGTAGGCCTGGATAGTAAATGTGTCTGTTTAATGTGCTCTGGATGGCAGAAGGCCATGTCTTCTTGTACACAGCTTCTCTGCACGTCCTTCTTGCACAAAGGCACTGGGGCAGGGGCATGTTTCACTTCGGTCGTGCTTGTGGACATCTCCATCCAAACTCTGGAACTGCTTTGTCACACAGGGTGAGGGAACACATCCAAACAGGCTTTGGAAGGAGACTCCACAACCTTTCTGGGCAGCCTGTGCCAGGCCTCTGGGACCCTTCCAGTCAAGAAGTTGCCCCTTGTGTTGAGCTGCAGCTTCCATCCATTGCTCCTTGTCCTATCCCAGGCAGCAGTGAGCAGAGCCTGTCCCTCCCGCTCCTGACCCCCAGCCCTCAGAGATTTAGAAACATTTATTAAATCCCCTCTCAGTCTTCTCCTCTCCAGACTGAGCAGCCCCAGGTCCCTCACCCTCTCCTCAGCAGGCAGTGCTCCACTCCCCTAACCACCCTCGTAGCCCTCTGTGGGACCCTCTCCAGCAGATCCCTAACTGGATGCCCACTGACTGCATGCTAAGATTGTATCAAAAGCGTGGCAGAAGGATGAGATTTTCAGAAGTTGCAGTTGTATGAGCAGATGACATCAAATGGGTGTTTGGCACAATGGGGAAGGGGTGTTTCATCTAGGGAAATAGGAGAGGAAGGGCACCCAGCTGGATCAGGGACAGGATGACTATGTGCCTACATCTTTACAGAGAGGGTGGTTGAGCGCTGGAACAGGTTGCCCAGAGAGGTGGTTGAGGCCCCATCCCTGCAGCTATTCAAGGTCAGGCTTGACAGGGCTCTGGGTGACAATCTAGTTGAGGATGGCCCTGCTCACTGCAGGGAGGGTGGCCTAGGTGCACTTGGGAGGTCCCTTCCAACCTGTGGTTCTTTGGTTCCACGATGTTAGTGGAGAGTAGAAGATAGTTCAGCCTGATTCTGCAGCTCTGAAATGCAGGTAGCGTTTTGCCCCGGGGATCCATGCTTGTCTTTCCAGGTCTGTACTGCTCAGTTTTGATGCAAGGACATCCGTTTCAGTTTGGAAGAGGGTGTTTCCTTTCAACAAAGCAGCAGCAAGGAGATCCTGAGCTGAAACAGACATGGTCAGGCTAGTGCAACACATTCTTTATTCAGCCAGCCATCATTTGCTCCAACAGGAGTGGTTTTGTGCTTCCTGCAGGGCAGTAGGGAGAGTTGTAGAGCTTTAGTTCTGCAAGCTGACTCTGTTAGTGTGGTAGTACAGGTAGGAGTATTGTTTAAGTTCATTGAGTGAAACCTTGGGCATCTGCTTTCACTCTGGGCAAGTCCCACACGTATCAACACTTTCTCCAGCCTCATTAGTAGCTTTTCCTTTATGCCTGTCTCTGTGGTATGTTATTTTTCATTGTGAAGTCCAAGACCGTGACACCCATGAATTAAGTACCTTGTTATGTTGCTTATTTCTGAAACATTACACTCCAGAGTACCTAATACCAAAATCCTTGTCATGCTCTTTCACAGACTGAGAATTTGTCTCTGACTGAGCTCAAATATTCCCTTTTTCTCTGATCAGCTGGAACCTTCATTCAGACATGCTCATGTATTCAGGGCAGCATGGTTTTGCTTTACGGTAATCAAGAGGAAGTTAGGGGGAAAGGATTGGTTTGTAGCCCAGAGACCTAATTTGGAGTAATTCAGAAGACATCCAGTGCCAGAAAGCTTTTGGTTCTTGAATACAGAGTAGTTCTTCAGGAATCAATCCAAAAAGTTGGGAAAAATTATGTCAGACAGGGGAGAACTGCCCATTCTTACTTTGTTTTCCACCAAATGTCTTAACGATGTCCCTTAAGAAAGCAAGCAACCTAGAAAAACAACAGCAGCACTTTGAAGAGGTGATTCCTCTTGGGGCATACTTACTGAGGAAGAAATATTTAATTAAATCCTAAAGCCATTATGTGCTTACTTTTATACATATAGTTTTTTAATTTGTTTTTTTTTTTTTTTAAACCTGCTGTATAGGCTTGGCAACTGAATTAATAACCCAGGAAATCATTGCGGTGATATTAGAGATACCATGCCAAGTGTGCTCGTTGGCACGGGCTGGTGAGACACAGTTGGTGCTTTGTTGTTGTCACTGCCAGTCAATACTGAAATCCTTTGTTAATTAAAAGAACAAATTTTTATGTCTTGCAGGCTTTTTTTTAGCCCAAATGCTTTTACCCTTCACAGAGGAGTAAGAGGCTTTCATCTGCAAATGCTGTATTTCAGCAGTGCATCTGGAGCTCATTGATGGTGGAAGCCTTTCAAAGCATCATTCTAGGGATGCAGCTGTTGGAGTAGGGGGATATTTTCCTGAGATGAAAGCTCAGGCTGAGAAGTGACTTTTTACCAGATTAGGTGGTCACAGTTATTAGGTGTAAAAAGCAGCAGCAAGGGATTGCTTGCTTATAAATGCTGCTACTCAGGCTGAGCTACTGTAGCAAGCTGAGAGAAGCTGGTCTGAGGCACATTCAAGTCAGGAAAGCAAAACTCTCTGGTTTTGGGGGTTCTTTCCTGCACAAGAGATTAAACTGTTTGTTTTTTTTTGGTTGGTTGGTTTTGGTTTGGTTTGGTTTATAACTGCTTTAGATTTGTGCTTCAAAAGTGACTAGGGGCAATGGGTTCAAACTGCAGAGGGAAGATTTAGACTGGATGTTAGGAGGAAGTTCTTTACAGTGAAGGTGGTGAGATACTGGAACAGGTTGCCAGGGAGGTTGTGGATGCTCCCTCTCTGGAGGTGTTCAAGGCCAGGTTGGAGGAGGCCTTGAGTGAGCTGTGCTAGTGGGAGGTGTCCCTGCCTATGGCAGGGGATTGGAACTGGATGATCCTTGAGGTCCCTTCCAACCTTCCCATTCTATGATTTTCATGCCATGGGACAAATCAGCATCTCAATAAATAACAGCTTCTCCGTTACAAAAACCTGGCCCTGGGTATGTGAAGAAAAGAAAACCCAACCTTTCCATGTTAGGTTCTGTTTGGAAGTCCTGCAGCTTGGTGATTGCTGTGGCTGGTGGTGAAATAATGTGACTTTCACGTGGCTGGCTGTGGTCGGTCTCACTCTGCAAGCTCCTGAGCCCTTCCAGTCCCTCTGTAGGGTGTTCCTCTCTTCAAAGCACTGCTCCCTCCCACACCTTGGCAACTGTGATGGTTTGGGAGTTCCCTCCCCCCACTACTTTGTTAAATGCCCCAGCCTAGACTCAGGTGGGTGGAAGTTAAGGCTTGAAGCTCTATTTACAGCTCAGCACAATGTACAAGCAGAGATATACACAACAGACAAGAATAGTTACAGACATAGACAAGTTAAAGGGAATACAGAAACACAACTTCCCCCCCAGAAATCAGAGACCCCAGGAAGGGCTCCCAACCACCCTTCCACCTTCTCTCTACCCCTATACCTTACCCCAGGGTTTGCCTTATGTGCAAGGTGAGTTTGGAGGATCGGCCAGGGAAGGTTAGAAGGAAAGTGGTTAGTGAGGTTACTCAGCAGAGAGGAGAAAGCCAGAAACTAGAGAGCCCGAGAGTGTCTGCCCAAGTGTCTTATCTTTGTTTTGTATTCTTGGTCTTATACCTCTCAGCAAGCCTATGAGTGCAGTAGACATCACCATTGTTTCCTTTTCACAGCCTATAATACAATTTTCTCCATGAAAATATTCCAGTTAGCCTCAAAGCAGCACAGCAGCCAGCGTGTTTTCCCAGGTGCTCCAGGTTCCTCAGCGTTTGGGCTGGCAGCTCCACGCCAGTGGTGTGTGGTGTGGCTGGGAGGTGGGGATGTGACAGTCACCTAACCCACAGCCTACCAACTGCCATTTCTTTTTTTTTCCCCCTTCTTTCTCCCCAGAGGACATCCCTCGGGAAACTCTGATGCATTTTGCGGTGCGGCTGGGGCTGCTGCGGCTCACCTGGTTTCTGCTCCAGCAGCCGGGTGGAAGAGGAGCTCTCAGCATCCACAACAACGAAGGGGCAACACCTGTAAGCTTGGCCTTGGAGAGAGGTTACCAGAAGCTGCACCAGCTCTTGACAGAGTAAGGATGGTTTGCTGTTTCCTCTGCTAGTTCTAGTTGTCTGTTCTGTGTCCATGCTTGCCTTCGCGGAACAGCTTCCCTGAATAGAGTCTGGAGCTGCTCTGCCCTTAAAAACCAATTGTGTTGTTTATTTTCTTGTTAGCAAAATACCTTTCTTGTTAGCAATGGTGGGGACAGGCCTTTAGAGCATAGGGGAAATGCAATAATATTCTGTTCTCCTTTTCTGCTGCACACTGTTCTGCTCCCAGCTGTCTCTTAAAACCCAAAGTGAGTCACTGTCATATCGACTAATTAACACAAACACAAAGGGGAAAGTTTGTCTCCCAGCAAGCAGAACTTGCACAGAAGAAGGGAGCTGGTGGGCTTCGTGGTGATGGTGATTGACTGTTGTGTTCTTTCTTTGTACATCTGGAGTTTGTCATATCAAATACCTGAAGGGATCCTCCCGGAAGGCTGCAGAGGGACTTTCTTAAGGGTGTTTAGCGACAGGACAAGGGGGAGTGGTTTGAAGCTGAGGGAGAGTAGGGTTAGACTGGAGCTGAGGAAGAAGTTCTTCAGGAGGAGGGTGGTGAGACTCTGGCACAGGCTGCCTTGGAAGGCTGTGGCTGTCTCTGTTGTGGGAGTGTTGAAAGCCATGTTGGATGTGGCCTTAAGCAGCTGAGTCTAGTTGAGAAGTGACCCTGCCCATGGCCAGCAGGCTAGAGTAGGTCATGTCTGAGATCCCTTCCAACCTAAGCCCTTCTGTGAAATAATGATAAATGCAGCATTTTGTAGAGGTTGTTTACCAGCACAGAGGAACAAAGGAGGTAAGAATTAAGGCAGGTGTTTAAAAACAGAAGCTCTTCTCTCTGGAGTGATCATGAGGAGCAGCCAAATGCTGCAAGGTCATAGCAAGTAACTAGTGACACAAGCATTTAGTGCAGTGTTTTACCTGGAAGCCTTCAGAAGATGACAAAGTTGTTTCTGAATAGCAAGGGTTTGGAGATCAGGTCCAAACCTGATCAAGACAAGGAGTGTAAGTAAGTCCTGAGGTGGGTGGTTGTGAAGGAGAAAAGATTCAGCCTGCATGTGTGTTACTGTGATGCCTGGCTCTCTTAGGCTTTGTTATTACCTTTGTTTCTCTGAGTTGAGTTTTCAGGTGCTTGGGGTTTGTGCTGAGTGACCCAATGCCATGCTTAAGGAAGGTGCAGGATAGGACAGGACTTGCACTCTAACCTTTTCTTCTGCCACCCGTGGTTGTGATTAGTACAGAGATGACAACAGGATTATGTTTATCTCCCCTGATTTCAACAGCTACACACTCTGAAAACACTTGCAGGCTGTCTTGTAAAGCTGGAACGTGCAAATTCATTCTGTAACTGCAGCAGAGCTCTCCAAACTGAGAATAGCCACGTTAGCTCACTTTATATGCTGTCAAGGAGCTTAAATTGTCCAAAACTTTGTTATAGAAAGCTTAAGTTAGCCAAAACTTGCTTGTAAGGCTCACAGCAAATATTGTAATCTGACCATGACTACAGCTGGTAACTTAAAAAAAAAAGTGGGGGTGGAGGAAGTAAACAAAGCTGTTTCAGCAGCTATTCATATATTTGGTGCAGGATTTTACAACTGGTTCCAATGCTGGAGTGGCAGTTCTTGCTCAGTGGAAAGAAAATAGAGTACTTAGGTTACACAACATTGCCCTATTCTGTTCCTTTTAATGGATGCTGCTGCTATTTTCCAAGGGATTTTCCAGGGGATTACAGTTCATCTCTGAAAACAAGACACTAGAAACTTGAGTAGCATTACCATCAAGATCCCAGCTCCTGGGTTTGAACTGGCAGAGGGAAGATTTAGACTGGATGTTGGGAGGAAGTTGTTTGCAGTGAGGGTGGTGAGACACTGGCACAGGTTGCCCAGGGAGGTTGTGGCTGCTCCCTCTCTGGAGGTGTTCAAGGCCAGGTTGGATGAGACCTTGAGTGAGCTGTGCTAGTGGGAGGTGTCCCTGCCTATGGCAGGGGGTTGGAACTAGATGATCTTTGAGGTCCCTTCCAACCTTACCATTCTATGCTCTTCTTTGTGTATCCTTATACTGTCCATTATGGTTAGTTTTCCTCTTGGACTGCTGGTTGGAAGTGTATCTGAGAGTCATACCACATACCTCCTGACTCTGCCATCTGTGTGAAGCCCTGCAAACAGAAATCTTTGAATGCTGCAAAGTCATGGAGCCCTTTCTCAGTGGGTGGTGGAGCACCTTGGGACATGGGGCCTGCCAAAGCCCTTCCCCATGGAAGGCTGGCAGCTGCAAAACAGGCACAGCCTGATTCCCCAGCTGGGACTTTTATTGTGCATAGCATTTTCACAGAATCACAGACACAGCCAGGCTGGCAAAGCCCCTCAGGATCACCAAGTCCAACCTAGAACCCTACTCTGCAAGATTCACCTTAAATCACAGCCCCAAGCACCACATCCAAACTACCCTTAAACACAGCCAGGCTGGGGGACTCCACCACCTCCCTGAGCAGCAAAATCCAATCCCTGACCACTCTCTCTCTGCAAAACTCTTTCCTAATGTCCAATCTAAACCTCCCCAGTCTCAACTTGAGGCTATTCCCCCTTGTTCTGTCTCCAGTTCCCTGTGAGCAGATCCCAGCAGCAGCCTCTCCACAATGTCCCTTTAGGTAGTTGTAGACAGCCAGGTCTGAGGTTTTCTGCAACAAGATGGTATTGAGGCTTGAAAATCGCTAGTAAGAGGATAAATCTTGAGTTTCAAAAGTGCAGAGGAGCAGACAAATTCCATTAGGAGAATATCTGTCATTTATGTGCTGTCAAAGCACAATGGGTCCTGTCCAGCCTCTTTTCTGCACTCTGCTGTATAATACATGCACAAAATTTGGCACTCAGCTTGCACCACTCAGCAAAACAGAGAGCAGCAACGCATGTTACAGAGAGGCTGCACAAAGGACTCATTATTTTTACAAGTAATTAAACTGCACTTTGCCAGATAGATGAATGCAGTGTGTTTTGTGATGCATTATCCTTTGGGGGGGGTGGGGAAGTGGTGGATTTTATTGTACTTTTGCTTGCTAATTTGCAGGACCCTGGATTTTACAAAGATTCTCCCAGCTGGCAATAGGAAAGGGTGAAATTTTGCTGTAATTAGGATACAACCATTAAAAAGCAGACACAAAACCTTTTCCCTTGTTGCACTTTTGCCAGGGTTTGGCTGCAAAGCAGCTCGATTCAGCTGCAGTGTAAATATTTTGCTCAAAAACTAATTAAGGTGGTGACACTTTGAATTTCTGTTTATTGCATGAGCTTTCCCTTTCCAGCTGTTGCAGTTCTTCATGGAAAACAGAAAGGGGAAAAAGAAAGGTGCTTCCAGCTTAAATTGTGCAGCCCTTGAAGATTTCTTTCTGTAGTGTTGAGCTTGTGCACTGGCTCGTGCATGCTGACTGTGTGAGGTTCAACAAGTCAGAGTCCAAAGTCCTGCATCTGGGTTGGGCCAATCCCAGGCACAAATCCAGGCTGAGTGCAAAGTGGATTGAGAGGAGCTCTGAAAAAAGAGTTTTGGGGATGTTGTTTGCTGAGAAACTCCCCAGGTGCCAGCAGTGCCCTCATGCAGCCCAGCAGGCAGCTGTGTGCTGGGCTGCAGCCAGAGGAGTGTGGGCAGGAGAGGGGATTCTGCCCTTTTGCTTTTGTGAGACCTCACCTTGAATACTGCATCCAGCTCTGGTGTCCAGCACGAGAAGGAGACACAGCTGCTGGAGTGAGTTCAGAGGAGGCCACAGAGATGATCCAGGAGCTGGAGCAGCTCTGGCTGAGGGAGCTGGGATTGTTCAGCCTGGAGAAGACTCCAGGGGGACCTTTTTGCTGCCTTCCAGGAGCTGAAGGAATCCTGCTGGAAGGCTACAGAGGAACTCTTCATAAGTGTGTCTAGAGACAGGCCAAGGGGCAATGGTTTGGAGCCGAGTAAGAAGTTCTTCAGTAGGAGGGTGGTGAAACTCTGGAATAGGCTGCCCAAGGACATTGTGGCTGCCTCATCCCTGGGAGTGTTCAAGGCCAGGCTGGCTGAAGCCTTGAGCAGCTGAGTCTAGTTGAGAGGTGTCCCTGCCCATGGCATGGAGGTTGGAGCAGATGATCTCTAAGGTCTCTTCCAACCCAAGCTGTTCTGTGATCCTCTAGCAGGAAAGGTGCATGGGCTGCTGCTTTCTAGACCAAACTGAGAAGGCTGCTGAGAATAGAGAGCAGGATGGAGAGAGCAGTTCATCAGTTCTGTATCATTCCTGAGGCTGCTTGTTTTATCTTTGAGACTAAAGCTGCACAGTAAACTTTGCTGTGCTGGGTAAATGGAACAGCACAGTGCAGAAGGGCAGATGCTTCTTTTTTCTAGGAACATTTTTGTTTGCTTGCTGGTAGTTTGGTTAGCAATTTGTTGGGTTTTCTTAAATAAAACTTAAAATACAATTTAAATTAATTGCTCACATGAAAGAGCTTGAGAAACTAGATAGGTTGCACAGCTTCTGGGTTTCAACAGTTTCTGCATCTGATAGGAGTGAATTCCAAAGCAAAGGGTGCTTGGTTGAAGCCTTTTAGCTCCCTGTGTTTAAACTGGGCAATGACTGTGGGGCACTGGCAGAGCTGGGCTCTCCTCCTTGGGGAAGGGCTGGCTCTAAAGAGGCAGCTTAGTTTATCAAGTGGGGGTAGGATGCTCCATTTGAGTAACTCAGCCTCTGCACTAGGACAGCTGCAGTCTGCAGTAGTTGATGTTCTCAAATGCAGTTTGGTGCAGTAACACAGTCTGCCTGCCAGCAGCTCTGCAAGGCAGGCAAGGAAAATGGCTCCAAGAAGCAGGGAGCCCACAGGATTGCAGGGGAGTTGGAAGTCCTGCTTTGCAAAACACATGAGCACTGATTTTATTTCTAACTTCATTTCTGCAGAGCAGTTCTGTCCAGTAACCCTGAAGTATCGTGTTTGGTTTGTGAAGCCAAATGCTGTAGTTCCCTCACAGCTGAGAGCTATTTATGTCCCCTGAAAAAGAGGAGCAAGAGAAACATAAAACCCATTAGAAATGCTTGCATTTTCCTAATTCCTTCAAAGAGAACTTCCAGAGTTGTAACAGTCTCTGAGTTCTTCAGTACTAATCTTAAATTCCATTACTTTTCCATGCTTGCTTATTGCTTTAGAGCACTGCTGCACGGCTTTGGGATTGCTGTTCCTTCAAACCTCCTCTTTACAACTGAGCAGCTCAGTGTGTGAACCTCCAAGTCAGTAGGAGCCTGTGTTTCCATAATGAAACTGATTGAATTAGCACACATGAGGAATAACTCACTGATAGCAGAAAGGCTTTATGAGCATCTTGCAGGCCGTGACCATCAATTGCTGTTGTTCTGATTTTACATAAGTAATTGGTGAAGTCTGTGCTGCCATCTTTGTGCTGTGCTGCTGCATCTCACCTGAGGAAGCTTTTTTTTCTGCCACTTCATTTTTATAACTAAGTAAACTTCTCAGTTCTTCTGAACCAGAGCTGCAAGAGTATCACAGTATCACCAAGGTTGGAGGAGACCTCAAAGATCATCAAGTCCAACCCATTACCACAGCCCTCAAGACTAGACCATGGCACCAAGTGCCATGTCCAAACCCACCTTGAACACCTCAAAGAGGATTTACCTGGTCCCTCATTTCTTTGCACCCCTGGTACCTTATTTTCTTGCTCCCCCATTCAGAAAGTCCTTGAAGCTCGTGTTCAGTTTCAGAAGCATCCAATTCATGTTCAGTTTCAGAAGCATCCAGTTCATGTTCAGTAGTGAGTGTGATCTTAATTTTCAGCCTTTCTTACAGTGCCCTGCCCAGGCTGGCTGACATTTGAAGCTGCCATTTCTCATTGAAGCTTGGTGTTGGGTGGTTGCATTAAATCCAGTCTTTGTGTAGGCAGAGCCCCCTGTGTGGTGCAGATGCTTTTCAAACTGACTGGAAACATTGCTGACTGCTGTGACTTGAGTTCCAGATCCATGGCAGCCGCATGCCAAGAGGGTGCTTCTACCTCTGAGAATGTGTAGGCTGAACCCCTCTTTCCTGTGTGCACCCTGCCTTTATTAGGAGCTGGGAGCTCTGAGTCCCCCTGGGTTACACCAGCTCTCACAGTACTTACTGAGAGTGTGGTGAGCCAGATGCATCTGGGGACATGCAGGTGGCCCAAGATGGGCACCACATGGGCAGGTGATACTGTATGTGTTTTTAATTTGATTTCTAGCAAAGCAGATTCAGCAGCTGAAGAGTTTATTGGTGTTTCTGATGTTTCTCCTTCTGTTCTTCCTCCCCAAAACAAGCAGCAAATCCATTTGATTGCTATTCAGAGTGCCAGGGTATGACTTGCTATGGTCTGGCAGGAGAGAGGAACATTTGACTTCATCTTTCTAAGTGCTGGCACAAGATTAGCATTTAAAGGAGAAATCAGAGATGATAGAAGAGCACTGTAAGAGGACACGGTGAGAGATGTGTGCTCGCAGGATGCTGTTTAGCTGCAGAAGTGTGGGAGCAGACAGAGTCTGATTTTGTGACTCTGTATTGCTGGTCTAGGTGATGCTGCTCTGGCGGGGGGGGGCTGGACTGGATGAGCTTTTGAGGTCCCTTCCAGCCCCTGATGTTCTGTGATTCTGTAACTTTCAACTTATTGTTCTAAGCACTGTTCTTTAATTGATTGAAAGGAGCTGAGGTGCAGTGATGATTTTTTTGTTTTGTTTTTTTTTTTTCCCCTGGTCACAGCAGAGGAGCTGCCTGGGAGTAGGGTGATGGAGGAACCAGGTATGAATGGGATGGAGCAGGAAGAGTTTGTTTTCTGTCTCTCCACCTCCTCAGCCAGTGCCTGCTCCAGCTTTTGCTGGCTTCCTACTGTGTTCTCACGTGCCTGTGAAGGGTTGTATTTTCATTTGCTGGCTCCCTCCTCTCCTTTGTTTTGTGTGTATCAGCCTCTGAACAGGGAGAGACAAGTGGCTTTGTCTGTCTGTATGGTGGAAACAGCTTTTTACTGTCTCTGATGCCCTGCTTGGAAATTGGAGATCCTGGGAAATTACCTTCACATAAACAGGCCCAGGAGAAGGAGAAAGAAGACACTTAGAAAAGATTTGAGAACTTCTGGTAAGATAGGAGGAGGAAATGATTTCCTCCCTAGCACTCCTGATTAAGAGGTGAGCCTGAGAATTACAGGGTCCATGAAGCCTGAAGAGCCTTATGTGGCTGGTAAGTGCTCATGGTAGGTCAGCTCTGCTTCAGGATAAATTTAGCAAATGCAGATAAGTGAATTCCCAGAACTGCTGGGTTTTGGCCTCTGGCACGGGTTAGCTGGATACCCAGTCAGGATACTCATATTTAGCCCCTGCAGCAGATTTACAAGCAGCAGGGACATTGGTGGTGGAGATTGAAGCTTGGCCAGATTATTGTAGAAGACAACTTGGTAAACTGCTGTGTCAGAGGCAGCCAAAGCGATGGCTTCATCTCTGGGCTGTGTTACAGAGTCTGTGGTCACACTGGCTTGCACCACACAGAAATGTTCTGCAGGGACAAGTCCCAGATCACTTGTCCTGAGCTGAGATGCTGTTTTTAGCTGTAAAGTCTCCATGACTGTGCTTTTATATTTCAAATGCAACAAATAGGATCTACCTTCACTCCTGAGTGCCTTTCACAGATTGACCTTCAATCTCTTTTGCTTGCTGATGAGATGACTCATTGACGTTGAGTTCTGTGCTGGACCTACAGCTTGACATCCTGAGCATAGTATCTTTGTTGGTAGACAAGACTCTAGAAAGCAAACAAATGGAGAAGTGCATCTAATAACAAATAGTTACTCTTATGGAATGCACTTCTCACTCCTTGGCAGATGCAGTTTGGAGCTGTCTGTTTGCTGGCTGAAATACATAGTGAACGTTGAGGGTTAGGAACTGCTTGGCTTTAGGAGCACAGACCTGTGTAGGAAACACTACACCTACTCTCTTAGGATGCCTTTGTCTGCAAAGGCCTGTTGAAGGACCAACCAACTTCTCTTATATTTCTTTCTGTACAGTGTTGATTTGTGGACTGCAATGTTAGCATTAATTATTTTGAATCTTCTCATTAGATAATGAATCTGGTATTGAAGGGTAGGTTATGCAATCCTGACTTCAGTGTCTGAACCCACTGCAGTTTGTGTTTGTGCAAAGTGCTGTTAGTCATTATTTCTACATCAGAAGATCTTTAACCCTTTCCTTCAACACCAAAAGTAATCAAATTAGGGAGTAACCTATCAAGTTTTCTCTGTAAGATTCATAGAATCAGTCAGGGTTGGAAGGGACCACAAGGATCATCCAGTGCCAACTCACACTAGATCAGGCTGTCCAGACCCTCATCCAGCCTGGCCTTAAAAACCTCCAGGGATGAGGCTTCCACCACTTCCCTGGGCAACCCCTGCCAGGCTCTCACCACCCTCATGCTGAAGAACTTCTTCCTAGCATCCAGTCTGAATCTCCCCATTTCTAGCTTTGTTCCATTCCCCCCAGCCCTATCACTCCCTGACAGCCTAAAGAGTCTCTCCCCAGCTTTCTTGTAGCCCCCTTCAGATACTGCAAGACCACAATAAGATCACCTGGGAACCTTCTCCTCTCCAGACTGAACAGCCCCAGTCTCTTTTGTTCTACTTTCCTGGTTCATATGAACCACTTGGAAACACCTCAATGCCATGTTTGGTAAATAATCTCCCAAAAAAAAGGTGAATGTTTAATTTGTTGTAACCCATTCTGACCCATCCTAGTTGCTTGCCTTTGAGTCCCTCATACAGTGCATGTTGATGGCTCCAGTAATGAAGAGGAGCAAAAAGGTGTTTGTGTGCATTAGTGTTTTGTGTATCACTAAAGATTGGGGGTGCAAAACTGATGGTCATGCATACACAAAGTCTCTATGACCCAAACACCTCTGCACATAGCTCTCAAATTCTGTTTTTATCACATTTCTGAGGTGCTGGTGACTGCATTCAGGTTTTCACAGGAGGAATGGTTGCCTTGATTTAAATTGCCTGCCCAGCATCCTAGCCCAGTGGGCACCATTCCTGTTTTATCAGCCTGTCTGATCCAATGTTTTCAGTGTGATATAATAGCAATAAAAGGAATGCAAGATTGAAATTCAGTTTAGTTTTTGTTTGCATTACAGATAAGAGCATCTAGATTCCAGCTTTTCCTAGCATTTCACTGCAGCTGTAATGCTGGGGGCTTTGTTTAATTTAAAGCAAACAAAAAAAAGGTGATTTACCCTTTTTTTTTCTTCCCTTTCCTTTTTTCCCCCCTCCTTTATCACATTAATCTAGGAGCTGGTGCCTTCAGAATAAACCCACAGCTGTTGTGAGGCCTGCAGTAAGATCATAAGAACTGGCAAGGCTATGGAGTTTGTTTTGTTTCAGCCAAAGTCCAGCTCAGAAATCTGGAGGGGATATCCCCAGGAAATAACACCTTGAGTTCCCACACTGCTTCCTTGCCCATTTGTAAAGCTGTGGGATAAATCTTCCACCACAAGGTTTTGCTTAACCCACTGAAGCATTTTTGCTCATCTTCTCATGTCTTCCTCCCTCCTTCTTTGCTCTCCCATCCATTTCAAACCTGCTGTCTCTGCCCTGGGCAGCAGCACACCTGCCAGGAGCACCGGCACCACCGCATTTCACACCCTTGTTACCCAGCACAGTTTCTGCAAAGGCAGACAGAACTTTTAGTCTTTCTTTTTCCTTTTCTTTTTTTTTTTTTTTTTTTTTTTTT